>OY978224.1:5878004-6305215 GCA_963854785.1 Vaccinium vitis-idaea
GTGCCTCGGTGACTGACTTCTTGTTTATCATTCCCTCGGCTGACACATCCCCTCGGCGGGCATTCTGCACGGACTTAGATCCATGGAACACCTCATCCGCCGAGAGGTCCTGAGTGTCCACGCAGAGGGGTATGGGAACACCTTCGATCAAGTCTTGGGAAACAGGCAGCCGAAGGGAATGGGGTCGCCGAGGACCTTGGTGACTGGGGCCCCGGTGGGGGGTGGTTGGTGATGTGACAGGTGACAGATGGGATTGAAATGGTGTCAGACGGCGTCGGGACGTTGCGCTCGAGGCATCTGGCGGACCACGTGACGGACCGGGGGGTATTCGAGAAATGTTGACTATTCAGACAATTAAGCGAGTAGGATGACGTCAGCCGAAGCGGCGAAGTACTCATGACTGGCCCACGTGCTCAGTCAAAAAAGGACGGCGTGTGGGAGACCGTCGGAGTGCCTTCCCGGACCACCACCGTCCGGGCGAGGCGCTAACGTGGGTGTTACTTGTGCAGGTCTCCCTCTCAGGTGGATCCCCCATATCATATCAAGTCCTTTCCCTCGTCCTTTCTGCCCGTTCCATAAGGTTCAAAGAGGTGCACCAGAGAAGTGAGCCCCACAACTATTATACGAATTCCCCACCATAATAATTCAGACTGCCTAGCCAATAATGAATTCCCCTTTCTTCATATCAAAAGCTACTACTATCACGATCCCAAAAAAATTGTTCGGTCCGCACAATGAGAAATAAAAACAATGTACGCTTGTCAATAAATATTCAAGCTTTTTGTTGCTATAGTTGGTAAATATTAATGAGTTAATCTAATTTATCAAAAAAAAAAGTTGAATTTTTCCGACAAAAATGAATTTTTATAAATTTCCATTTTGCAGACCGGAATTTTGTTGGGATTGATGGGGGTATTTCACTAGTTAGACCTTAAGCTAGATTTTAAGATTAAGCTAACCTGAAGCCCTGTCTACAGCCTCTCTTTTTTTTTTTTTTTTAAAAAGGCGAAAAGTTCATTAATATAAAATTGACAAAGGGAACATCAAGTTGGGGGTGAGAGGGGAGGGAGTCCAACCAAGGTCGGAGAAATTAAAATATCAGTCGGGTCAAAGCCCAAAGAAACACCTAGTAGGCCAAGCCCAAAACACCTAAAAGCCGTTGAGGATCCATAAATCATATGAGACTACGTGCTGAAGGGTCGAGGCTCTAAAGCTATCCCAATTACTTGAATACACAATCTCATGTACAAGCTAAGTGAAATTAATGTGTTCTGGTATCTTAAACCATCTAGAAAGGAACAACTTGAAAGCTTTGAAATGAACAAGCAAGTCTATAGGAACCAGAAATTAAGATCCATTCATTGAGTATTAAAATTAAAATTAAAACAAATAATTCTATGTATCAAAAATTCCATAATGGAAAAGTATACCAAGACAGAAAGACTGTAGATTCAATGGAAGTACATAGAGAATCCGATCCATACACCCCTTTTTTTGCTCAGTTTATTAGACAAACCAAGCTCAACACTTAAAAGCTCGACTCAGCTGGTAAAAACTTGGCTTGTTTAAAGAAGCTCATTACATAAATTAATTAGGCTTAACTTAAGGCCTGGACTCATTTACAGCTGAGCCGAGCTCAAATACTAAAAAGCTTGACTCGACTCAGCTCGGCTCGTTTGCAACTACTCTATCTAGGGGAAAGGGATGGGAATTGTGGGACATAAAACACCAAATAGGGGACCCACCACATAACATAAATTAATCAGCCTCGTTTTTAATATCCGCTTTAGGCTCCTAAAAAGTTAGGGCCGACTCTGTCTTTAATGTTGGAGGGAGTGAACTCGAACGATTGAATGGAACTTTAAATGAAAAGGATTGATCAATGTTATCAAGGAAAGAGACAATTTACTTTTTATGATTGAGTAAAACAAGAATTCTATCACTACAACTTGCTTCTCTAATTGTTTAGAGCATGATTGATGGAAAGCAACCAGAGGTCAATTAACAATCCTTAGTTCACACCGTTAGCATGATCAAGAAGCATGTCTCAATCAATATTGATTGGCACCAATGACTGTGAGATTACAAAATGAGTGATAGAGGTGGAGGGTGATTCATTGGGGTGGAACAAGTTAGTTTTGTCCTAAAACTAAATTTCTAAAAAACCAAAAAACCAAAAAAAAAAAAACAAAGTTAGTGGAAAGAGTTTGAAAAAACCATGTACCATATTACTCCGAGGAGCATTCTTAATTATTTTGATAATCTCTCCCTCTCATTTCATTTTCATGTTATGTAAAGTTGTGTCATTTTTAATTTAATTTTAATTTGTAAGTCCTGTAATTTCTATATTGGATTTGTTTATATTTTATGTCACACCCTCAATTTTCAACATATATAAGTATAATTTCATAAATAAAGTTCATAAATTGTAGTGAATATCCATACCACATCATCTCATATGGCTCAAAGGGATTTACCAAAAAAGGTCATTTCATGAATCCCGACCTCATTTAATTTGCAAGGCTCAAGTAATTCTATGTTTAAGTAATTACATTAGTCCCAAGTCAAAAACAACATAACTTATAAGTTACATCCTCATCTTTCAAAATAGAATTTTTACAAAGATGACCACATAACTCTACAAGTATAACTTTCAAAAGTACATCGTGTCATGCACGCCAAACACGCCAAATTATGCATCTGGATTTGTCCTGAAACAGAAGAAGGAATGTGCATTCACTTCCCTCAATAGGGATAAACTTTAAGATCTCTATACGCATGTGAAATGATATGAATGAGCACAAAGATACTAAGACAATTTAGCCCAAATGGTAACACCAATCTCAGCACCCAAACAATTGTGTGTGTTTCATTATATAGTTAAATCTAGTACTATTTTTCCAAAGCATTCCTTTAATCTCCGTTTTCAACCTAAAATATCAACTTGAGTTATCAAACCGAGGTTTATGGGACCTTGTAACCCCAGCCGAGCGTTTATTAGGCCTTGTCACCTTTATCGGGTATTGTTGGGTCCCGTAGCCCCTGAATAGCGTCACACCGTTTGGTGGACCTAGTACCACATTAATTTAGTTAATGGATCCCACTTTCTTCCCATTAATATATACATTTGTCTACACACGCAACCCCGATCATGAGAACAAGTTGGAAGTATGAAAATATGCATAAATTCTCAAATGGATACGATACCAGGAATAAGGGGATACCGGTATCACCTGGGTTCTTTCGAAAATTCTCCCCATGCTCGTTCGAGCTCCAACAATCACCTATAGCGATTAAGGCATTTATTGTTATGCTATGCACAACATAAACATGTTAATAATGAAGAAATCCCAACCAAGATAGGTCTTGAGCAAAACCCAAAGTACCCAACCAGTTTGAGCTCCAAATACAAAGAACGAACTCCACCCAAGCTCTACAACGCAATCAAGGGATTAGATCAAGTAAAAAACGAGTTATAAGAGTGAGATTTCACTCCAAATCAAAGAGGAAGAGAGAAAAACGTGAGTGAAGAGAGAACAAAGCCCAAACTCAAGTGTTCTTACCTTTTTGAAAACAAAATTCGAAATCAAGTGAGATTGATGTTCTTGAGGTGTAGATCTCAGAAATTTATGATGGATTGAAGTAGAAACCCCAAGATTTGAGTGGGTTTTGAAAAGAGAGGGTAGAGAGATGATTTCTAGGGTTTTTGGTCGAGTTTGGGTGAAAAACAAGAAAGAGAACCGCTTTTACAGCTGTCTGAAACGCGCACAAAAAATTGCAGAAAAATGCTCTGGATACCGATATCAATATGGATATTGATACCGGCATCTAACATCCTGAAAATGACTTTGATCTATGGATACCGGTATCGATATGGATATTGATACCGGTATCTCCTGGAAAAAATTTCAGAAATTTTTTTACTTCCACCGATTCAACCCAATCACTTCAAACACATTCTCAATACCTCCAAACCACGTCACAACATCAAAAAACATATTCGAACCGTACATCCACTGAACCTTCGGTACGCCAAGATACACATACACCCATACATACACATCCTTCAAAACATGGTTTAGACCTTAATCAAAAATTCGTCCTCATTAACCAACTAACGAATAAATGAAATTTAAATATATGAGTCTTTGTAAGTATAATTGGTTATAGATTCTAAAATCAATTCCCCTTTGTTTATCTCTCTTTTAGGGCACGAGCTCCCAACTCTGACCTCAAAGGCACAACCAGGTGTGTCTCTTTTGCAACTCATCCCAGAACCATTAGTTTAATCCAAACAGACTTTGGTAAAATGGGATTGATCGGACACTGACAATTAAATAAAAAGAACACGTTTTTCTTGAAACTTATTCTTAAAATCATAACCATTTATTTTTAAAACAAGACATTTTTGTTCCATAGATACCGATGCACAATCACACTCATTTTTTACATGCATAACAAAGTCAACGAGGGCAAGTGGTGGCTAGCTCATGCGGTAGAGCTCTTGGATGACCCACATTGCATCCCGGGATTGAGTCACATTCCCCCCTCCCCATGTAATAGATTAGGAATGACGAATGACCAACAAAAAAAAAAAAACACAAATTCAACGAGCCTAACAAAACTAAGAGTTCGGATTAAAATAAAAGGTCAAGGATAGACTCTGTTGAGAGAGCACAATACTTACGATTCGATTTCTAGTAAAGTTAAATAAACTTATAGTCGCAACAATAATAGTTCGACAAGCATAACATTGGTTCGTGGTATATTTATCCAAAAAAAAAAGAAAAAGGTTCCAAAAAAGAAATCGACGGAAGACAAACATGGAGTACATCCTATAATTGAAGCTTATACCCATTTTAAGGACTTATAATTTTGATGGACTCCAAACAGGGGCGGACGCAGGTTTTTCTATCAGTGGGTCAAAAATCTATAAAGGTTGTATATATTTCATGTATTGGGGCAAGATATAGTGAAGCCCGTGTAGGGTCTTAGGGTAAAATTATCAAAATATCCATAAATATATTTACACGTTTGTAAGAAATTTTAATCTAGCGGAGCGGGGCAATTGACCCCCTTGTCTATTCTTGGGTCCGCCCCTGACTCCAAAAGCCAATCAACTTTACTACATTACCATTGTTTACTCTATTATCTTAGTTTGCGTTCATTGTCAAGATGCATATAGGGAAAATTACTTGCTCCTAAAGCACCGCCACAAAATGAAAGGAACAACTTGAAAGCTTGAAATTAATACACAAGCTCATGTACAAGCTAAGTGAAATTAATGTGTTCTGGTATCTTTAACCATCTAGAAAGGCACAACTTGAAAGCTTTGAAATGAACAAGCAAGTCCAGAAGAACCAGAAATTAAGATGCATTCATGGAGTATGAAAATGACGATTAAAACAAACAATTACATATATCAAGAATTCCATAATGGAAAATTGTGCCAAGACAGAAAGAGTGGAGATTCAATAGATGTACATGGTGAATCTGATCCATACACATTTTTTTTTTTTTTTTTAGGCTCAGTATATTAAACAAGTCAAGCTCAACACTCGAAAACTTGGTTTGGCTCGACTCGGCTCGCAAAAACTTTAACATGTTTAAAGAGGCTCATAACATAAATTAACCGGGCTTGACTCGTTTATAATTGAATCAAGCTCAAATACTAAAAAGCTTGACTCGTTTAACTCAGCTCAGTTCGTTTGCAACTACTCTATCCAGGCGGCGAACGGGATGGGAAATGTGGGGGCATAAAACACCACATATATAGGGGGGATATCCCACCACCTACACACTGTCTCGCCTACTGCGAGGGTCGAACCCGAGATATCCTGGTTGGTAGAGACAAGGAAGCTTTTGGAAAAATTAAATATACACACCAAGAAAAATCTCGTTTACTAGAAGCAATATCGGAAAACAATAATCTGTTGACAACAGTTATTAAATACTTTCGGAAGGTGATTTTCAGGTTGTTAAAACAATCATAGAAGGTACCCTTTATAATAGTCCAACAAAAAAGGCCTCGTCTTTAATATTCGCTTTAAGCTCCCGAAAAGTCAAGGCCGGCACTGTCTTTAATGTTGACGGAGTGAACTCAAATGATTGAATGGAACTTCAAATGAAGAGGATTTCAATTTTTTCAAGGAAAAGAGACAATTTACTTTTTGTGATTATGTACAAGATGAATCCTATCACTGCAACTTGCTTCTCTAATTGTTTAGAGCATGATTGATGGAAAGCAACCAAAGGTCAAATAACAATCCTCAGTTCACACCGTTAGAATGATCAAGAAGCATGTCTCAATCAAAATTGATAGGCACCAACGACTATGATACTGAATTAGAAGCAGTCAGATTTTGCAATTTGATTTTTTTTACAGACAAAATGAGAAGGAAATCGCAGCCAATGGCATATTTTAGAAAATGAGTTTCTTTCACATGCTTCTTTTTTTTTTTTTTCTTACCAAACAGTAGCATATGGTCGCACGTACTATGAGAATCAGTACAATATTAGCTATGGCAGCTAGAGAACCATTAATTTTTGCAGCATCGATGAGTTTCAGAGTGAGAGAGGTAGAGGGTGATTCACTGGGGCTGATCAACAAAGGGTGTTGAAGGGTCGGGATCGAATCTGTACTTGAGAGGCTCATCTCCCATTTGGTTATCGAATTCCTTGACATTCCTCCATCCGGTATCTTCACCGCCATTTGCACTACATTGCAGAACTTTCATACCGAGGTCCTGCAACTTTTCATCAATGCAACCCCGTGGAAAGCTTCTTTGGATCTTCTCGATCTTGTTAGCCACCTGAACTGGCATTGCAGTAAGAGAAAATTTAGTCAGAGTAATCCTATTTGCCATTGATAAGTATCTCCTGCACAAAGCCAGATTGTTTGTGACCATCTCTATGACTGATCCCTGTAATTCTGCTACTAAAATTAGCTCCAAAAGATAAAAGAAGATATCCAGTAACACCATTGATGCATGAAATAAGAGTTCGACGAATAGAGCAGAGGCATCATTTTGCGATGATTGCAACAGAGAGATTACATAATCTGATCAATATGAGTAACAAAGGAACCAAGCAGAACTGAGGAAACCAAGAATCCCCTATAGAAGACCTATATAAAAATTAAAAACCATGAAAACTTTCAACAACATCATGCACCACTCACATGCTTTTCCAAACATGAGAGGAGGTAAATATGAACGGTAGCAGAATAAGGATGAGAATGCTTAAAATACTTGGCATATAAATTAAGCGCACAACGAATCCCTTGTACGGAGGAATAACCAGAGAGAGAGAGAGAGAGAGGGAGAGAGAGAATTTTTCTTTCTGTGTTGCCACAGCCTATTGATTCAAACCTCATCTCCAATTTCAGATTCCCTAATGATCAATTCTAAGAAGAACAGAGTGGACACAGGAAAGCACACGACAAAGGTGTGAACACAAAACACGATAATTATGAAAATAGCAATTCATAAACAGCAACGATGCATTTGACAGTTATTTATTTTCTTTTGGTCTGGGCATGTTCAACATTAGTATAAAAGGATTTCCGTGTTTTTATCCCATATCTATGTGAGAACCTAGAAGTCGAACTCACCTTTTTTTTTTATGAGAAGGAACCCCTGGAAACCATAGGACCATAGGTATGCCCCCCTCACACTCATAGCCTGGGCAAACCCATGATATTATACAGCATACCATATTTAGGAAAACAGAAAATATCATAAGATAACTGGGAAGTAAATGATAATGGTATTTTCTTGTACAGTTAGTCATATGCTATGTGGCACTGTCACGGACACGCGACATGACACAAACACTCCAACAAGTAAGTTCCAAAAAAAATAGAGGACACGACACACTGGGGGCACATTCTAATTCAGTATGTTGTCTACGGAAAATATAGTAATACAAATGACCATGTAGCAACATAGAATAAATTTGCAGATAGAACCACATAATTATCTCTAAATATGTTATTTCTAAAGCAGCTTATTAATCTGTGTAATCTGCAATTATTGGTTAAGTTGCTAGCATGGCTTCATGTATGCAATCCACAAGCTTATTGAAACAGTTTGTTGCCAAACATGAACAAAAAGGATACTGGCGTGATGATTAATTTTTCAGTTATTAACTCATTCATTAGCCTGAATAATCAATTACCATTCCACACTGCACAGGGCATGTCGATCCGGGGATCATGAGAAATTTTTAAGCCATTAACGTATTCAAATGTGCTTACAGATTGTACCCAGCACACCAAATTTTTAAGAAATTGTACGCCAACCTTCATTTTCCGCATAGAAAACAATGCAATAATCAAATGTCAAGCAAGATGATTAAGAGTTTAAGACAATAATTTCCACATTATTAACCTGAAAGACAGCTCCATTGCATTAACAGCCATCGGTCAACATCATAAGAAGTTTGAAGTCAGTCCACAAGAATCTTGAATCACCTCATCAGTCCACACAACCCAAATCACAAATAAGTTCCAAATTAATCGCCTTTTCCAAATTCTTGATTTCAACTGTCAATTCTTCTGACACCTTGTATACCTCTTCAAAACAAGGGTGGAAGTGATCTTCCGCATTAAAAGAATGCACAGCATTGTTAACTTCAATCCAGCTCCAACCAGGTAGCTTCCTAACCCCACACTCCCGCATCACCCTCTTCACTCTAGCTTTTTCATCCCATCTTTTAAGGTGCCCATACATGTTAGACAGAAGAACATAAGTGCAGTGCTCCTCAGGCTCTAATTCTAGCAAACGGCTTGCTACTTGAGTCGCCAACTCAATATCACCACAACTCCTACAAGCACCCAATAATGCTTTCCACACCATTCCATCTGGTTCAAATGGAATTGTCTCAATCAAGGCTTTTGCCTCTTCTAGACGGCCAGCACGCCCAAGAAGATCGATCCCGCAAGCAAAATGCTCCATTCTGGGACGAATTCCATAATCAGATTCCATAGATTTTAGAATACTGCAACCTTCTTCTACCAAACCAGCGTGGCTACAGGCAGTCAAAACTGCCACAAAAGTTATGTGATCCAGTTTTACGTTGCTTTCTCTCATTAGGAAGAACAGGTCCAGTGCAGCTCTACCTTGCCCATGTTGCGCATAACCAAAGATGATCGAGTTCCAAGTGATTGAGGTGTCTTTGAGGGTCACTTCAAATGACTTTCGAGCATCCTCAAGGATCCCACACTTGGAATACATAAATATCAAGGAGCTAGCTACATAATTATTCGACTCAAAGCCCGATTGAAGTGCCAAGGCATGAACTTGTTGACCCAATTGGAGGGTTGCCAAATCAGAGCAAGATCTAAGAACAGCAGAAAATACATAATGATCGGGCTCTAGGGAACAAAACTGCAACATCCGAAAGAATTTTAGTGAATGCTCACTCAACCCATACTGTGAGAATCCAGTCAAAATTGAATTCCAAGAAACGTTGTCCTTGACGTCCATGGATTCGAATATCTTTATTGCATCTTCCAAGTATATTTTAGTTGATTTCATGTACATACCTATCAACGAATTAGAGATTGGCATTAATTGTTCCAGCCCCCTCTTAATTACCAAAGCATGCAAGGATCTTCCCTGATTTAGATGTGCATCATCAAAACAAGCACTTAGAATGCTAGTGTATGTGTAGATATCTGGTTCGAATCCAAGCGCTCGCATCTCTCGGAAGAGTTCAAAGGCAAAGGCTCCTTGGTTATGCGCCACATAAGCTGCTAGCATGGAATTCCAGGTGACCAAATCTCGGGTACTGCTAGTACTTTCAAACACTTGCTTTGCATCTTCAATGGATCCACACTCTGAATATGAAGTAATTATGGCATTGCACAAAGTGTTGTCAGATGACAGCCCAAGCTTTATGATTTTGGCATGGATCAGCATAGTTAGTTCATAAAAATCAGGGTCATCAAGCAATGTCAAAAGTGGAGTGAGGGTTCCATCATCAAGCCTCACACCTTCCCGTTCCATATACTCTAGTAACAAAAATGCAGTATCACGATCACCCGCTTTAGCATAGCCTGCGATTAGGGCATTCCATGACACAGAGTTCGGTTCAGGCATGCGCTGGAACACCAGATAAGCATCCTCAACCCTATCACACTTGGCATACATGTCCAAAAGAGAACTAACTGAATAAACATTTCCCCCATAGCCAGTCTTAACAATGAGTGAATGTGCTTGTAACCCAAGATCAATGCATCCTTTACTAGCAACCCCTTTAAGTATGCTTCCGAAAGTATGCCCATCAACCATAAACCCAAACCTTCTCATGCCATTCAGAAGCTCCCAAGCACTCTCTAAGTTCCCACAATTCACGTACCCACCGATCATCGAGTTCCATGTAACAATATCTCTTTCGGGCATTTCGTCGAACAGCTTGAGAGCAGCACCCAACTCGCTGCATTTTGTGTACTTACTTAAAATGTTGTTTGCCCAATAAGTATCTGTAATGGTTCCTAGTTTGATTGCCCAACAATGGGTAGTCGAAACTTTGTACAATGAGCCCACTGAGCTTTCAATGAGTGAATGCAATGGCCTCATTCATAACCCATTTGCACTGCGCAAGTATAAACCGGATTTCTTGCAAATCAACACCCAATGATTTAAAGCATGCATCTTTTTAAGATTTGACAAATACCCATCTCCTAAAGCTGTTGATTTAACGGAACAAAGCCTGAAAGATTCATTCTACTTGATGACAATTCATTGCTAGCAGAGCAATCAAGATCAGAAAGGCGTGAAACTTTGAATTGCCCAGTAGGGGGTCGGACTCAGTAACTCAGTCGGGTTAACTGTGGCCGTCGGATATTCGCTTTCTGCCCTTTCGTTAAATAACATTGACTTCCCCCATGATTAAGTTTATTACAGACGGTTCCACAAGTTTGATAGTATTTTACTGCGCTGCCTCTCGGTAGGAGAACAAGGCCTATAGGCCTTGTTCTCTTTCATTTTTTACCCATCTTCAAAAATTCTTTTCAAAAAGATTCTTTTTTTTCAAAAAGAATCTCTCTCTACTCATTACCTCATTATTTTATTTCTCTCTCTTATCTCTCTCTAATCATTATCTCATTATTCTCATTTTCAAAAATTCAACCAAACACTATCTCAAAAATTCTTCTCAATAAATTCTTTTCAAAACCCATCCAAACAATTACTATTTGAGAAATATTGTTGGGCTCCAACAGGTTACTGGAACGGTAAAGGATGGCACGTTATTATGATATCAAAGCAAAATCTTAATCTATGTTGTAGGAATCATCTTTAGAATTTTTGCGAGTCGGAATAAATAATGGTATAGAACTATCTATGTGCTAAACCATGACTATCGGGAAAAAGGTAGTTGCGTGAACATTGCGAATCAAAGTGCAAATATCATAACTTCCATGTTAATTAAAAAATGGTTGTATAGAACTAGGTGCTAACCAATGACTACCGAGAAAAGGTAGTTGTGTAAACGTTGCGAGTCAAAGTGAGGAGATTGTAACTTCCATGTTTAACTTCCCTATTTGTCCCAAGTTGGCGGATTGCCAAGTTGGGTATTATATTTACTCTACTAAATGGATCACTCATTACTACCAAATAACTTAAGACTTACTCTGTACTTTGAGTTATGTTGGTAAATTTTAACAAGCTAGTGTGTTAGTAAATGTTTTGTCACACCCCAAAATGGGAAATGACCGGCCGTGTGCCACGGGGCAAACCCATGGAACACGAAGCCTAAAAATAAGATAAACCATAAAAACTAAATAACCATTCTTTATTGAATAGCAAAATCAAAACCAAATTTGCCTCAACATCAGCACGGGGAGCAACCGTCCCATGAACCCAACAATAAAATTTTCCACCAATGATAACAAAAAGCAATTTACCAAAAAGGTTTACCAAAGAGCGGAAGCGAATAAATAAAATACTAAAACTATGATGCAATATCCTATGGAGGTCGACACAAAGAATTCCCCAAGATACCGCCAGAGTCCTCACCTATTGACTCGATTTTCCTGAAAATGGTGTTGGAATAAATCCGTCAGCTGACAAGCTCAGTGAATGGCAAATCATGTATAATAAATAAAGTTCTAAAGAAGGGATAAAATATTTTATCATGTAAATATAATTTGGCATGCGAGGTGTATAGCAAAACAATAAATCCTTTTACCAATAATTAACAAGCCTCAATGGTGATCACAATACGATATTCAACAACAATGGGGAACCACAACCAATACCAAAAAGTACCAAGTGCCAGTGAACAAAAATCTCAGAAATTGGATCCAATATCGAAACTTAGAGTCACCACGAGTAGGCAGCCCGTGGAACTTTTCCCTAAGAACGATCCGGCGAAAGTCAGCCGTTGAGCATTAGGGTCACCGGCCAGAACACGGTCTCTTCCCTAATGGCCAGAGTCACCCACACACAGAGGATTAATTTCCCTGGACTTCCAATAATACATGTTTCCAATAATATCCACCAAGTTCTCACCAAAAAGAATATCTTTTTAACGCATGCCAATTTTAATGATGAAATATAAAACAATTCGCGTTTTCAATAATCAAATGATAAATTTTTAAAAGAATAAATTATGAGACTCGGGGAGTTTGAAAATACATAACATGCTTAACCACTCACCTGGATCCAAAGGTAATGAAATCGGTCAACGAAAGACAAGCCTAACCTGAATGAAAAATAAATCCCAAGTGATTACTATACTGATATCAAGTATGACATTATCTACATTTAGATTAGGAATTAAATTGGACCTACCCTAGACCTAAATCACTAAAACCACCATCAGCCACGAAAACCCACAATTCATGGCTCAATTCTCCATGTGCACGTCAACATGGCACTCTATGAAGTGCCTTAACCTCCTGTTCGAAATACCCAAAACATAAAAGCCTACATTTATCTAATATAAACTAGATTATGCTGTAAGAAAAATAAGCACCCACCATCACGACACCAAATCACCACTTGAATACACAGCACACATGCTCGCACGTACGGCACGCCGATTCCCACTTTCATTCAGCGCAAATCCACCGATCAACCACCTCTCGGACAAAAATAAAATCAAGGATATGCCACCAAGACTTAATGCCTAACACATCGTCTCTACCCTTCTATCAAAAGAAATCGACAAGCAATTGAAGGATAAGAATGACTTACTGGATTGATGAGAAGATTAGGGAAAAGAGTCAAGAACTTGCCGCTTGAGGATGCACCGATTCCTATGCTATTGCCCTCTCTCTCCCTCTCTCTCTCTCTCAAATACGTTATCTCCACAACCAAAAACCCTATCTTATAATGCTTTGAACGTGTAGAAAATAACTGCAACCCACGTTTTTAGCCAAGGGATAATTAAAGTAATTACCAAATAATTAAGAATGTAAAAAAAAAGCTAATTTACATGCTGGCCCGCACTAGTAATCTAATACCGTAAAATTACCAAAAATAAATCTGATACCTTTGAAAGTATAATAACACCAGTCCAGTAGAACCTACAATATGGGCAAAAATAAATAATGAGAATCTCAATCGAAAGAGCCAAATTTCTAAAAAGAAAATTATAATATATTTATTTGAAAAAGAAAAGTCAGGACGTAACATGTTTAGTAAATGTAAGTCGTTATAATTCTAAAACAGACATGTTGCCCATGTTTGTTACAAGTTGCCCATGTTTGTTTGATTTATATGATTTCTTTTCTTCTGAAATATAGACAGTCAATACGGGCTTTTAAAACGTTTTTATCGGATCATTTTTCCATTTGTTTTGTGACAGAGGGCCTAGCTATTTGAAAATTTTAGCATTTGTTTTTAAAAAAAATTAGCATTTGTTGCTAGTTTATTTCAATTGCCACTTGAATTTTTTTTTTTTTTTTTTTTGATGCACTCAGGACCTCCATGTCGTATCCAACTTTGATTAGTGATAACCAACTACCCACAAATTTGGAAAATTTTAATCTTTCATTCTTATACAATTTTTAAACAATCTAGAATTCTTTAGGTTAATTCACTACAGCGATCTATATGAACAAATGCAAAAATATACTTCATCCGTTCCAATTTGATAATCCATTACAAAATTACGTGCAATTTTCAAACTAAAAAGTAATGTATTTACCAAAATAATTTTTGAAATTTTTTTTTGCACCTTAGTAAAATTATCAATGAGATCTATCAAACAAGATCCATCTTGATAAAAAAAAATTTTTTTTTTTTTTTTTTGGAACCAGGAAACATAACATACACTAAATCAAAAAAAGTGGTTGCTAGCTCATGCAGTAGAACTCTTGGATGTCTCACACTGCATCCCCGAATCGAGTCTTATTCTCCCCCTCCCCCCATGTAATAGATTAGGAATGACGAATGACAAAAAAAAAATTAAAAATAAAAAGATTACAAAGGCGACGCCGTGCAAGACTATGAGCATTCCTCACATCTTGGCGGGTAGCCTTAACAACATTTACATAATCAAAGAGACTCATAATACCTAAGATATCAAGAACTACATTACGGATAGATACATCGACATTATCAACACAAGACAAGGCCTCAACAACTTGAAGACTGTCCGTCAAAATTTGCATACTCCTCAAATTGGTTGACTTTGCCCAACTTAAAGCTTGCAAAATAGCCAAAGCTTCAACACTAGTTGACGAGATAGCATGAACCATTATAAAGCCTTGCGTTACCTGCCCTATCACCGACACTTCAACAAGACATCAAGCTGCAACTCCCACAAGCAGATCTCTCTTCCAAGCTGGGTGAATCATTCCCTCCAAAGAACCAAAGTACATTATTTTTTAGTTTTAAAAAGTGCACGTAATTTTGTAGTGGACTATCAAATTGGAATGGAGGGAGCAACTGCAAAAGTGCTAAGGAGAATCTAAAACTAGAATTAATTTGTAGAACATCGTTGGCCTTGAAATAAATATTTAATTTACATGTGAAGAACTTATCTCCAAGAGCAACAGAATGAATATTAACGAAAACAATAACCTAACTAATCAAAAACAATAAAATAAAAAACAAGAAAAAGGAAAGTATCAATGACAGACAGGAACACCAAGAAAAATGTACCCAGCCTCTTTATAAAAGACAACTGAAAACGGGTAGCAGCAATGGCTGATTTATTTACGGGACAGTTCGTGATATTTGATTATACTCCATCTAATAAGCA
The DNA here is from genome assembly GCA_963854785.1 of Vaccinium vitis-idaea. Lineage (NCBI taxonomy): Eukaryota > Viridiplantae > Streptophyta > Magnoliopsida > Ericales > Ericaceae > Vaccinium > Vaccinium vitis-idaea. The sequence continues at coordinate 5,893,224 of OY978224.1, forward strand.
ACTAGAAATTGCTCCTATTGCACCATTTTTCGTTTTCTTTCACCCATTTGTGGCAGAACAAGTTTGTCTAATTTCACCATCATCCCCAGCCTTCACTCCGATACTGGTAAGCTTCAAAAAAGACACTGCCCAACTATCAAAAAACCTATTCTGGTCATTTGCCAGCTCCGCGACTATGTTCATGGTCCTTTCATTTCGAACCAATACCGAGTCCGATTGGAATAAGCCCTTGTGGGCTAGGAGTACTTTGAAGTAGTTGTTGTCAAACTGGAGAGGTGTTTGGGGATCATTGTTGACGGTACTCGACGAACTTGCCCCTGCCGGACACTGTTTTGTTAGTTGGTTTGCATAGTCTTTGTCCAGAGATGTGTCAATGAGTGTGAATTTGCCTTTGGGGTTGGCTTTGAATCTGTCCATGAATGCACTGCAATGGGCCGACCCTATGGTATGGGCTCCTACAGTATAAACAAAGCATGTACATGTATTATTAGTCTGGTAGAGTTTCTACTCTCTGCACATCAAGACAACAAAAATCAAAAGACAAAAACGAAAGATGGAGAGAGTAATGGTAATAAACTTATAAATTAGGCCTGTTCCACTAAGCTGGCTTTTTGGGTTTTTTCAGTCGAATATGTGACGAGAATGTCTATCTCGTAAAACGTGAAAAATCAAAAAGCCAATAATCCACTTAGGGGAACGGGGCCAGAAATTACATAAGATTACTTCATCAAGGTAAATGAATATGTGATGATGTGGCTAAGTTATTGGCATGTTATGTTGGGGTGCAGACAACCTTCAGCACTGGTTTAGCCCGGGGGTGTAGGGGGCATAGCCCCCACCGGATCTCAGTGTGTAATTTCGGCCATAGGGCCTGACCTATTTATTTTGCAGTTTGCTAATGATTAGGGTTATCAGTTTTTAGAAAAAAAACAGAAAGAGGCGAGAGAAAACGCATATCTCAGAGAGATTGTGAGAAGACTTGTACTCTTGATTTCGATTTCATAGTAGACTGGCGTGGCTCCCGTGATTTTTTCTTGCATTGAGGTGTTCCACGTATATATTGTGTGTCATTTTTCTTTTTCGTTTTTTTTATTACGCACGTCTGTTTGTGATTTTGTTTGGTGACTCATTGTTCCCAAAATCCATAGGGGTGTTGTAGGATTAAACAGGTGTTCCGAAAATCCTAAAATATTACTCTAAAACAACTACATCTTCAAATAGTTTTGAATGATAGCAATGCAACTATGGTCATATCACTCATCATTTAGGTGCAAGTCTCATTATTTTTTAGAAAATAGCGCTTTCCATAGCTAAATTAGGAGTAGATTTTATTTACACAAGAATATTAGATACAGAAAGGTCAAGAGAGATTTTGGCTTGCACCTTGTATATACAGAAATCCAAAATCCTTATTAATGTATTACTACTATCTATCTCTGAAGGAAAAGTTCATTGAATTATCCACGTAATTACTTCATTTCAAATCTGGCAAAAGATGGGAAAAGCCACCCAAATGTGTCTTCAAAATGCTTGTTAAATTGAATGCAATTATCGTATTTCGTTTGGATCCTCAACAGAGTTCAATGGAGACAACAGACTCAACGATTAGGATTTAGGACTTAAAACTCGTTTAGCCTGATTTTGTTTGGTTTGCCGAAATGGATGATCGGGTGATGCACTACACGGTATAGTGCGTTTTGCACACTGGACACTAACATTGACACGGATATGGGGCTCACAAACACATCGTACACATTAATATGTACAACCTCTTAAAAAGGAAACGTATGCCTTAAGCATCCATTCCAGTGCCCAAACCTACTCGATAATACAATTCATCACCCTATTCATTACTCATCCGGCCAACCTGCTAGTGTGCACTACTGCACTCCCTAGTGTGTGACATCCGAGCCGTCAGATGTATTTTCAACGGTCTTGATTTTATTTCGGCACTTTCTAGATCTGGGCCGTCCATTGTCAAGATAAAATCCGAGCTGTTGATTGGCGAGATCAACGGCTTAAATGCACACACTAACGCCGCACACCAGGGGCGCACACCAGCACCCCGGACCCGCAAAACAGGGCCTATAATAATCACTTTCACGTTGTGATGTACTGGGAATAGGTAAAATTAAAGACACCAATATCATGGTAAAGGCCTATACAGAAGCAATATGTTGTCATAAATACTGTTTGGTAGGAAGGAGACTGTTTTCATGAATCAAAGATGTGCTTTAACTATTAAGCTTGAAAGGGTACCTGAAAGGATAACAAGGTCATCTAAAGACAACCCTTTGGAAGTGAAGATCTTACTCATCTCATCCAATGAAAAACTTGTGTCTATTATGTTTGGTCTCACATTTGAAGCTGCAGAAACCCTCCCATCTCTGCGCCCCGTCGGGATTTGAATCTCCGGTCCGCCGGTCTACGTAAACAGGCACTCATTAATAAAACCACCAAACCAAAAATACAAATTCATAACACGAAATCATAAATACGACGACAATCATATATTGCAATATGCCGTACAAGAACAATGTGTTATTCGGTCACAAACTTTTAATTAATATTTTGAAACATCCCAAACTGAAATACAGCAAACGAGCAATATGGACCGAGGAGTGTTAGACTTACAATTTGTACAGAATCTCGAGCAGCCAAAGCAAGAATGTCAGCACAAGAAACAGTTTGTGGACAAAAGATTTCAATCACTCTCTTTGCTGAGTCTATTACAGGGAACCCTCCAAGTGATATGTTTGCCGGATCACTTCTCTCTGTTCCATTTCCTTGTAAAAGAACAGATGCATCACAACCCTGTCAATGAAATTTTACCATTAACAACATTAGAAGAGCCAGATTAAGATCAAGGGCGGACCAAGGAGTGCAAGCGGGTGCCCGGGCACCTGCACAACCTCAAATATTCTCACTAGATATACTAGTTTTTCAGGTTAATTTGAAAAAAAAGTATAAGATCGGGTCCCTTGAATGAAATAATAAATTCATGAAGTTGTAATATAGGAGTGAAAAAATTTCCTAAAATTTCAAGTTATGATCAACTATTTTTTTGTCATGAGTACGAAATTAAATGACAGGTATATACACGAGATCTCGTCTCCTTCTCAAAACTAGCAAATAGCAATATATATTATGGATTATATTTTGGTTACTAATGTATATACAACATGTAGTTTGAGACCCTGCTGAGTACGGATTCGGCGTGACAACTGGATAAGATTGTTTACAGTATTATTTTTAAAAGTCTTGCTTAAATTAACAATCCATCAAACCATTGTCCCATTATTTGCCTACCTCATGACTTTATTTGAAAATACCCAGGACAGTAGTTAGCATTTGCATCTTTTACAAATAACTCTTTCAAAATTATTTCAGCATCCCGCTCTCTCTGGGACAGATACAGGATTCGAGTGTAGGTTAGGCAAACACAACATCAATCATTTAGTTGGACTGACGAACCTATATAATTGTGAAATTTCTAAAAGAATAATACTATATCTATAAGAAAATTTTGAAACTTGAATAGGGCGGTCGTCCCAGGCTCCCAGTTGCTAACTCACCCTTGCGTCCGTCCTCTCTCTCTCTCTCTAAAACAAAACTAGCTAGTTTTACCTCAACAAAGCAGTCATGGAAAAGCAAGCGGAGCAGCTTTCCAGGGATTGAAGGGTCCAACTCAGAAGCTTGCCTAACCGTGTTCTTGACCATTAGTTCAACAGATGGGCATGAAGCTGCATAGAAGTCAAACGACAGACTGGAAGAAGAAGAAAACATTACAAAGGTAAAGATAACCAATACAAGCAGGTTTTGGAGATGAGCCGTTGGGTAACAAACTACTGGATTTTTCTCCATATAGGGTGCAAGAAAAATGGGTTTTTTTTTTCGTTTTCTGTGCACGGCTTGTAACAACAATTAAGTGTCTCAGTTCAAATATAAGTATACAACCATTACTACTAGTTTCAACTTTCTAGAGAGAGGAAGAGAGGCTGGTGAATGGTGACTGACAATGAACAGATCTGTATTGAAGGCTGCATTTATTCTGGTTGGGTTGGGTGGTGGAAGGGTTTAGTAATACACACTGACAGTGGGTAGTACTTATGGAGTGGAGAAAGATGAGATGAGCTTAGCCTCAAAACAGAGCAACTATGGGTACCGAGCAGGCCCGGCCCTGTGTTTCGCGAGGCCCCAACCCTATTCTCAATTTGAGGCCCTTCATATATATATATATAGGAAGGCGGTCTCCTAAGGGATCCCGCATACAAATTTTGGTGCGGGATTGGCCTTTTTTCAACAATTTTGACGATCCGAACCGTTCAATGTTTTTAAAATGCATTTTCCAAGGCCTACGCGTGAAATCTTCAAAAAAAAATACCCGGAAGGGCTTGATCCAAACAGTTTTCGATAAAACTGTTTTTAAATTTAACCATTTCAAAAACTGTTTGGATCAAGCCCTTCCGGGTATTTTTTTTTGAAGATTTCCCGCATAGGCCTTGGAAAATGCATTTTAAAAACATTGAGCGGTTCGGATCGTCAAAATTTGATCTGGAAAGTTGAAAAAAGGCCAATCCCGCACCAAATTTTGTATGCGGGATCCCTTAGGAGACCGCCTTCCTCTATATATATATATATAATTCTATTTTTTTATATATATAATTTTTTTTTTCTACGAGAAGGGGCCCCAAAAACCGGGGGGCCCCAGGCCCGGGCCTCCCCAGCCTGCCCACAGGGCCGGGCCTGGTACCGAGCAACTGTGAACAAATAGTGCACAGAGTGGTGTGTGGGACATACAGCGCCGGCTCATTAGTTTTGAATGCCTGAAACGGACTCATTAGATGGAGCCCCCATGTATTTTCATAATAAAAATTTTCACCACATATCTTTGCAAAAAATCATTACAAAATATTTACAAACTTAAACATATAGTCATTCGAAAATAAACAACCATTACAATATATAGGAGGCCTACATGTTTGGTGCTCTTCTTTCGTTTACATTTTTGGGGGCCCGAAGTGGTGGCTTCATTGGCTTATGCCATGAGCCGGCCCCGAGGACATACCCACTTCGGAGTCTCACACAAATGATTCGATTTGTTCATTATTTTTAAAGTAATTTTTTTATTCGCCATATGAATAAAATCAGCTTAATTGGATAACTGTAAGTATTTGATCCAATTTTCTAACTTTTCTTCAAAATTTATTTTGATTCCAGGATCCTAATAGTTATCCGATTGAATGAAAAATCAAGTGTTTTATAGTTATCCGATTGAATTGATTTTTTGTAACGCCAACCAAAAAGTTATTTTATAATTAATAAATGGTTTGAATTATTTGTGTAAAACTCCAAAGTAGATCTCACATACCAATCTTTAGTCAATGAATAGTCTGTCAGTACCCATAGGATTTTGGGTCTCAAAATGATAGCAACACTCAATTCCAATGAGCCTGAAGCTATAGATCTAGTGCTCTTAACTTGTTAGGATTCATATAGATACAATGTCATACAAATAAAAAGATGTAGACAACCCCAACATGACATCTCTTTTCTGACCTAAATTTGTAGCGGTAGTTGGTACGCAATTCTTAATTCTCTAGTCTAGTTTGTTGATTGCGACAAAAGAACTCTTGTTAATCATCTAGTTCAGTTGTGGATGGTTTGCCTACAACTTGACCAGGGCCGAAAATAATCGAGGTGCGCGTAAGTTGACTTGGACAAATCCTAACCATAAAACCAAAAAAAATGCGAACACAATTTTTTATTTTGGCTTCATTTGCTGTCTTTTTTTTAAAAGTATTTCTCTCTCCGAATTAAATGGAGAATAATTAATAACACTGAGCTTTCAAATAAAGAATTAATTATAGAATGGAATTACCTTCCTAGAAAGTAAAATGATTAAGAATGTAACGTAACCGGTACCGACCAGTATTTGAATCGAAACGGAACTAGAGGATGGTACCAATTTTAAAGAAAAACCGTACGCACATATGCTGATCATTTTGTGCAAATGCGTGAAAATAGTTTTGCCCCGGTCAATACAAACACCGGATATAAATTTTCTCCATCTATTCCTATATCCAACAATATTGCACGGGATTTCATATCCCAAAAATTCTAAATCTCAATTATTTTTTTTATCTCCAATAAAACAAACGAGCGGTCACATTCTAGGCAAAAATTGATGCTCGTGTAAATGCCTGTGGTGGTAGAATTTCTTGCGGTCTAGAGAGACCCTCGTAGGAAGCACAGACGGACAAGCAAGGGAGTCAAAGAAACAACTCCGACAATTTGAAGTTTGAAACTTTGAGAACTCCCCTTCTCTACTCTCCACAGTTCCAAAATTTGTGTGGCCATCGTAAGTGCACCACGACACCAATCAACCACCTCTCTCTCTCTCCCAAAAATTCTTCAATTTCTTCACCAAAATCAACTCCTCCCATTCTCAACCCTCCTCTGTCCAAAACTCCATGGCTCTGTTACAGCCATTTCTTCTCCCACTTCAAAAAACACCCACATTAGCACAATTTCCAAACCCAATTCTCTCTCTCCTCCACCCCCACAAACCCCACCACCAGCTCAAATCAAGACCCAGAAAAAACCGGCCGAAACCCCATGCGGTGGCAGAGGTCGGTGGCGGCGTAGCAGCCGTTGAGGGCAAAGAACAATCGGACGGTGATCAGAGCGTTTTAGTGGGTCCATCTAGTGAAAGGGAAAAGGTAGTGGTGGAGTATGATTGGACAGAGGAGTGGTATCCTTTGTATTTGACGCAGAATGTGCCAGATGATGCCCCTTTGGGTCTCACCGTATTTGATAAACAGCTGGTCTTGTATCGTGACGGAGAGGGCTTTTTCCGTTGTTATGAAGATCGGTGCCCTCATAGGTACTTTACCCAGTTTCTGTAATCTTGGTTTTATTAGTGTCATGCTTTAGTATTGTGATGAGATTTTAGAGTTATTGTTTGGTGGCCTTCTAAATTTAATCTCTCCTTTGTCCCATAACTTTAGTAGTTCCCTTAGTTGCACGGAGCGGGAGCGGGGAATATAGAAGCAAGGTTGGGAGCATGTACATATATTACGAAAATAATGTAGCATAGCGTATTCGCTTTCGAATTACCATCATTTTATGGAGTTAAAATATGGGTCAAGTGACCATAAGTGTAAGAAATGGGCTAGTGTTATGGAGTATGATTTTCTTTGCAAGATATCATGATCTGGGGTAGAATGAGTTCATCAATGATCAATTAATGAAGGCGAGTGCTAAATCTATGTTTTTGTATACAAGGATCGTACAAAAGCTCCCATCTCTCGTACAGAGAAAGCTCCCATCTTTCGTAAGGAGAAAGCTCCCTTCTCAATGGGAGCAGGCTCCTGTCAAGCTCCTTGGTAGCTAGGAGCGGGCTTCCAAGGTGGGAGCAGCACCACTTTAGGAGCTCCCTGGTATTCCTACGGAAATAGCGCTGCTTCTCGAATTATAGAATATTTTTTCGGAACATTTTGTTTGAGTGGTGGCACGACTTTTTCTGAAAAGTATATCGTTTCACATTTGCATCTTGCTCTCCCAAGTTTGTAGGGCAAAGAAAAGGTTAGAGAAAAGATGGGCCAAAGAAAACAAAATAGCTAATGGCGAATTCCTTTCTTTTATTTGGTTAGGTTAGGAAAAGGAGAAGATATTGCGTAGGTATCTGTTAACAAAACTGTTATTTTGTTGTTTGGTCATCCTACTAGATGGTCGGATTGGATGTAAGATCGGTATATATTTTGTGGATTTCCAGCATTGGAGTGCATGAATTGGTGAGAGGGATTACGGACCAGTTGGGAAACAAGTACCACAAAACATGAGAATGAAAACTCAGTGCAATGGCGATATTATTTGTCCGGACACCTCTGAGATTATGTATAGTTGTATACCCTCATTATTAGTGGGATCAAAGCAAATAGAGCCTATATTCAACAATGAGTTAACTAAGTATGATTTAGAACATGGATAAATCTTGGCTTTTTTTATTTTCTTTTCTCGCAGTGCTCATGGGTAATGGATGATTCAAAAGTCTATCAAGTTCCCACAACAGCATGATAATACTTCATAGCTAAAAAGTAGTAACACCACCAAATAGATAAGTGAATAGATGGGGTGGGATCACTGGGATGATGACAAGTGCTATTTGTTCCCAGGTGTGGGTAAAAGTTTTTAAGAATCTCAATTCGGTGCAAAGGAATTTAAAGGTGAAGATACTTGATAGAAGTACCAGGTACAAAGAGAATCCTAACACAAAGGCTTAGTTCCGGGATGCCTACGACAATCGTTGGAAATAGTCTGTATAACTTCTACTGGGGAAACTAAGAAAGCATAGAACATCTGTAATCTCAAGGTTGGAGTACAGAACTAAGAGGATAATGCGTGGCAAAAAATCATCCCAGCCTTATATCTTGGGCTTCATCGAAAAAAGCATTTTCTGACGAAAACGTCAAATTTTAAAGGCTTGACCAAGACCTCAGCGTAACTGTGAATCACATAGCTCTTGTGGGTTATGTTGGACAAAGATTCATTGGTCATTGTTCCTCATAGGATCCTCCCTTAATAAAATGTTTAGGGCTCCTTTACAAATTCCTATTTTAACGACAGTAGAAACGATAAGATAGTGTGTGGCAGGTTACGAGATTTCATTAAGTTACCAATTGAAGTTGTAATGCGGGGTGGCATAAATCTGCCACGTCATGAATTAGCTTTCCATCAAAACTTTGGGGATAGCAATCAGCAAATGGTTTGCACGTTCATAAGTTGAACTAGAACTTTTCATGCCAGTCCCCTTACCCTTGATCAACATTCCAACAAGAGCATGGTTTTCAGCTCTCTTTCTCCCTGCAATCTGCAAAGAGGAGGACAAAAAGTAGAAACTATATATTGATCCTGTATTTTGATCTCTTGGGATAATTTCAACGTTAGTTTTCGACCATTAATACAAAAGCACTTAATAGGCTATACTTTGTACCTGCCCAAATAAATAAATAAATACTACTTTGTGCTATAAAGTTTGGTGACTACTTCGTGCAATTTCAGAGGAATTCCAATGGTATTCTAATGCGATGAGGGCTTATAGATCGATGGTGGACTTTTGTACTCAAGCAGGACTGCAGGAGTCCATGCCGGAACTCCACTTTCGTGTGGCAAAATGCCTTCTTAAGACTGACTGTTTTCAAAATACTTTTTTCACAATAGACTTAAATGCCCTACTAAATGTGTTCATCCACCGAAACATACATTATAAATATGATTCCACAGGGAGTTGAAGGTTTCTTTAATGAACTTCTTGCAGTTGAAGTTTGAGCGCCTGAATCTAGACCAGAGTGGCCTTATTATTTAAGGGGAATATTTGCTGACAGCTAACTGGATTTTTGTTTGTAGGAAGTAGGAACATGTATTAAAACATATTCATACCAGAAATGCAATTAGTGAACTACTTATCTCTGGAATGTACATGTCCTGTCTGATCTTGTGTGTTGCTTCGTTAAGTTATGGTGTTCTCTATATTATGAGGCGTTCATGGAATTGTAATGGGAAAATCCCGCACAAAATATTTTAGCTGTTGTTTTTACATGAATATAGCAGTTAAGAATCCCCACCTGTTTCTCATCATAACAGCCTAGTCTGTGAAACTTCATGATTAAGGTTAGCAAAACTATCTGAAGGTCAGTTGATTGATGGAAGGCTGGAATGCTTGTACCACGGTTGGCAATTCGAAGGTGAGGGCAAGTGTGTAAAGATACCACAGGTTTGTATACCGATCCTTTCTGCTATCTTCGTTGGTTCTATGCTTTACCATTATATTTTACTTTCTTCAAAAAGTATTTGATGAATTTCAGTACCAATTATGTTTTCCGCAGCTTCCAGCGAATGCAAAGATTCCCCAGTCAGCTTGTCTCAAAACATATGAGGTGAAAGAATCCCAAGGAGTTATATGGGTATGGATGTCTAGAAAGACACCACCAAATCCTAGTAAATTGCCATGGTTCGAAAATTTTGCCCGGCCCGGGTTTCAAGACACTTCAACAACACATCAACTTCCATATGATCATTCCATACTGCTCGAGAACCTTATGGACCCGGCTCATATCCCTATCTCCCACGATAGAACTGATTGGACTGCAAAAAGGGAAGATGCCCAACCGTTACTATTCGAAGTTACTGAAAGAACAGATCGGGGGTTTGCTGGTTGGTGGGGAAAAGAGAAAGATCAATCGAAGCAAAACTTCTTGCGGTTTGAAGCACCTTGTGTTTTACAAAACAATAGAGAATTTGTCGACAAGAACGGGGAGAGACACTATTTTTCGGGCCTCTTTCTTTGTACGCCTTCTGGGCAAGGGAAATCAAATCTCATTGTGAGGTTTGGAGGGACAAAAAGATCCCCACTCATGAAATTATTTCCAAAATGGTACTTCCATCAGAATGCAAGCAAAGTGTTCGAGCAAGATATGGGTTTCCTCTCATCCCAAAACGAAGTTTTGTTGAAAGAAAAAGTACCAACGAAAGAATTGTACCTTAATTTGAAGTCATCGGACACGTGGGTGGCGGAATATCGGAAGTGGATGGACAAAGTTGGCCATGGAATGCCTTATCATTTTGGTCACAGCACAATCTCCCTTCCTAAGGAGCCAGCCGTGGTGGAGCACGCTCCGGCTGGACTAGTTGCCAGCATTTCTGCCTCTTCTCCGGCAAAGGGAGGAATAGGAACTATGCACGTGCCGAATCTTTCCAACCGGTATTTCCGACATGTAATCCATTGTAAGGGATGCAGTCGTGCAGTTAAAGCTTTTCAAGCTTGGAAAAATGCCCTCTCTGCTGTTGCTGTTGTATCAACTGCAATTGCGATTCTTGTGTCTGGAAGGCAGTGGAAGGCCCTTTTTCTTGTTTGGACAGCCTTGTGTTTGGCTGGAGTCTATGCGTGCTCGACTGCGATCGCGATGAATACGACAAACTTCATTAGGATACACAGAAGACTGTGAGCCAACAATGGAACGCTCAACGATTTGGTGGTTTCTCTGGCGGACGGGAAACAACATTTCACCTTCCAAAGGTGGTTAGGTACTTCTTGAAAATTCATCCGTTCTCAATACCGATTCAAAGACTTTATAATGTATAGTTGTTTACAAGGTACTACTTTCAATACCAGAGAAGAAAATGAGGGTTGTTTCGATTAGCAGTTGATTGTATAAAGCAAATGCTTAATCCCTAAGATATAAGAGTGTTAGGGAATGTGCTCTCCTTTTTTCTTGAGTAATTAGCATATGGAAGGGCTTTATACTTTCTACTTACTGGCTTGCAGTTAAGAAAATCTTTTGCCTGAAAGACCTTTACAAATTGTGAAAAGTTGAAAAATCCTCCAGTGAGTGAGGACTTTATGCCTTTTTTAGCATGGCTGTGTCGCCCCTGTGCCGACTCTCATTTAACTGTTGAACCATCGCAGATGCTGAGTAAACAATCCGCTCTCTTTCCTACCTGAAGAAAAATGAACCTCTGTTCTTCTCTTTCTTTCTTGCTGCTTTTTGTTTGTCGATTGTCAAACCGCCATCATAAGCGATCTATCACTCACTGCAAACGCATTTTCAAGGACATCGTCTCTCCCCGGAAAGACAAAATTGTTCTTGTTGGCGTCCCATATTTGTTATTGTTCTTGTTGGCGTCCCATATTTGTTCTTGTCAATATAACGACGCCTATGACTTGTGGGTAGTCACAAGTAATCCACGGTTCACCAGTTTGTCGTAGAGAGTTCCACGTCGAAAACAACTCTAAACAACTCTCATACCAACTGTGGAAGATGTAAATTACAACTACTGCAACTCTTGCTATTAACTTCAGGATTGGTTATCATTGAGTGTTTGGTTATTGTGTTACATTTCGTGAACTAAAGAACTGTTCTCACAAAAGTGGTGTAGGTCACCATGGAAAATTTCCAACTATTCTTCATGGCTAACTTCCCAATCCAAACTTGTTGCCTCTTATGCCAACACCCTAAAATTTTGACTTCAACTGCAAATATGAGAATCTTCTTGTGCAATAGTAACACACAACTCTCTAAGAACCAGCAACAAACATAGCAGCAAAACTGTTTAGAGAAAATGTCCAAACAACACGATCTAGAACTAAGCCAATTATTTTCCCAGTTCCAATCGGGAAGGCCGTGAAAATTGGGAAGGCTGTGTCACAGACTAGAGATCTATGCAGGGAGAGAGAGTCGAGGGAAATATAAGAAGGCAACTAAGTAAAAAAAGCTAAATCTATTTACACGTCTGTTGTTTTCTATCCCTTTATAAATTTATTCACATAACCATAACTCAAGCAGAACCGATTCATTGATGACACGGCACTGAAACTAAAAGATACAAAGTCAGAATGAAAAACACACATTGTCCCTCCCAAGCTCTCCTCAAGCAACCTGCTCATGACACGGCACTGAAACTAAAAGATACAAAGTCAGAATGAAAGACACACATTGTCCCTCCCAAGCTCTCCTCAAGCAACCTGCTCGTTAACCGAGTACTGATGTTTAAGAAAAGGATTCATCGGGAGCGTTATTAATTTGTTAAGCTTCAAACGAAAAGCAAATAGACAGCTTCAAATAAAATACTGATGCCAAATGAAGACTCATGCTGAACAAAAAGTAAAAAGTTAAAGAGGCCCTGGGAAAGTTCCATTCTCCCTCTGCTCATTCCACCTCTCAACCTGCATTAATTAACGCAAGGAGCAAAATAAGAACACAGTAAAAGATAACTTCAGAACATGTGTCTAACTTCTGGTGAGCATATTAGCAAAATTCAAGGGCTGGAAAAAAAAATTAAGTACGAATCACACGATATGAAAAATAAGCAGAACTTTTGATCAACCAGAGGAGTTCAAATTCTTATCACTTTGAAGGGAGCATTGTTCTGTGTGATTTACCTCAATTGCATACCTTTTTCCCATACGTTCAGTTAATTCTCACTTCTGACCGGTTCTCTTTAGTTCTTTTTGTAAAAAATTGAAAAAAAACATTTCATATTGCCGAATGGAGCAACTAATAAAAGTGGGACCAAAACACAAGTACCATAACTATCGAGTAAGATTTCTAAATAATCAGGTGGCTGTGGAGGTGATAGGGATTGTAATTATAAGCCTTATAAATAATCAGGCTTGCCGATGAGGTTGTCCTTAAAGGTTGTTTCATGCTCCCTCGCAGCCAAAGACTCGATGCGTAGGACTTCATCGTGTGCAACCTCTCAGGATTCGACTCTCGCCTTTTCCTCTTAACTCGCACAAGCTGGAAGAAAATTCAGACAACCCCTCTTCTTGATTTGAAAACTACAACTTTGAAGCAAAAAAAAGAGAATAAAGTCTTTTTGGCATGGAATAGACCAGTTTTCTGTAGAGAGAATGAGTTGAGGAAGTGTGTTTTGTGCAAGGATTGAAGTGAATAGTATATAAAATGGTTGTTGAACATGACCAAACCAAGGAAGAAGCCAGCTCGCAACTACCAACAGGTTGTACCTTAATGGGCAATTCCCAATGGTCAGGATCAGGCAACAGCTAGAAGTTTTTTTTCTTCATATAATTAATTAGAGTGGACCAACCTAAGTCACACAAAGCGTGTTCATGTGTGGGTGCGGAGCGGACTGCGAGAGCATCAATTTTTAAAATTCATGGGATAGAGGGCGCCTTGAGTGATTGGGACATAAGGCTCGGTTTGGTTTGGTTTGGTTTGGTTTTGGTTTACGGTATGCATTTAAAAAATTTCCATTAAAATCATTTGAAGTTCACATTAGTAATTTTTCGTTATAAGAACTTACAACCTCTGATATATTGTTGATCTTGTTTAAGTTACTAATCTACAAAAGCTTACTTTAACATTATAAACAACCAAGGGTCTCGGTCTTGGTTAGGTGGTCTTATATAAGACTCCCTGGCACGTGTCCAACTCAAGCAAGTTACACCTATGCCATTAACAGCTGTATTGAGAATGTGAATTAGGCAATTATGTCACTTTAAGATTTGCCTAATCACCAATCCAAAGTAATGCATCTGCAAACTATGATACATCAGTCCACCAATTAGGAACGGACCGAGTGCAGCAATCTGCACACCTGACACCAGGGAGCGGTGCGGAACCCCCAAGAGTCGAACTATATGACAAGGGGGCCAACCATAAAAATACTTGTATACCCAAAGCCCAAGAACTACGAAGACCCAACACCAGGTCAAGCCATGAAACTATCCAATCCCAAATACATATTACGAGGTCCAATGAGTGGAATGGACAGAAACATACAAAAATAACGACAATAACAGTACCCATTGACACCAATCAATTGGGTTTACTAGAATACAAAAAGATCATAAAAATGAGAAAGTAAATAGACAATTTAAGCGTACGCGTACTCCTAACGAACCAGATACCGGTACTTCTAAATCCCTACCGGGTACATAAAACACATACCGAAACTTTTCACTGACTTTTGCTGTAACCTAGAAGTACCTCAATATATTAAGCAGTACCCAACCTAGAAATGAAACTAAGTTAATAAGACTTTCTTTTCCTATGCTTAGAATGATTGTAAAGTAACGATTTTGGTCTACAGGTTTCTTTAGTATACTCCCTCCGTCCCAAAATGAATGTCCAAAACCACAATGTAGGATAGGTGCTTTGGAACACCACTAAAATACACAACTAGGATTGTTTTGGTCTCAAGTTGGGTCATTTTTTCAGCTCCCAATCCACAACCGAATCTCGGGAAGTATTTCTGTATTCATTCTTTATATTTTACAATCCTTAGAGGGAATATCAGAGAGGGAAGTATATGTTTCTTGGTGAGCAAACGCCTTGTCCTTGGACAGGATCAAACATGGGATCAAATAACCAAATCACACTAACACAGTCCTCCATTATGGTTTACCACGTGTTAGGAGTCTGATCCGCCTGAGGTTCTTCTCATGTGCGCGTAGGCCAAATCCGTTGGGGAGTATCCACAGAGTCCATGATGTAGTGGACCTCATATACATTGAATGACCCATATCTACTTAAAAGGCTAAGTCTTGTAAGTGGTGAGCCATCTAATTGTATATGAAGGTCCAACTCTTTTTCTATTTATCCGATGTGGGACTTATCCTTCACACATGTTCCTAACAGGTTTGGTTCATAGTAATTGGCCAAATGCACCCCAGCACTAGCCAGTCAAATGCTGAAGTATTGTACATGTTTAGTTCTATTGTCTTGATAAGTGCTATGGGCTCAAAACTTCTTGCTTCTTACCACAATAAAATTCCAACCTAGGGTGCCGAATGGATTTGGATAGCTTAACCTCCCTCTACTTGAAATTGGGCAAAACAAAATCAATAGTACTAGAATGTGAGTCTCGCAAGAAGTTATTGAGCTGCAATGTGGTTTCGAGGTAAAGTATAACTGGACTATCAACAGCATATTCTTTGAACCATACAATTTTATGGTAATGTTTACTTTTCCCTACGCATATTCCCAAAAAAATGCTACCTAGTTCTAGATAATTGGCCCTTAGACACGGAATTGCAAATGAGAATCTACTCTGACTATTGAGGAAAATTTTCAAACCTCATGGTATATTAAGTTAACAGCATACAAGACAAGACAACATATAATAGGTAAGAGTTAAGACAATATCTGAGATCTGTAATACGTCCAAAAATATCATGGCTATTGGCTAGGTGTATTTGAAGCCAAAAAACAAACCAGGAGTAAGATGTTATAGCATCAACGAAACTCACCCATTCACCGGGGCAAAGGGATCGATAGTATTTGGCAAATTTCACACATTCACCAAATTCATCACCCTTAGCTGCCACGCACCTGCAGTTTTTAATCGCATGACAAAAAGAACAAGTCAATTACTAGATTCTAAAGTGCCATAGTACACCTTTTAGAAGCCTTTTAGAACATTTTAAGAGCAGCACATAAAGCCCGAATCAGTCATGCCCTAAAATGCTGTCATAGTAAAAAATTTACCTGTGGAACTCAATGTAGCGTGTGAAACAGTGCCTGCTTTGGTTTGTTGTGGGAAATCGGAAATCAGCCGGAGCAGTCTTCAGTTCAATCTGAAAGGCAACATAAAGAGGTTAAGCATGAAGTGAAAACAGGAAAAATCAACAAAGTTCCAATAGAGCTGAGGCACATTTTGACAGTTATTGCAAGAGTTGGACAAGATTTATCAACTAATGTTTTTTTGGGTAAGTTATGTCTCATGCCACTTTAAATATATGTGGATACAGGTAGATATATATTACTGGCAAGAGATGTAATGGCACTAGGCAATCTTTATGCAAAATTGCCAGTATGAACTTGTAGATAAAGAACAATATCAGCAATGCATGCACATGGGGAAAAAAACAAAAAGAGGATGAAAATAAACCTTCTTCAAGACTTCAAGAAACAACAAAGAGGAATATAGTATCACCGAAGAAAATTCCTATGTAATGGCATTAATCTTCTATAGGGCAGAAACCATAATTGCTAGAGCTTTCTTGATGCCACAAACATTCACAGCAGAACAACATTATCCCGGCATATCAGGCTTAAAATCATGGACAGTGTTTTGAAATGCTGGCTAAAGAGGTAAGAGTTTTCTGACGACTGAAACTATTTTATAATTTCCAAGTAATTAGCTTTATATTGCGGCACGTGATACTTTTTGGTCTACCTCAAATGATTATGTCTCGATCAGTGGCAGAGCCAGGATTTGAATGCGGGGATGGCACCACTCAATGGGTCTACTCACGTTGTTGCATGTTGAGCGGAAAACTACCAATGAGAATGTTAAGTGTAAAGTCATATAATTCATCTTTGTCGTGGGCTTTACTTTGTGCAAAAAAGTTTCTCGTCCAACTCTCTTGTGGTATTCGAATGAAAGCCATTGAAATGATATTTTTCTAATCCGAACAGGTATTTTTTATTTTTTTAATTGCAATTGTTACAGTATTGACAATCATACTTTGGAAAATCATGGGTGTAAAAGATTGCAACTTTTTGTACCCTTCTCAAAGGATGTCCATGGATCAGAGATTAGAGAAATCATCTTCTCAGAAAACCCTCAATCCAAATGCAAAACAACCCAAAAGACAAATTCCCCAATTCATTTATCGCATCAACAGCAAATAATACAGAATTACTCAACTAAAAATGCTTATTTTTCCCGACGGAGAGCATGTTCTTTAACCAAATCGCCTTACCAAAACACTTCTCCAGTTCATAAGGCAAAAAGAATGGCCATATCTTGCCCCGTTACATAACACAAACCCTTCTGTCGACAGAAAATCAAGATATATGCATACACACACACGTATCGCACAAGACAAACAAGTCTGTAAAGGTTGGATTCGATATCAAACAACAATTTCATCGAAACACGTTTAGATCCATACAACGACAGTTTCAATCGACAAAACAAATCGAAGTTAAAATCAATAAAAATTAAGGTGATGATTTGTACCTCATCCATTGTCGATCAGATAAAAAACAGAAATAGAGAGAGAGCGCGACGAATTGACCAAACCTCGAGCTAAATGAAAATTTCTTGGTTTGTATAGTTTTAATTTAATTTAAAAACTATTAGGGGGAATGTTTATGATTATCAGAAACCTCAGGTGAAGTAAGTGTAATTTACCCTTTATTTTTTAATTTTCTATCCTATTGATTTTTCAATAATTTTTTAGCCCGGTCTTTTTGGTTTTCTTTCTTCTTACTAGGTTTAAATCAAATGTTCACATTACATCGATTACCTCGTTGGGCGAAATCGGAAAAGCTTATAAATTAAAAAAAGTAAAAAAAAATCATATAGGAGGACAAAAAAGACACAAAAAGACTTACGGAGTACTTTTATGGAAAAATTATTTTTTTTAGGTTTTTTCGTCATGAGAATTTTTTAAACTTTAGCTTATATTATTATATATTTTTATTCCTCTTTTTTTCGAGCCAAACGATGGGATTGAAATATTCATCAAAATCCTGAAATACTAAGCGAAAAGCAAACAAAAAGATAATACCAAAAGTCCTTACAAATATAGGCTAAAGGTTCTCTTAGTTTTGTTTTTTTTTTTTTTTTTTTGATCAGAGGTTCTCTAGTTTTGGAGCAAGATAATTAAAAAAAGAAGAAAGAAGAAAAAACGCATTAGTTTGGGGCGACCCGAAGGTTCTGAAAGAAATAGGAGCGACCAGAACCTCCAACTTTCTGAATTCCAGCTTTTATAATTGGGCTAGCCTGCTATTCGGGTTGCCCGTTAACCCAAAGGTGTTTTCAAACTTAGGTACGATTTCTTAGAGTGAGAAAATTAAGATACGCGGTTTTTATACGACAAAAGGATGTCAACCACGCACTTGGGCACTTGGTCTAATGGTTGCTACATTTTAATTTAATGAGGTTGTTGGTTCAATTCCTATATGGGGAGAAAACCTAATGAGTTGTTTCTTCTTCACTGAATCTCATATACTACAACTTTTGCTTGGTAATTCTAGAGACTCGGAAACAGACTACATAATCGACCAAAAGAAATACAAGACTCGTTAGTAGGATCCAGTTTAAAAAATCATGTCCATCGAATATCGATGTATTTTTTGTAGTTGGATTATGCCGCGCCATAACTTGGGAGGACTAAGGCCCTTTTTTTTCTTTCAGACTTGGTGCTTCACGGTTACTTCTTGGACTTTAAGTTTCCACAGCTATTCCTTCAAGTTTGAGGCTCCATGGCCTCTACTTCTTCGAGCTTCAAGCTTCGCAACTTCTACTTCTTCAAGCTTTAAGACTTCGCTACTAGTGCGATTTCTTTCAAGCTTAAGACTCCGCCACTTCTTTCTTTTGGCATGGTTCCGCGGCTTTTGCTTCTTCGAGCTTAAGGCTCCACCACTACTTTTTCTTCTAGCTTTAAGGCTCTGTGGCTTTTACTTCTTCGAGCTTAAGGCTTCGTAAATTCTGTTTCTTTGAGCTTTAAGGCTTCGCCACTACTTTTTCTTCCAGCTTTAAGGCAAATTAGAGAAATTGAGGCTTACTAGAAAACAAGAATGATAACCTAGTCTACATAGAAAATACAATAACAAACCCCACAAGCTAAGGTAGCGTGATATTTCCTAATTTAACACATGAATATCACCGGTGAGTATTAACAAGAGGTAATTAAATAATCTTCCTCTTTTGCCACCTAATGTAACTTTTCATCCCTGTCATTTTGAAAGGTTATGTTTTCATCCTTTCAAAGTGTAAATTACCTATCTTTCCCTTCTAATAAGATATCCATATGCATGTGTATATTGTCTTCCTAAATTAGTGGGATTGGATATATATCTTCAAAATTTTCAAACATTCAAAATAAACAAAATTCCATTGATTTGGTTTCATTTTAAACGGATGAAATTTGAAACCAAAAAAAATTCAAAAAACCACAACAAGTTCATCGCACAATTTCGTATAGTCATGGTTAAAATATATGTTCACAACATCTTCAATGATCATGGTATAAATATTAAAACATCACATTCTTTTATGGTAAAAATAACTTAATGAACGTGGTAATAACAGTTGAATAAACAACTCGAATCATGGTAAAAAAATGCCATTAACTTAATCCAGATGTCACGGTAAAAATCTAATAAAGAACAGAAATCATGGTAAATATAGAATATTTTAGAACTCAAATCATGGTAAAAATACTCAAACATACAAGAGTGTTTATGGTAAAAACAACCAATAGAACTTAAATCATGGTAAAAATCCTAGAACATACAACAATATGTATGGTAAAAACAACCAATATAACTCAATTCATGGTAAGTGTTTATGGTAAAAATAGAAGTCAATTCATGGTAAAAATCCTAAAACATATAACAGTGTTATGGTACAAAACAATCAATTGAACTCATTCAAAATCCTAACAGCACTACAAAATCGAGTCCTACCAATCCTTTTTCAACCAAAAAAAAAATGAATCCTAATAGCTTTCAAAACACAAGTAAACCCTTTGCTCCGTATGGCAACCTTCATCTCAATGTACCCAGCGTCCGACGAGCCGATGTTCAAGCATCGAGAAAGAGCCGCTGCCACGACGTCTTTTTTTTTTTTCCTTCTAAATAACGATCCTCCGCATTTTTTGTTCATGAACAATTGTTTGCAACACACTGAAGGGGGAGAAATCGGAGGAGAAGATTAGGGCTAGATTATGGTAGAAAAAGGACGACGATGGTTTTCTATGGTGAGCGATGATGGGTGGTGATTAGCGGAGTAAGACGATGGCGGATGGGAGGCGGGTAGACGCCGATCAAGGTTTGCGGTGGGCAGTGGCGGAGGAGGACAAATGGTTTTCTGGGTATGAGGTTTGATTTGGGTATGAGGTTTGTTTTGGTTTTCTGGGTGTGTTTAAAATGGGGATGATGGTGCTGAAGTGTGAATTTGGGGATTGGATTTTATCCCCAATCCCTAAATTACGGGGGAGGTCCTCGAAACTTTTAAATTCATCCTAATTTTCTCAGCACCTTATATATATATATAAAGGGCAATATAGGGTTTGTTTGAATTTCGAGATGGAAACATAACTCCAAAAAGAGACGGGATGATTTCATAGTTTTTTTTTTTTTTTTTTTTTGGTACTTCGGAAATATAATAAACGCTAAAGAAGATAAGTCCACATCAAGGGTGCAAGAGACAAAACAACAGACAACAAATAGAGCTAATGGGTGAATGATTATTTAAGTGCCCCTATTAACAAACTGTTTGGCCGAAAAAAACAAAGAAAGAAAGAAAGAATTCATGGCTTATTTAACCAATTAACAAAAGCTAATAATAAAATAGAGCTGCGCGTAAATTGGCCCGAACATTCGGTTCGGTTACAAAAAAAAACTCCAAAATAGAGGTCTAATATTACACCAAGATACGAACAAAATAACTTCTTTAAAGAAGCTTAAACATATACGAACTCAAATAGAACTCTAATTATAATATGGATTATCCACTAACCCTATCTTTTGAGTTGCTACTTGGACTCTAAGACGGTAAAATAAGCTTGATAAATGATCTCCATACTTTCAAATAGACAAAGAGTTCCAATAGGAGATAAATTATTTCTACCTCAGGCGTAAAAGCCGGAAAACTATTACTCCTTTGCTCTTGGACTACGGCAACGTGGTGCTCTCAAGGTCTTTTTCACGGACTCGGGATCCTGTTGCGCGGGAGTGTACTATAGGGTCGTATAGTGCGCAATATTCTGGGCAATCCAAAATGTTTTGAACGGTCTAAATTATTTTACAAGTAAAATAAGCATCTTACATCTAGGATAGTAATTGAAATCTGGACTGCTGAAAAAGCGGTGGACGGCTCAAATTCCATACTACAGTGCACAATAATATGAACAACATGCTTAAGTGACAATATATCATTCGGCAATGGATGTGATTCTAGTCACCAAGAAAAATGATAAATTTAAAAAGTATATACATATTTATGGATCGAACTTGAAAAGAAAAAGGAAAATATAAAAGAAAATTTTGGTTCTAGCCAAAGCATTCCCAAACAGTTGCAGGGGAAAACCCCAATTCATACACAAGCCTTTGTTAGTAGAAGAACTTGGAAACACCTTCCAAGAGCTAACTCTAGCTCGAATACCTGCACCTTCCGAGAGCTAACTTTTTGTCATTATTAAGTTCCATTCTATTCCAATTGATTGGGACATAAGGCTCGGTTTGGTTTAGTTTGGTTTGGTTATTAAGTTCCACTTTAAAAGCTTTAAAAACACAAGGGACCCCATGAACTATAACCCGGCCATCGTTATAGAGTTCCCAGTGTATGATCGGAACGTTGTTGATAGAAGCGTAAGTTCCCATCGCAGCATCGTCGATAAGCGGTTGAGTGACTTTGATATGATCCGAAAGTTGAAAACTAGGGTTCATAAAATCCTTTGAGAAAGTAGGGAAAGTGGAATCCTTTGAGAAGTTCGTTTTGAACGTGTTGCGGTCTAGGTTCAGTGGTACAACCTGCTGAAGAATCTTTGTTATCGGGCAATTATTGCCGCACCAGAAGGCAGTATCCCACGGCGCAAAGATAGTGATTGTTTCGTTGTAGCCGTAAACGTTACGAACTGTTGGGATGAGCTTGTTCTCGACGAACCATGACATGGCGTTGTACGCGTTGTACCCGGCTTTGTTAAGTGATTCAGATAGTTTTGAAAGTCCTGAGTCGTCTTCTGAAGGCCGCATAGAATGCCAGTATCCGAAGTACTCGTCTTCAGCCAGATTCGGCTGTGTCGAGGCCGACGATGGAGATGTTTGAAGTAATAGGAAGAGAAAAAGATTGACGTAGAGGACAGACAAAAACTGAGACTTGAAAGCCATGACAGTTACAGAGAGAGAGAATGATGAGTAGAGATCATTAAGGTTGTTCCTTATCTATAGAGAAGGAAAACCTTGGACATTTTAGACTTCTAATATGACTAGGGGTGTGCTACTAATAGAACACCTTTGCACAATAATATGTACAATATAGTTAGGTGTCAATTCATTTTTGGACAATGAATGAGACGTTGTCTTACGTTATACACCGATACTACAGTGCCACATAAGCATGTTGTGTTGTCTATTAGCACAACATTTTGCACAAAAGTATACCTACGTGGAATTATATCAGTAGGCAATGTAAAATAGCTACTCATCCATTGCCCAATGATGTATTGCCTCGTAACCATGTTGTGCAAACTGTTGCATTAGTAGGTCTCTAATTATTCAATGCTCCCAGCTACGTAATGCTCCGGGACACTTCAACCCAACAATTCTCGTATGTTTCGGCCCTACATGTAGTGCTGGAATGATCTGGAGCACCATGTGACTGTGCTCTAGAGCTATCATATAATTACGCCTACGACTTCTATAGTGTTATGGACACAATAAGTTACCCCACAATATTTTTGGAGCGCATCATGGTGTGTGTGTATATATATATATATAATCAAGGGCATTATGTGATTAACAACGTTGATTTTAGCACGTGAATTGGAACTCTTTGAATTTTCACTTTTATAAGTGGAACTACCAGTTAACACTTGTTAAATAATTGAACTGACTGCGTAAACAAAAGTGTAGAATGGTGTTTGACAATAGTTTTAAAGAATCACAAATTTAAGTGTCTAACATATTCGACCAAAAAAAAAACAATAAAATCATTTTAAACTCGAATGAGTGATTTGTTTAAACTTATATGAAGCTGTGAAAAGTAAGATTGCCAAAAAAAGAAAACACTTAATTCAGAAGTGATTCTACAGCATAAATAAGGGCAATTTAAATACCCCTTGTCTAAATATCCATTTGACAATAATATATAATACAACGTTTTCCAACGAAATAATTTAAACACGCCCTCTAAGGCACAATTTGTGTAGAGACCGAATGATTTTTTTATAACCGAATGTGCGGGCCAGGTGTAAATAACGAACGATACCGATAAAACAAACTAGTTGTAGAGTTCGGACTTCGGAAGCAATCCGGGAACATACATTCATGATTCAAAAATACAAAACAACATTAAATACCAACTCTCAAAATTTAAGCCATCTTTTCTCCTTTTCTTTGCTAGCAACTGCACTTGAAGCTGATGCATGAGCCGCCTCTGCCTCCGCCAACGATTTCCGAGTTTCATTCAGCTTCCTCATTGCAGCCTCATAAACCACCTTTTCGTTCCTGTTCCGACTCGCCATTTCTTCCAACTTCTCCACTCTCATTCTCAGCTCCTTCACCTCATCGTCGTAAGCAAGTATAGCCCGCCTATCTTCCTTTTTCCGTTCCCCAGGTCCCTTATTCTGCTTCTTCTCTACTCTTCCATTCATAGCTTCACTATGCATTGCAAGTTGGGTATTGATAAGACTAAAGACATCCGGTTGCGATTCCTCTTTCTCTTTGGCAGCTTTAGCTAATGCTGCAAACTTTTTATCGCGTTTTCTCTTCCCCCCTCTGCTTCGTTTCTTCCCCTGTTTCTCTTTATTCTCTTCATTTTTTTGAGACTCGAGGGCCCGATCAAGAGATTGCTTTGGTGGAAGGGGTTTTGCAGATATTGGGTCCACCATTCCTTGCCCAGATACTCCTAACCCCATTCCCTCGCGGTAACCCATGTTAGCCATCATCTTAGAAGCTATGCCTCTGGTGTGATTCTCCCACTTTGCAAAAATGGCAGTTTCTGTTTGGATGCCATTCCGAAGGGCAGTGGTTTCATGGAATCCAATACCCTCCGATTCGTCTTCTTCATAATCACTGCCCCCATCAGATTGATCTGAACTCAAGTCGTCATCTTCTTCATCTGTCATGTCTGCATATTTGGACAATGTGATCGATTCAATGCCAAGTTTGGTAGAGGTTCCATCATCACCAAAAACGACATGTGCCATTCTGAGTTCATCATCCCAGGATTCAAGCTCGGCTTCCCTCCAAATGCCAGTTTTACTGTCACAGACAGCCCAAATACTGGACCCTACCAGCGACTGTGCCCATGGAGTGGGGATATACCTCTTGAGCGAAGTTAGCGGGATGTCAACACCTGTTGCAAATAACCCAATTTTTGAGATGGTTGGTGCAATTATAAACGTTAATGAGACTAACCATCATACATCTATTAATAGTCTAACATATAAGCTAGCTTCATGATTGGATTATGCTGCAGCAGATAATTCAGTAACGAAACTTAGAAACGCTAAGA
Organism: Vaccinium vitis-idaea; assembly: GCA_963854785.1. NCBI lineage: Eukaryota > Viridiplantae > Streptophyta > Magnoliopsida > Ericales > Ericaceae > Vaccinium > Vaccinium vitis-idaea. The sequence goes on from OY978224.1 coordinate 5,917,941, forward strand.
GTAGACCAAAATTGTGGAACTTAATCTCTGGCCAACTTGGAGCAGCACTGGCTGAATCCTTAAGCAGATCAGAAAATGACTTGAAATTCCTCCCCTCGTGATGGGAGCTGAAAAAGACTTTTAGCACAAACAAATTCCTTCATCTGTTCAAATAAGAGGGAAGTGATTCCTCTATACTTTACCGGCAGTTGCACTCTAGACTCTTTTTTTTTTATAAGTACCGGAGTATGCAGGGATTATGGAAAATAAATCCCTTTCCAGGAGAAACAAAACAAAAAATTCAAGTACCGGAGTCTTTCACAAACCAAGTTTTATTTTTTCCACATTAACAAGACATTATTGCGACATACCATGCGATAAGCGGCAGTTAGTACCAAATCGGCACCGTTGCTGTAGAGAGAACTTGCAGATCTGCACTAGGGTGGTCTAGCATTAGTAAGTGATGCGACTAAACCAGTGGAACCACACTATGCTAATTTGACCAAGAAAATCTGTAATGATGCCAAAAGAATTTGCAAGCTGTGGTTCAGCGTGCAAAGTTCTGTCATCTTACACCTCTTCATTTTTTATTTTTTTTTGGACGGAACAAGTCACTCGTAGATAGCCATAAGAGACACATGCTGCAGTACAACTAAAATGAATATACATATATAACACAATATAACAATAAGGAACCAAACTCCCATCCTTAAGGGTTTTGTGGATTAACATAAATTTTATTTCTTACAAGTAGCGCATAAACATCTACTGATGAACATTGAACGCGAATGTCAGAACTAAGAGAGAGGAATCGGTAGACCACTGTGTGTCCTAAAAAGGTCAAGTTGATGACACTGATGGGATTTTATATTATTTTTTTGATGAGCAGACAATTTATATAAATAAAAGAGAAGTACATAAATAGAGAAGCATACCTGAAGGAGATACAAAAACAACCTAAAAAGCTAACCTCATAGCGGAACTCTCTTAGTATAAAAAAGGCCAGTCACGAGGATGCCAAAAAAAGGCTCGGGAAAAAAAAAAGATCACCCCTGCTCACACAAAAAATAAAATAACTATATTCCGGATGACCAAGACCATATCACACCAGAAGCTGTTGCCAAACTAGAGAAGGTCAAGAAATGCTATATCAGCAGTCTCGAAGATCTGAACCCTCACTGACAAAATAAAGGAGCCAAGCAGATACGCGATGGCCACCTGAACAGTCAGCAACAAAGGAATCACCAATCGATGAAAAGTGCACCTCGACTATCAGATTGAGAGGGAAGAAAAAAAGGCATCTCCCCAATGCACCCAAGGTTGAGCCGCCGTTGGCCAAAAATAAGAGCCAAGCAAGCACCAACGCTCCAAGCAAAGAAGGCCTACTGACGCATCACTGATCCTCCTCCCCCAACAAACACACACACCATCACCCTCTACTCACCCTTCCCTTCCAACCACACTTACCACTATTCACCCTCTCCCTCCACATACAGACACACTCACCCTCACCCTCTACTCACTGTCCCCCTCCAAACAATCATTTCTGAAAGAAACGCCTCCAACCAATCCATCAAAGAAAACCCCATAGGTATCAGAACAATGATGGGATCTTAAATGGTAGAAACATGTCAAACACAGCCATCAACAAGCTAATAGATTTTGGCCTGCCAAACGATAAGGTGAATACCCCGAAATACCATTGGGAGGCCAGAGAAATTGAAAATCACCAATTACAACAATAACAATACACACGTAATCCCCAATTAAGGGATGTGTGCACAAAGTGGCTGCTCTCTGGAAGTTTTACCACTGATACAATCACCAATAGATGAACTAATTTCAGCTATATATATTATCACCTGCAGAACCCTTTGCTTAGCAAGAATATGAAAAGTAATGAACATTCAAGCCCAAGATATAGTAGCCTAGCATCTCCGTAAGTCCAATTATTTTGCTTTCGTCTTCTTCGTTATTGCCTTCTAGAATTAAATTAACTTGACATGAGAAGAAAATTGTAGAAAGTTCTGGAAAACTGAATTACAAAGTATACTTCAAGTGGGCATGGGGACAAAGGTTTCACGTAGCCGACCCCAACTGATTGGGACAACATAAGGCTCAGTTTGGTTGGGTTTGGTTTGCTTTTATAGTGTTGGCCCAAGAAACTAACTAAAAGCAGTTCTGGAAAAATGAAGTACAAAAATATCCTTAAAGTGGGCATTGGGAAGTTTGAAAAGATGTGCAACCTACATATGCATTAATGGGGATAACATTGCAATTTACTTATGCAACGTTTACATTAGCTGCATAAAGTCTCCTTCCCCAAACCACGAAGGGGCAGAGGTGTATGGGGTTTCCCCTAAATTGCTTTTCTACTGTTGGCCCAGAAACTAACTAAAAGTGATATTTAGTACAATGATATCACCTCCTTGCATAGTGGAAAGTGAACCATTGTCTAAAGCTAGCATCTCATAAAGGTCAGTTACTTTTGCTCTATGCAATGATGACACCTCTTTGCATCCAAAGGGCCAACAGATATTCACATCTAGTGGAAAATAAGATAACAAACATTTGGCAAGTTATCGTATTCTTCTTTATGAGGATGCAATATGAAGTCACTAGAAATCTTTTCTTCTTGGTCCAAGATGTTAATCGAAAACATATGCCTATTAAATTAGAAATCAACTCGAAAGGACCAGCAACGAAACTAATTATACAGAAAGAACAAATAAGCCGGAAGATTTTGCTCACCAGCATGTTTTCCGATGTTGGAGTGAGAAAAGAAATCTTTGCTGAATCAGATCCTTCCAGCCCAACAATTAGACCATTATACCAACGTCCATCAGTGTGGCGGAATCTACATTTCGATCCAACACGGTAACCTTCATCCTCCAGTGGTTCTGCTTCAACTTCTGCTGAATCAAGGGGTTCAGCTTTGACATCCTCAGCAATGTATTTTGAATCCTGTAAAATTGAATCAGCCTCTCGCAACAACCTTGCCCGTTTCAAATGAAAGAGCCCTTCCTCCGCTTCCTTGACAGCCTGAACAAGCTCCTCATAAACCTGAGTCAATGAAACATACACTATTAGAAACTGCAAGGAACTAGTACAGTAAAATCTATGTCAAAAGAAATGCCTTCACAAGATGCTCAAGAATTGATTTGTGCAACTTATAACATAAGACGGAAACTGTTCTTAAGAATGAATTTTTTTTCTACATTACATACTTATCAACCATGTCAGACAATGACACAAGCAGCATCAAAGACATTAGCATTATTCAGCTTTCTATCCGACTTTGTAATAGGGCATGTTAAAATCCATGAATTTACATGTTTTCCATACCCCTAAGGGAGTTAAATATATGAAATAATGTATGACATGTCTGAAACTTTAAACAATTTTAAAAAATAGCCTCATGTCCTAAGAGTACTGCTGTATCCTAGTTTACATGCTTTCCCAATGCAAGCTCAACGCCACGGGTAGCGGAGCAATAAGTTGCAGAAGGCAGAACATCCAATTATGAGAACTCAGGGAAAAATCAACTAAATTGAACTAATGCACTGAGTAAGACAACTAAGGACCTACAAAATAAAGCAATGAGCGCGGCTAGTGTGTGTGTGTGTGTGTGTGTGTGTGAGAGAGAGAGAGAGAGAGAGAGAGAGAGAGAGAGAGAGAGAGTTTGCCGACTCTAATGTCACCCAATTGGACAATCACAGACATAGGGGAATACTACAACTAATGGGTTGAATATCACAAAAAAAGACTTAAACAAAGTACAAACAAACAAACAAGCACACAAAACAATGGCTGGTGAGCGAGAGAGAGAGAGAGAGTTTGCCGACGCTGATGTCACCTATAACCCAACTGGACAATCACTGACATAGGGAAATACTGCAACTAATGGCTTGAGTATTACGAAGGAGCCCAATTGAACAATGAACTTATACGAGAAAGTATTGCTCGGTGTGAACTTTTACTTATGAAAACAGCGGGGATTCATAAATGTCACAAAAGAAACTCCCATGGCTCAATAAAGCACAGCACCTCGAGGTTTCACCATCAAGGAAAAATGTACCAACAAACTATTTGCGATTCAAGGTTTACTGCCAGCAGATAATACAAGATCATTTGTTTTTTCCCATTTTGAAAGATGCCAACTCTCTTGTAAGTACAGTATAAGGGAGGTTAGCCTGTGAGCAAGGAAAGGATAAAATTACCAAAACAATACCCAAAAGCGTTAACTTAATAGAACCTAACAGCTGAAGTCGCACCCACTATAATGTCATGGCCAGACCAGATTTCTACGTAGTGCAATAAATGGCAGAAAATACCTACTTATGAAAGATGGATTTTTTAACTTAGAAACAACTCACTGGTAATATAAATCAACTGCATTCCTGAAAGATTATGACCACTACCCATATAAATCAACTGCATTCCTTGAAGATTATAACCACTACTCAAAATAGAACACCACTAAATTATCTCCCTTATGCTGATATATTAGCTTCTACAACAGCATTTCACAAAGAGAAAAAGGAGTTTCAACATTCAACAGCCGAATTTTTATAGATTTTTAAATCCATTAAAAATAGATGATTTTCTCGTCCTAAAGAGTCCTCAATGAACTCACTGCTCTTAAAAGCCTTTTCAAACTATCTATGCCAGTTAAAATGTATAATGTTTTCCACTCCAAGGCCACAACTACGGCTGGTCCACCTAATACCAAGTTCAATAATCTCAAGAACCCGAAGGGATTGGCCTGGAGTTCAAGGCTTCGAACTGGTTCGTTGTCTCCTACGTCTCAGGTTTGGAATCTCCTATGTGCTATCGACTAACTATCAACACTTACGAGGCAATCCAACTATTCTTCTTCTAGTTCAATAATCTGAAGAACCCGAAGGGAATGGCCTAGTGTTCAAGACTTGGGACTTGGGGTTCACTCCCTCCTACGCCTCGGTTTCGATATCTCCTGCGTACTATCGACTCACTCTCAACTCTTATGAGGGAATTCAACTCTTCTTCTTCGGTCTCTTCACTGCTTGCTCATTTTCATTTGGAGTTTCAGTCAGCCTCTTCTTTGCTCTCTGCTTTCTGGGTTTTCTTTTATTTGATTTGTACCCTCAACTTGTTCTCTAGCTATGTTTATGCTGTTTTTTTTTTTTTTAATCTTTGCTCACCTAGGTGCCCCTTGCGCTTAGACTACAAGAGACCTTGAGACTCGGTCCGCCTCTCGCCCTTTGATAACTATGGCCTAATGGCCGCCCTGGACAACTGATTACACAAAAAAAAAAAAAAAACAAATCCTTCAACATACCAAGTAGACGACAGTGAAAGAATCTCATAGAACGAAAAACGCCATAAAGGGTCTCACAGAAAACGAGATATATTGAAGAAACGGAATTGAAAACCCTAATTGGTTATAAATAGGGAGGGGGAGAGAGGAATAACCGAAAGAAGTTCGGGATTGGTTGGATCAGAATCAAGGGCTTCTTTGAGATCAGAGATAGAGTCTCTTTGCTCTTGTAATTGAAGCTCCAGCAGTTCTTCCAGAACTCTCTCTTCTTCTTCTCCCCCGCCGTCCGCCATTGCTGCTTCTGGATGGTTGAAACTATGAGAGAGACTACCGAGACAGAGACGCACGCTGGGGTCTGGGATCTTCTGTATGTTATTGTGGCTCTAGTAAGTCAAGTATGCATTATTAGCAATTGGCACCCCAATTAATATTAAGGGTAAATTTATAAGGCTATTTTTTCCGTTTCACATTTATAATCATGTCATTAATGAAACTTTCACTTAAATTTGATAAATTTGTGTATAGAATTGGCCGTTGGAGTGCTTTGTACTAAATGGAGTTTTTAATCAAATTTAGAAAAACATTTAAGTAAGGCCTGAAGATGATCTTTAAAGCCTTCCTAATCTTGACTCATCCCTCCGCAACTCTTTTTTAGGTAAATTGAGCGAACACCCATGGATACCCATTTCTCTATTCAAAATGAGTTTACGATTTGTCATTAGAGATGATTTTATTTAAATTTTGAATCTCAATTTGGGGCTATGTTGTAACAGCCCGCATTTTTGTAAAATAGAATTTATAAAATAATAATAATAGTTTTTTTTTTCCATATATATTATACTCTGAGCTATTTTGATTTCATTCAAATTTCAATTAGCGAATTTCGAGGACGAAATTGTTTTTAAGGGGGATAGATTGTAACGACCCGTAATTTCGCCCCATTTTTTTTGGTTTCGAATAAAATTTTGATTTCATTAAATCTTTTACTAATTAGTTAATTTATCGTAGCTCCATTGATTACTACATTTTTATTTCGCATATTTAAATATGTGTGTGTGTATCCTGTTAGTTCCAAATTCCATTCCGTTCCTCATTAACCAAATCAATTACTTCCTAACCGAATTGCTTAATTCCTAACCAAATAGTCAGTTTCATCTTTTTGCTTTATATCTATCAAACATCTCCTCCCATGTCATTCCATGCATGGCTATTTTTTATACACATTCAAAACCATCCAATGAGGTTTAGACAACCACCATGGTCACTTACCATTAACCATTAGACCCTTAAACACCCCCTAATCCATTGGTTTATACCAAGGATCAAGCCTATATTTCTACCCCATTTCTCATCCGAATTTTGCATCAAAAACTCACCCTCACCTCTGCCTTTTTTTTAACCCATTCACAGTAGACTCAAAAAGGGAAGAAAAACTTAGAGCAACAATGGAGTTTTAGGAGAGAGAAACTCAAGTGGGTTTATTATACACACACCTCCACACTAAAATTCTGAATTTCAAACCTTCTCCTACCTTCTCATACACCACCAAGCTCCAACCGTTCACCTCAACGCCACCCCGTGGCCTTCTCTTCCGGTCATCTTTCTTGTTCACGTGTTTTCGCCAAAAATCCCATTTTTACCGCTTAGACTTCGGAGGAGAGGTAGTATAACTTTTCTCCACCTTTCCTAAATATATTATGATGTTTATGAGTTATTTCTATGGTTTAAAAATGAAAAGAAAAGCACCCGTTCATCAAAACTGAACCCAGTTTTATTATTGTTTCACACGGCTATAACGTTGGCAAGTGTATAGGAAGAAAAATCAGATTTGTTCAACATCTGGTGGCATGCATATTGTTAACCTTGGCTTAGTAACATGTGTGCCTTATCGTGGCATTCAAATTGCAAAACACGTGGGACCAAATTTATCAAACCGTAGAAATGTGTTAGGTTTGCAAAACACGTGGAACCAAATTATGTTTGCTGGAAATTATCAGACCAAGTTATCAAGTATATGATATGTTTGTTGAGATGTTTCATTGTGCACTATCATGTTTTAATTCCAATATGGTTGTGATTAAGAGTAGGAACAAGTACATATATTTTTTTTTTTGTGTTTGTTTATGTAAAATGTAGTTAAACACACCTCCCTAAATATATTTACGTTTTTGCGGAACATTTTGCATGTATGTTTTACGGTATACTTGTAAAATGAGAAAGAAAAAAAAAAAAACACCAAAAGAAGGACGGGGTTGAGTTGGACGAGTTCCCGGCCGACACCTCACCAAGCCGAATATTTGTTTAGGTCTCTTTCACTGTTAGTTTTGTAGTACGATCTTCGTGAAATTAAGATGCATTCAACCATTTCTATAACTAGCATAATATTAACCTGCTTGTTGGCCACTGGTGTTCACGAAAATTTTGATGAAAGACCCATGACTAGCTAACATGTTGATATTTGGATAGTTTACCATTCACTTATGAGTTAGAAATTTTTAGTTTCTTTTTAAATGTTAATTGTTTCTTTTTTTTTTAAACTTAAATGTAAATGAATTTTTTTTTTTTTAACTGGAGGTACTTCATTTAGTAGTGTTTATAGTTAAAACGTTTAAATCCTTAATAAGGAAATTCTTTGAATTGCTAATTACAAGTTAATCATTTTTTTATTTAATACAACTTAACCATACGAATGTGTACTGTGTTCTTTCCTCATAATGTCTGTAATTAAAATGTTATATATTTGACCGTATTTTATTGTTCCTCATTAGCATTATTGTTAATGTCTTTTTATGTTACTGTGCACGAGATGTTAGAATGGACACTTAGGTTCCCGGGTTGGGTGATCGTACGTAGATTTCACATAGACGTTGAGATTAATGGAAATTAGAAATGAATTGATTTATGGGGAGTCACCCCGAGATTTGTTGAATGGCAGACAACCAAGTGATTTCGGTTTGGAGGATTATTTGGCAGCCTGTCAATAGTTCGAAACCCTAGGATATGACAATCTGTGATTACTTCATTTGAATTCTGAGGCGTTAAAAGGGTGGATGTATTATAGACTGAGTTACGGCTATATACCTACAGGAGCTGACAGTTGTCACTCGTAGCCCAGTGGTACAGTCAGTCCCTGGGAAATTCATCCTTGTGAGGCGGTTGACGGTTGGATTAAGTACGTAACTTATGCCTTCCGTCAGGGCTCCCAGTCAGGGCAAGCAAGGGGGAGTTTAATCACGGATTGGTCATAGTCCTTAGTGGTTATTTGGGAGGAAAGTTCTCTAGGTTGAGAACTTAGATGAAAATGTAAGTTAATGGCTAGTAATGAATTCAGTTATGTGTTTACTCTTTTACGTGCTGCTTTTCAATCATATATGTTGTTCTTGTATGTTATGTAAGGGTTGGGGGTTAGAGTAGCTATTGAGTGATTTATCGCTCACGGTGTTACACTTCGTGTGACCCTGGTATAATACCATGATGTTGCTTCGCGACTCGGACGTATTATGCTAGATTGTGTTCAAACAGGAGGTGTAGGTGTCGAGGGCAACGCTTATTTTGGAACAGAAGGTTTTCCAGTGGATCAGGCTCAAGAGGAGCATTGGGATCAAGATCTCAACCTTAACCTGTAGAGCAAATCTCTCTTATTTTTGTGTTGAAAAATTGTAATTTAATTTTCCCAAGAAAAATACTATGTTTATTTGTACTTGAACTAAGACAATTATGTTATTTCCACTGCTTTATTAATGAGATCCTTTTTATTTATATTAATCTTTTATTAAATGATTTAAATTAATGCTTCCGAAAATCGGGGCGTTACATATGTTTGGAGGTTGAAAAAAGAAAGAGAAAAGAAGAAAAAAGATGGAGAAAATTGCTACTCCATTTGTTCTTGGGGGAAATTTCAAAAGACCCCCCAAACTTTACACTCAATGTCTCAAAGGCTTCAAAACTTTAACTAATTTCAATTTTACTTCAAAATTATTCCTATGTTATTCAATTAACCTCCCACCGTCCAATTCTGTCAATTTGATAACGGGAAACGCTGACATGGACATTAAACGGTGAATGAAACTGTTAAAGAGGGCTCGCAATTGGGCTTGAGATCAGGTATCTCAATTCACAATCCCAATCTCCTGTTCAAAGTGTTCTAGTGCTGCCACATGCATGCATTAAATCTCAGCCCTTAAAAACATCATCCCTTCCCCACTATCTCTGCATTAATCTAGGAAGCCCACATCCAGTTTCCCCACCACTATGGAAAAAACCCACTATAGTGAAACTCTCTCTCTCTCTCTCTCTCTCTCTCTCTCTCTCCAAGCCCAAGAACAGACGAATCATGGTACCTTCACTTGCTTGGGTTGTATGGACGGTGCTCTCTGTTCTCTCTGCCTCTCCTACCACAAGGACCACTGTGCCATTTAGGTCTAATACTCCTCCTTTAAATTGATTATGAGCTTGGCTTTGGAGTTCTTTGGTGTGAGAAGAAGTGCAGCAGTCTCGAAGACGGGCTAGGGTTTGGCAGACCCAAGGGGTGTGGGACGAAATCAGAGCCATTGATCGGCAAGTGGGCCCACAGAAGGAGGTAGTGAAGGAAGAGGAGGAGGAGTAAAAGGGACAAGGAATGACAGAATGAGGGTTTGATAGGATTTGAAGCAGTAAAAGCAGTAATGATTTTGATGGTGTCTAGTACTATGGAGGTTTAAAGGAAAGGCAAAGTAGAGGAGGATGAGGGAATCCTTGAGGACGATTTCACCAGCTATTAGGAGCTTTGATACGACTACTGCTCTACCTTTTCCTTCGATTTGGGTTACTATTGTTTTCTAACCACCGTCGCCGCTATCTTCCACCGCCATTAAGAGAGTATGTTATGTGGAGTAGCTGAAATACGCCGCACGCTGCAAATGCCGACCGAATACATTGTGAAGGATGAACTACAGTGCAATGACACCCTTTCAACAGAACTTCAGTGAAATTAATTGGTGTTAGTCCTTGTTAGCGTTTTCCTTTATCAATTTGATAGAATTGGATAGTGGGAGGTTAATTGAATAACAGAGGAATAGTTTGAGAGTAAAATTAAAATTAGTTAAAGTTTGGGAGCCTTTGAGACATTGAGGGTAAAGTTTGGGGGGTATTTTGAAATTTCTCCGAAGAACAAATTTTCATATTTCTTCTTTTTTCCTCCATCCACGAGGATTTTATTGTTTAATTTTCTCTTCTTTTTTCTTTCTTTCACAGGTTCCAACCACACCTAAGGAAGGAGAGCTCATCTCCAATCAATTTCTATATCTCTATTTTAGAGACCGGATGTGATATAATGAGGGTAATTTTTGTAATTTGTTTCATCTTTTTTTCATTTTAAATATTTTTTAGAGAAACTAATTGTCTTTTTTAGAGATTTAGAGACTAAAATAGAGGTGTGGCTCTATATTTGGATACCCACACTTCTATTTCGATCTGTAAAAGAATAATGGATATCTCAATATTCTCTCATAAAATATAAAAAAGTTAAAAATTACACCGCCATAGCTAGGTGAATTACAGACTCGAATTTTCATTGGATCACTTCTAAAACAGTCCGTCACCTCTTCATCGACGATCACCTACCATAGGAGACTCCTTCCTAGCCGTACTCTTGCCGCCGATATCCACAACTCTATCACGTCGTAGCCAACTGTCTCTCTTCTGTTGACAGCTCCCACCATGGACATTGAGTTTATCGGATCTAGATCTAGATCTAGATTGAGAGAGAGAGAGAGAGAGAGAGAGAGAGAGAGAGAGAGAGATTCTCGCCGTCATCGTCATTAGATAGTAACGTTTGGAGTAAAGTTTCTCACCTTCTGTCATCTCTCTCAAACTCTGTTTGAACCGTAACAAAAAGAATGATATTCAAACATAAGGGCATTTTTGACCTCTCGAAATTAAGGAGTGGACCTTAGAACTTACAAAAAGTGACAAACTGGACACGAGAGTTTTTCAAAATATGAGGTGGATTGGCCATGGTACAAAAGTGTATAATGGACCTTACACTAATTATTAAAAAAAAAAAAGAGGGGTCAAATTACAAACTCCTCTCACGCCCGATTTTTAAATAGAGATATACATCGGTTTCTGAAATAGAGAGAGAAATTGAGAGGAGATGATGTCTCTGTGTTGAAGTCACTGTTACTTCACTTTCCCCAAATTCAAAACCACGGTTCCCACGTTCCGATCGAACCTCCCCAAAATTCAAAATCTCCCCAAAGCAGAGCACTTACCGTGTGCGAGAGAGAGAGAGAGAGAGAGAATGGGGCACTCTCATCACAACCATCTCCACAGCCACCACCATCAAGCAGTAGACGGACTGGTAAACCTCTTTACTAAGGCCAACCACGATCTCACGATGGTCCAACACAAACTCGAAAAGGAGTTCCAACAGATCTACCCTGACCACGTACTCAAACTCCCCCAATTCCCTTGATGATATCATTTTCCCACAAAATTTACACTTATCGAGTTAACCCATTTCTTGGATTGAAATTTTAGGGTTGTTACTTTACTTTTGCAGGCGAATCCGATGAAGCTCGTGTCTCGGATAAAGAAGTTACAGGAAGATTTGTTGTCCTTGCAAGAACAGTGCCGCGAGTTACTCGCCGCCAAACAGGTATTGGTTTTGTCCCATTTTTAATCGTAATACTCTGTTTGGTTTGCTGGGAAAATGTTTGACGAAATGCCTCCTAACTTTATTCCGAGTATTTGTCTTTAGAACAGTTGTGCTCCCATTATTGTTTACTAGACGCCCGGGCACACACATTACGTGTGCAAATTTGTGCTAGGATTCTAGGAAAAATATGGAAAGAGGAAAAATTTTGAATAAGAGGAAAAATTTTGAATTTTGATTTATGTGTAATCAGATCTGGGATGTGAAAGTAGAAAAGAGGGGAAACGGAATTTGGGGTGACATTTTTCTGTTTCTTGGCAGTTTGTTTAAGCAGTTAGAGGGCTACTTTGGTTGAATAAAAAGGTTGAGCCTGTCTCAAAATTGACGTTCACACATGAAGGGGTGTTTTCTTCGTAATAGTAATAGATTATTACACATGCAAACACACTCCCAAAGATGTACACACAAAAACGTAGTGTTGTCATTTTTATTGTTTTGGTTACTTACTAATTTTCCTTGATCTTCTCAGCTACTAAATGGGGCTTTAGATTCAATCTATGGTTCCCAGTGGTTCGAACTGAATCTAGAAGGGTGGAAAAGGGGCGCCTAGCACCTAGGCACCGACTAGTTAGCTGCCTAATCTAGGCGTTGGACCACTGCCTAGCGCCTAGGTGGGAACTAGTCGGCCCAAGCGGCCGACTTTTAGAACATTGACAAAAGGGCAAAGCATTTCGGAAGCTTTGGTATCACTTGAATTGTAGGTCATCTTACGCGGTACATATGTTTACAAGTTGTGTTCTTCTTTGATGTTTGTGGGGTGGTCAAGGGTGGGTAGTTTTTCTCTGTTCCGCTCATTTTTCTAGGGAAATTAAGTTTGCTAGTTTGAGTAGAATCTAGAAAATGCTCACCAAAGTTCATCTAGGGCCGCTTCATGTGCACAAGGTAGTTTAAGAAACAGTTCATGAGCATTGTATGTGGCTGCATACCCCATGAAGAGCGGATATGTACACGGAACACGATCACACGAGTCCACGATAGTATGACACAAACACAGACACTTTTATTTATTTGAAATTAGTACACAGGTATGTTGGGAATACGTTGAACATGAGTATATACAGTTATAGGTGTTCCTAGTAAATTCATCAAAGAATCAAAATTAGGACATAGTTTCATTGGTTGCATACCTCAAGGGGGATTGATGGGACTCCCCAAAGGGAAGGGCATGGGCCAAAGCATTGTCTTGACACTCTTATTCCCCTTCGCCTTCACTCGTTGACATAATTTTCCCATAGAACCCTAATTTATAGGGGGTGAGATTAGTCTCCTTGCATGAAGCAATATGTAAATATTGTTTATCTAATTAAATAAACAACCTGCTTAGGAAATTGATGAACAACAATTACAATGACCTGCACTTCATGTTTGGTGGATATTTTGCTCATCATGAGTTGGAGCCGACTAGCTATAGGTTTGTGCTTTTCGATTTAGGTTGCTAGATGGTTGTTCAATTACCAAAGTCAGCTATTTTACGCCCTCCAGGGGAGGTATTGCAATCACAGCCAACTTATTTGTAGGTGCTCTTTTTAATAGCTGAAGGATCCTAAGTTTATACGGTTATGCATACTCTTACAGAAGGCAAAGCTCATAGTTGGAATTTAATCTTACAATGCACTGACAGGATTTGATTGACAAGGCCAGGACAACTTTAGTTGGGAATGTATCATCGCTGCAACGTTTGCAAGCATCTACTGGTGTTGCTATCACTAGTGATTCTCAGGACCCTGCATACACTAACTTCAACAAGGTGATTCTTTTAATTCCTTCATTATATGGCAGTTGACTTTAACATGAGCTGAGAGGGTCTTACTACCAATCAATGACCCAAGGAAGCCTTTAAAGTTATGCTAAAAGCCTAAAACAGATAAATCACGACTAGTGTGATGGTGGTGAAGTAGAACATGAGATGGTGATACAAGTAGAATGTGTCCCATCCTCTAGCACATGACCTCGACTTTTCCATTTTTTGTTTTAGGTCTACGGTGCAGAAGTTGTACTTTAGTGTAACCTGTCTATCTTTTTTTGTTAGTTTTCAGTATCTGAATAGAATTTATGCTTGTAGTACGCTAGTCGCTTTTCAATGCCGAATTCTTATTGTTCAGTTATTCTCCAAGAATTTTCTATCTTAACCAGATATTTTAGTTCTTCACATTAACAAATGCCTTGCTAATGTTACTAAACTACTGCTGAAGGTTGTATATTTCCAAGTGGTGCCTAAAGCATATGCCCCATTTGCCAGCAAGCAACCAAAATTAACCAAATGCGAGGTTTTTTCACGGAGTACATGTGCAGAAATTTTGTACCCAGTGATTATGTTTGCTCATCATGGCTGAAGAGTCAAGCCTCGCTACATATTCTTGTCCTCATCCTATGCTTGTGTTTGATAGCTTGAAATACATTGTTGGACGCATTTTCTAATAGTGAGACCTAACATAGTACTTGAGGTTTAGTTTCTTAGAGTCTTGTTTCCAGTTGGTCCCTTTGTTTGCATTATCCTTATCTCCATTAACATTCTCCTGATGAATTGATGTGAGATTGTGAGTATTGCACGTATGGGAGGGTATTGGATAGTATGATATTTATATGTTGGCCGGGACTTAATATGACTGTTTTTTAAAATCTATTTTTGACTGGCACTGTGCAGATTATAGATGAGTGGACTGCTCAAGTGAGATCAAGAAAAGGTTAGTAATTGAGGACATTGTTTGCAGCATTCTGTACTTCATAGATAGGTTGACATTTTTTGGAGCACATACACTGTTGAGGTGATTGATAATGCAAGGTAGCTCAGAACTTCATATTTCATTGTATTTGCAAATAGGGCTCGTATATCACTTGGGGATAAAAGTCTTATCACAAAGAAAGTGGAAAGAATACAAGACCTTATGTTTTCTGCAATTAACAAGGGGTAACGAGTTATCCAGCTGCATTTAATGGGGAACTTCTTTGGCTTTCATATAAAACTCCAAAAAAACATTTACGTTAATGTGTATCATAGTAGTTCAGATACAACTTTTGGCTTTTAACAGGGGGTACTCTATGTTGGGTATGGGTTAAAATAAGCATGTGTTGCGTTATGCACATACGGAGCATATAATTATTCAGGCAGTTATTGTTTTGAGGGAACTAATTATTACAAGGCAGGGAGAGCGACAATACATAGGATTTTGTGCCATGATTTTCATGCCCAATGGCTTTGCAGAATTAACCAAATAGTGGTATGGTGCTAGTTAAAGTGGTTTGTACGTTGCAACTTTTTTTTTCATCAAATGTTGCAATATTGCAGGGGATTTGACTGACGACTCAAGCTCTGAGGATGTCAACCAGCTCCTGTTCTCGGCAATTGTTCAAGGCAACTGAAGAAAATGGCAGCATTGTTTACGACCAGCTAGTTGCGTGGGTCACCTTTTCATTTAGGTAACATAACAGGGTGTCGTACCTCTCGTACTGGTTTCTTTTTCTCCCATTGATTTCGGAGGAAAAGATACAATGATTTGATGCATTATGTAGCCCACCAAAAGCAGAAGTTGGTATGTGTTTGTTGGAGCATAACCCAGACGACTATAGATGTGTTTGGATGTTAGAATTTAGATTCAAAGAAGAAAAAGAACAGGAAAACACAAATTGAATTCACGGGGTATATATCTCACTGTATTTTGCCAAACCGGATTCTCTCTCTCTGGAACCAAATTGTTTCGTTCAATGTCATGAAATGTATCCTGAATACAGGGCAATATTTCTAATATTGATTGGATTGAATAGATCAAACGTCCAACAACTTACACAGATTCACTTGATCTATGGTGTAGGGTGGACGAAGAGAATGAGAAACAAGTGATTCTTTGAATTCAAAACATAGGATGACAGTCATCATATATTTAATTGATTATCCTATCTGTTAAGTATGGAAACGATATTAGTTCCAATTTTTTGAATTCCTTACTTTTGAATTCCCTAATTAGAAGTAAAAAATACTTCTGCAATCTCACTATTTAAGTTAGAAAACACAATATATTTATATGTACATGCATCATAATAAAAGGGTAAAAGAAGGTAAATTACATGTCAAAAGGATGTGAACATAACTCTAAAAAGTGAGCAGGATATTGATGAGGTATATCCAATTCAAATGATAATTTAATTAGCACCTTATTTTTTGTAGATACTACTTTTCATCATTTCATGTTAAGTGAAAAATGATATTTTAGTAGTATTATTATATGCAGTAAACATGAGATACTGAGATTTACTCTAGCAGTGCTAGGTACACAGAATATTTACCTAGAAAGTGAAATCAATGGCTCAGATTCACTGGAGAGTGTATCTGCGACACTAATTTCACTATCTGGGTAACTATTCTGGGTACTTAGCATTTTTCGATTTACTCTTAGGACAAACTCATATCCAAGCATCCAAACTTATATCCAAGACCTAATAAACTGGTAAAGTTCGAGATTAATGGCACAATTGAGAAAAGTAGTAGTATTTGAGGGCAAAACCAAAGTAAATCAAAACGGGAAAGGGTAATTTAACCTATTCATTACACTGCAAGCAAGGTGACCAAAATACAGAAAGAAAATGCTGAGTTTTTATTTAGATGGGCAAATACGTCTTTGGTATTACGAATTAAGCCGTCCGTTTTATTGCATTGATATTCAGCAAGAAGCTAGCTTGGTATCTAGATTGGCATTGATGTTCTTTCCTTCATTACATGCCGCCTGAGACCTGGGATATGAACATTCTTGATGTAATATTCCCAATCTATGCTTCTTACATCGAATCCGAAATCCTGCTTTTCTTCTTCAGACATGCATTCCATCAGTGCTTCAGTGTTGCTATTATCAAACCTGCACTCAGTTTTTTGGGATGCATGAGTAGATTTCTAAGATAAAAAGGCAACTTGAATTCTATTACGTACGACTATGGCTAAGAATATTTTACGTGTCTGGCTTGTTTATAACAACCCCAATATAGAGGTTAAAGCATCGAATTTATAGAAGTTGCAAATCCATCGGTCTTCAAACCATTGTTAAAATAATGAACAAAAAACCAATAGTCAATGAGTGGAGAAACGGTCCAAGCTAACATATTGGACAAGCTGTAAGAAGGATGCTTCTGATTAAGGTGTTGAATGCATGTCCGGACAAGCTGTAAGAAGGATGCTTCTGATTAAGCTAACATATCCGTTGCCTCTATATGACCTCTAGCAAAGTGCATTTCCTCAGATTATTATGTGCCTAAAATGATCATGTGCCCTACCCAAATGCAGCTCCAGTTACATTGACGGGAAGGAGAGAAAATGGATTCACACCACACCACACACTAACATTTTGTATTATATAAATTTCAACACTACAAATCCTTACACACTCTCTCACACAAACATATTCTATGGTACGCCCTGTTAAGTATGATTTTGATTCTTATTACGTAGGAGTATTTTTTTGGTAGGTTACCGTGAGTAGTGAATTTTAAAAAAGTCATAACGGTGCGTAACAAGTACCAAACCATATGGAACAATTCATAATTTGACAAAAATCATACGTAAAAAATACCAAAATAATACGTAGCAGGACGTACTGTCGCCCCTTTTCAAAAGGGCGTACTATAGCATCTTCCATAGATTTATACACGAAATGAACCACTCTCAACCACAGAACAAAACCCTAATCACCCAATCCACAAATTGCTGTTAGAACCCCCTTCTTCTATTCCAGCCCCTTCCTTGCTCATCACCACCCATAACACAAGACCCTACCCAAGGTTTTAAATAACGGTTTCGTGATAAGTAATGGTAACGGTTTGACTGTAATGGTTTCAGTAGTGAATCAGATACGGACCAATACCTAATGGGAACCAGCCGTTATGGATGCAATTTTTCTCCTCACCGTTACACCGGGGTGTAACGGTATCGGAAAGGCCAAAAACCGTTACGTAACGGACAGTATTTAAAACGTACATGACCCTACCACATTCAAGCTAGCTAGCTTGATAAGTAAGCTCCATCAACAATATTAACGTCAACTCCTCCTATTCACGACAAATCTTAAACCCCAAGTGGAGTTCTGCATTTAAAGAATTAGTCGATCGGGTGCCAACTAAACCTATCCAAATGGGTATCGCATTTTATTTTTTTAACAAAGGTAACTATTTTCTTATGTATCTTGGGCACAAATTTACGCAATCGACTGTCTAGGTGGGAATGGCATGAAACTACTGCAATGCAACTAATTAGATTCTAAGAGAGATAACCAAGTAAGCCTTCCCCGGAATGATACGTGAAGTGATCATCTGAGTTGGACAGTGTAAAATAGACAGAAAGATCCAACTTCAGCTAGCAAAGTTTTTATTTTTTTGATAGGGAGCTAGCAAAGTTATGTTGTCTATATTGGAGTAAAATTCCTTGGAAATTCAAGGTGCCTTGATTTCGTGATTGTATCATTAGAGAAAAAAAAATATGGCTCTGCAATTTCCACTAACACATTCGTTTTGGAAAAGCTAGCCCATACTGCACCAATCACATTATTTTTAAAGCCACTGCAGCTATGCCAAGGCAAGGAAGCAATAGATTGCGAAGTAATATTACCTTCCTTTATAGAAAGTGTATGGCTCGTATATACTCGCCAAATGCATATAATGCTCAGCCAATTTCCTCAGCACAAGCCCCTGGTGCTTGGAAGCATCTTTGTGAAGGTGAGCTACAAAATCATCGATAGAACTAAAGCACTTGAATTCCTCGACGCCTATTGGGTGCCCCTTTGAGTTCAGCAATGGCATCGAATTGAAATATTCATAGGATAACCTGAACAAGTCCCCCAAAACTAGGGGGTTTACCACTGATGATGTAGTCTGGTAGACACTTATTCCGGGTTCTCCAGCAGCACCATGTTTTGCAATGGCTGCCAAGCATACATTTACAACCATGTCAACTGGGACCTGCAACAAAGTCTTGTAAAGTTCCACATAATGTCTTTGCTTCACCAAATACAAGAAACCTTAATATAATTATAGTATTTATCTCTTTCATGAGGCTAGCTGCCTAGTGCCTATGCAGCTGTGCCGCCCCGATGGCTTATATAACTGATTGTCCAAATATTCACGTTTACAGGAGATGAATCGAATTCTGTATCTCAAGCGAACACGGGCAACCAAGTTATGGACACAATCCAATGGTGGAACACTGCAGGGTTGTGAAACTAACCGTGAACTCGATCGGACCTCTGGTTAGGCAGAGGAGCTTGTGGATGTGGAAAGGTAGGTGACTTGTGGGTGTGGAGAGGTAGTGATCAGAGTGTTATCGATACAATAGAATCCTTGTATACGAAGCTTCTTTTCCAGGAGATAACTTCCAACATAGAGGATTAGGTTTTCGAATGCACCACCTAATGCAAACCATTTGCGGTTGCATTGTCCCATAGTCTAGTCTTTAATTAACTATCAATATGGTACACTTTTTGTTTTGGACTCATTTCGGAAGCTGGAGCCAGTGAAGGACCTCTTTGCCTCTCAGTTGAGAAGTTGTCCAAATAGGACTGTTGCTCATTTTTAGTATTTAAAACTCCTTTAATCTTTAGGTAGTTCCCTTTAGTGTAACAGTACTTAAAATAGGTTCATCCTCTGGGCAAATATACAATTCAGTCCAAAAGCCAGAGTCTGGACATCAAATTGTTGGGTTCACTGAATCATCGGATGAGCATCACAAATATACATAAATAATAAGGCAACAAACAGGCAAAAATGTGAGTTGCACACGAGCTTTGTTCTTATGAATTTTAACAGTGGTTACTTTTTAAAAAAGACAATATGGCGGCCTGAATTGATAATGTTAGTGGAGTTGGTCAATAATCGAGAATAGGTGGAATTCGCCCCTATCAAATATAGTAGCACGAGCAGATAAAAAATATGGCAAAATCCAAGGTAGCAACATCCTATAAAAGCCCCGATCAAAAAAAAAAAAAAAACATCCTATAAAAGCGATACCCTATCATCACAGTATGTGGTCCATATTGTGCCACCAATGAAAAAATGACCTGTTTGGGTGGTAAAAATAGCAGGCCACTACCTTTTATAGTCGCA
Organism: Vaccinium vitis-idaea; assembly: GCA_963854785.1. Lineage (NCBI taxonomy): Eukaryota > Viridiplantae > Streptophyta > Magnoliopsida > Ericales > Ericaceae > Vaccinium > Vaccinium vitis-idaea. The sequence continues at coordinate 5,937,989 of OY978224.1, forward strand.
CGAGTGAAATATTTGTTAAAAATTGTTACAATTGGTTGGTTAATAGAATACTGGCTTTAACTTTAGATGAACCAGAGTGGCAGAGTTATGGATAGTAGTTTTACTTTTGGAATTTTTTAGATTTGTTTGAATGGTGGTCCTCTGTTGGTAGTTGCTGCTAGGTTTTCTATTCATCTACTAATTGAGGCTGCTTGTATGGAAAGGTTTACCAAATCAAAAAAACAAATGACACATATATAATACCTTCCCAGAGGGTCTTCTTCTTGTTCCTTTCAATACTTCTGTGAAAAAGGCCCTCCCCCTCGTGATGCTTATGGCTAAGTTAGTATAGCTCAGTTACTAAACCTTACCGGGTTTAGTAAACCCCAAGCTGTGGTTTACAGATTTGCCTTGGCGGGGCTTTCAACCCCAAGGTCACAAGTTTGATTCCCCTCACTAGCAATTTGTACTTGGAAGTAACTAGAGCAGGTCTTCTAGCATATATAACCTATGAGATGTTACGGAATGGCTTGTGCCACATGCTCATGGAGATGGCTTTAGATGCAAAATCAGGAAGACAGCAACTGTATACACTATATGGGCAGAAAGAAATTGCAGAGCAGAAAGCTTGGACAGGCTTGTTACATTAATGCTCAGATTGCCATCAACTCTATTCAAGCCTTCTTCAGTTCCACGAAAGTGATGAAGTCTTCTATGGCAAATAGGCCCTTATGTGTAAAGTGGGGGCTGCTGTCCAAGAGGTCTATCTTACAAAACTGAGTCTGTAATTGAAGTACAGCGCATATTGTTGTTCTGTGTTCTTTGTTGAGTTATGCTAGTTCTGTTTTGATTGGATGTAGGTATGATGTATACGCCAGCCACCAGGGCCATCTCCCTGCGCTGGTTTTTCTATTCATTTTGTGCCTAATACAAGTGAATTACTTGTCAAAAAAAAAAAAAAATCTTTGATTTTATTCACTGTAACTTACCACATCATTGACACAGTTTGGGTCATACGGAAAACCAGCGAGACGACCTTTTCCATGAGACAAAATAAGTGGATCCAGCATCCTGGATAGAGAAAAGAGAGCAATGTATATTATCATCAAAGCATATGGATGCAAAACAATGGGTTAATAAGTTGATATCACATTATAAGGTACCTATTTCCCTGTATCCACCCTGGAAATGGTTCCCGGTGAGTGCTCTCAATAACACTAGGCCGAATTATAACCACCGGAATGTCTCCTCGCAGCTTCTCGGTTATCATTTCGCCCATAGCCTTTGTGAAAACATAGGTGTCTTGCCATCCATACTGATTTGCCCTGGATTAATTACAAGTACTTAAATGACCATATGTTGTCCGCTTGTTGCAAACTGAGAAAATGGCTGGCTACCTATTAAATATGAAGAATGCTATAGTACACCCCCTTGAAAAGGAGCCTACGACACTTCCTGTTGCATATTATTTTGGTACTTGTTACAAATAGTTTTGGTAAAATTACGAAAATTATAGATTTAAAAAAATTCACTATTCACGTTGCTATTCATGGTAACCTTGTCTAGTATAGTTTTGGTATTTGCTACGAAACGTTTAATACTCACGTGACTATGCAATCTAACCTGTCAAAAAATATAATAGAAGTACCAAAACCATACTTAATGGGGCGGACCTTTTATTTTTCCATTAAATATTTGCTTTATGTTCCCAACCATATTTTTACCTAATGAGACATAATATTTTGAGTATTTACTTGGGTGCAGATCAGAACTACTTGTTTTATGGAATTATACACAAAAGCACAAATGAGAAGCAAAACCAATAGGACAACAAACTAATATCTCACCTCATTAACCCAAAGTTTTTCATCTTTTGAGCAACTCCATTATTTTCATAAGATTCCTTGGTGAGCAGCGCTAGCTTCATTTCACTTACGGCGTCCAATGCAGGGACAGATATGTTTGGTGTCTCACAGCCAAGCATCTCTTTTGCTATGTTATCACCCATGCAAAATGGGGTTTCCATGACGCACCCTTGCCTTCTTCCTTTGACATAAGCTGGAAGAGGAAGCACAACTTACATACTCCTATATGTGATGGCTGTTAGAACTCTGCTCCCAAATGGAGATATATCGCACCATGGTATTGGTGTATACCGGGTATTGCAGTTAAGAAGCTCAGACAACGACGACAGGGATATAGATAGAGGATGCAGCAACTATAGACAATAGACACATGGACATGGCGGGGGACACGCTATGCAAACAACATATACATCCATATTTTACCATTTTGTGGTTTTATTAATATGTACTATATATTGTACGTACAAACAATTAAAAGTAATAGAAACTGACACCGACTTATCACCAAAAAAAAAAAAAAACTAACAATACTTTGTAATTAATGGTGATCCATCAACAGAAAACCTGCAAGGCTTAAGCGACAACTTGTTTTTCAATTTAACCTCTGAAACAAGTATTTTATAAAATACCATTTTAAATGACCAACTGCCATGTCCCCATACATGTCACTTAAGACAGCATGCCCCTTGTTTGTCTCTTGCTTATACGTAAACAAAATTAACAAAACATGCCTATATGTATCTCCATGTGCCTTAATACGTCGGTATCCCTTGGATATGGTGACCACTTGGGAGTGTATATTTTTATAGCACAACATGGTTTGCGCATAATTTGTACAAACTACCAACTCTTATCAGAGCAAAGGAATACAAAGTATAAATGGTGCACCAAAGAAACACTAATGTTGTGTTTAACGAAATAAATGTTCGTTTCTTTGCAAATAAAGATCCAAACATTGGTCAAGCTTCTTACCATTTCTTGTTACCGAACACACAGGAAAATGAATCCTATCAGCTCGATCGAATTAGTTTTGGATTAGGCTAAGGCAGAGACTATGAGACACGGAAACAGAAACAACACGATGCATGTCAATAGTATACAGAAATATATTGAGAAATGAAATACATTACCATTAGGATATATACAAAATAAAACTACTAAAATTAGAACTTCTAGTCTTGTACGAAAACGCTGATCAAGAACTGTGAGAATGTATTGTGATCTTTGAATGCAAAATCCACATATTTACGAATCAGGAGCCTTGATTTATAAATATATCCAGGTTCTCCATCATCTCCAACTTTTGCAAAAGATTCATCGGTTGCCTATACACATGGTTACCTAACATAATACACCAACAATAACACTAAAAAGCTGACTTAACTCAGTTTGCAAAAGATTCATTGGTTGCCTATACTCCGAAGTTTGGTTTTTGTACTTATGAGGTCCAATAGATAACGTTGGCTTCCCAAATGCTGGAAAAGTAAATAATGAAAGCCATTTTAGTTGGTACTAGGTCTTGTTTTTTAATTTTGTCAGAAAGACCGGCGAGAACTTCACGAATAGTCGAATACTCACACAAAATATACTACATAGAGCTATGAATCCACAGCACATGTACTAGGTACTACCTGTATCCTTCTATCCTACAGTTTTTTTGTCTGTATTAGGAAATATTAACACACCTGTTGAGACTTGCAATAATAACTTGATTTCCTCGCATCTCTTTGCAAAGGTTACCATGTTTTTGGCTCCTTTTGTGTTTGTGTCAAGAGAAACATCCTACCTGCAAATACCAACAAACAAAGAAGTTAATTACATAGAGATGGTGTAAAATAATTAATGGAGGAGAAAAGATCGGGGAATAGTACCTTTCATCAAAGGTTGTGTTGGCTGCAGAATTCACAATTACTTCAACTTCTTTAGCTATCAGGTCAGCAATGTCGCCTTCTAATCCGAGATCAGATTCACAAACATTTCCTACCACAGGAACCAATTTGCTGCGCATGAAACGTTGATAGGATTTCCCGTATTTCTGTTGGAGACACTTGAAAATATCTGAACTTATGACCTGTAGCAGAATAGACAATATTGTTCAAGAGGCCAATGCGATTTGTTAACTAGTTTACTTTGAGAAATTTTCTTGAACGACAAAAAAGAATTAATCAAATTACAAAGATAAAAAGGACCTTAAGCACAAGACATCAAGCTGGAGCAAGAGTATACCAATGAAGAAGGAATCACCTCACTCAGACAATCAACTACCGCCAGGAACCAAAAGGAAAGAACCCAAAACCAAGAAAAAAAAAATCCTCAAAGCCCCCAACACCTAAACAGAAAGCCCCAAACAAAAACCCACAAACTCCGCAAAATGACTACCAGAGGAAACAAAAGGAAAAACCCGTCAAAGACTTCAAAAGCAACAACATGAAAGCCAACCAAAAAAGCCTACAGACAGCTCCTGAACGATTCTGTACACCCAAGCAAAAAGAAGGAGCCCGATTAATCTAGGTTCCTTCTCTCCTCATCCAACATATCTCTATATTGCTCCACATCAATTGCTTCGATTCCATTTGAGCTATCCTGCTAATCACTTCCTCATTTCCACCATCATGCGTAACTAATCAATTGTCGTGCCTGCCACTCATTAGTCCTCTCCCTCTCTAGGATGTTTTTGTTTAAAGTAAACTGTGATGTAGCAATGGAAAAGGGTAGCACAAAGGTGGCCGTAGCAGCTATTTTACGTGATTGCAAGGGCAGTGTGGTAGTTTTTTTTTTTTTTTTTATCATCAGGGAAAATGCCCCGAGGGCTATATATATACCACCAACCAGAGCCCTCGGTTGGCAAAAATATTCACAACTATCTGGTTATCTATACGGGGTGGGTAGGCATACTCCGGAGATAACACCTGGCTCACAAGAAAACCCGAAAAGGGTATTGAAAGTTTCATGCAGAGAACAACGATCTCACAAAACGAAGATAGACAAAAACAGCAATCAAACAAAAATAGGAAAAAATTCTTCATAACAAAAACATCCTAGAGAGGGAGAGGACTAATGAGTGGCAGGCACGACAATTGATTAGTTACGCATGATTTTGACTCATCAAGCATAAATTTCTATCCGAATTTTCATAACTGATTCCCATTGATATCAAGCTCCCATATTGCTCGAGCCTCTTTGAAAATTATTCTATTCCTATTATTAATCCCCTCCGATGAGATTGAAAGAGATACAGCCGTAGCCGCCGACTTAAATAAATTATTAATTTCATCCATGCAATTCTTTATTGGATGTTTTTTTTTTTTTACTTTTTTCTTCCTAGAATGTGGTGTGCATATGATAGTACTAAGGCATATGTGCCTACCTCGTTGGGACATATGTCATTAGTGGTGATGCATCCTCACACCTTACTTGATGTAACTTTTGAGTTTCAATAAAAAAATTTGTTGCTGAGAAAGAAAGAAAAAAAAAAAAGAACAAATAAGTACCTCACGCTTCAATCTTTCTTTCGCAGCTTCTTGGTTTTGTGCCTTGATTAGGAGATATATTTTTCCCACATCAGGCATCGTCCTAAGTATCTTCTCTATGAGAGCTGGAGTTGAAATATAGATAAAAAGAAAGCAAATTAATTAATCACCCAACGCCAAGAAACATTAATCATTCTAATGTAGCATGTGGAAACTTTATATCTATCTCAAAACCAATTGACAATGAGTGGAGAGGTCCTTCATATTATTAAGTGATCACCCATTCCATACCCAAGCAATGTGGGATTGTATTACTTAACATCCCCCTCATGTGCAGCTGCATTTGAGGTTTGTCACGTGTAGCCTCTTTTGGGTCTAACATTGTGCAACCTTTTTGCTGGATCTGTCATCGTGGGGTGTGGATTGAGGATTTTAAAATGTGGAGTTGATAGGTCCCACTCTGATACCATGTGAAAACTTTATATTCATCTCAAAACCAATTGACAATGAGTGGGGTGAGAGTGTATTACTTAACATTTCCCTCACGTGCAGCCGTATTTGAGGTCTGTCTCGTGTAGCCTTTTTTGGGTCTATCATACATTATTTGTTGATATTAATGGGAAAATAACTTTGACGGGAAAATGTAAGGGTGTTAACTAATTTTTTTGGTCCAACAAATCAACCAATTAATACCGACAGTTGTAGAATCAATGAATAATTTGAAGTGATAGTTTGCAACCGAACTAGAAATCTGACCAATCCATGGTTATATCGAAGAAATTCACAATTTTTAGTAATTAGTAAAGGAGAAATCACTTTTGCAAAAAAGATTTATGATAAATTTCAAGCAGAGATAAACTTAAGATTCACACGCGACTCTGTTGGGATTTCGGCTCAATACAGTTTATGATATACTCGCTGAAGATTCCGTTCGGGTTCGGGAGGAGGTTAAGTCCGTTCGGATGGTCGATACACGTTTCAACCGATTTTAGACTTCGTTTTGGACTTCCTAGAGATTTGTTTTCTTGTTGGTTTAGGACTTGGGTGCAATGAATTATGTTTGGGCAAGGAGTATCTTTGAAAAGGTTAGCTTTATTCTTTCATTAGGGTTTAGACTTCTTGAGTGAATCCCTCTGAGAGACTCTTGAAGGGTCTCATCGGTAGAAATTTAATGGTTCTTTGTTCGATCTTCATCAGTTTATGGTTGCCCCTTCATGGTGGATTCTGTAAGCCTTCAGCCATTTGGAAGAACATCTTTGTCAACGATTCATTCTGGTTGAAACCGTGGGGTTTCTTAAGAATCATCCGTGTCTGTGTGACATATGATCACGTCTGTGTCTCTTGGTTAAAACCCCTATGTTTTGTGATAGTTGACGAGAGAATCTGTATTTGGTAAGAAATTCCAATTGGGTTTTGGGTGAGAGAACTTTTAATTTGGGATTAGTGAGTGTCTCTTTGTGAGAGCTTTTATTTGTCACAATTGTAGCTCTTCAGAGCATTGTTCTCATGACAAGGTGGAATCATATCTCGTTTGCTTGTCCCGTGGAGTAAGTTTACATGTGGATGTAAATCTTGGTCTAAATGGTCTCCCTCTCTCTCTCTCTCTTTTCCTAACGTTTTCGCATATGTTTGGTCTGTTGCTTCTCCAATATAATGACCATCAACAATTCTTGGGTTGCAGTTGGGGTCTAACAGAGCCCGCCGGACAACTGGCTCCGCATTAGGATGTATTCATTTCAAAAGTTAATCTCAACCTCACTTATTGGAGATGGTCTAAGTTTATGTTCATTTGGTATGTCAGTGATGATTTTGGTTATTGTTTGGAATAATAAGAACAGAAAGATAATCAGAAATAGAAATAATGTATTTAAATAAGATCCAAATTGCATATTTTTTGAGATCCACATTGAAATATATAAAAAACAGATGCAAAAAGACAAAATGAATAATTGACAAACAAAATGAGACAGAGGGAGTAGTTTTTTTTTTGAACAAAAACACGAACAACAAGAGAAGTGAGAGTGTTCGGAAGGATGGGGACGGGTCCAAGTACTTTTGGTTCGAGGAGCTTCCAAATAACAGTGGTGTGAAGTCGAGTACTCACCTGGCACCGAGACAGTTTAGTTTGAGGGGATGTTTTCATGGTGTTTCAGGGACTAGGAGTCTAGGACTAAGGCAGTTTCAGGGAAATATACAAGAGCAGCTACAGTGACAAAGTCTAGCTCACGGGTTCTTACATCGGAAAATGCTGGGCCGGTCCCAATTTTGGGAGAGAGTCTTGGGCAGGTCCTGCCACTTATTCTTGGGTCCTGCCACTTATCTGTTTGAACAATTAACACTTCTTTGTTTTAACAATTAACACTGCACTTTCAGAATACTGTTAATTGTGGATTTTGACAACAATTAACAGTGATAATTCCGAGAGTGCAGTGTTAATTGTTGAAACAAAAAGTGTTAATTGTTGAAATGCACTGTTAGTGTTAACAATTAACGGTGCATTTTCACAATTTACAGTATTTTGATACAACAATTAACACTGCACTTTTGGAATTAGGACTGTTAATTCTTGTCAAAATTCACAATTAACAGTGCATTTCCACAATTAACAGTATTGGGAGGACTTAATGAGCAATGGATTTCCGTGTGTAATTTTAACAGTGCATTTTTCCGTGTGTGGACTTAATGAGCACTGTTAATTCACAATTAACAGTGCATTTTTCCGTGTGTAATTGTACCAGGACTTGGTGAAGTATGAGCCATTGCTCACAGGACCGGCCTCTAAAAGCCCCTTTTTACATTGAGGGCAGTGTATGTCTAGAACGGTGTTCATTTTAGTGGTAGGCAGAGTGCTATTCCAGGCACTGCAGATGCCCGTTGTACCCTCCCAGCAGGCCCTTGGGCATCAAAAAATAGTCTAAAAAAGGGACACTCCAGTAATTTTTAGTATTTTGAAGTTGAAACAAGTGGTCCAATTAAGTTTTAGGACTCTTTAAAAATGTCGTTGAAGCCCAACGATACACACAAAACAAAAGCCCATTTGGTAGCCGAATAAAATTGGAGGATAAATATGTTCTTGTTCATTTTAAATTTCGACTAAGTGATCGTTATAAAACTATTTTTTTTTTTAAATCTATTCTTTTTATTTTTGCAAAACTTTCTTTTTAGAAAATGCTTCTTAAAAATATACCTTTTTTAATTTATAAAAAAAGCTAGTTTCAAAAAAAATAAAATTCTTTTTTCAAAATTGATTTTTTTAAATGTTTTTTTTAAAACATTCTTTTTCAAAAAAAAAATTATTTTAAAGTACGGTTTTTCAATTTATCTATAAAAACTGGTTTCAAAAAGTAGATTTTTTTAAAAGAATAAGATAAAAAACTGGTTTCAAAAAACCTTTTTTTTTTTTTAAACTTCTCTGTTTCACAATATTTTTTAAAAATACATTTTACAATTTCTTTAAGAAAAACTGTTTTCAAAATATTTTTTTCAAAAAGTAGTTTTTTTTTTCAAATAATTTTCTTTTAAAAAAAATTGTTCGAAAGTACGACATTAACCCTCATTTTGACGGATTAGGATAGTGGAGTTTGGGTTGGAGACTTTTTCTTTCTTTGAACTGGTGGGTTGGGACTTGATTGGTGCAAATGTTGAACATTGGGGACTAAATGTTATACATTGGCGAATAAATTGAGAGGCAATTAGTAAATACTTTGGGGATTGAGGACTAAAATCAAAGTTGCATATAGGAGGCGGAAAAAATGGACGGATTTCAAATTTTGAGGTCCTCTACCGCAATTATGGGTTGTTGGGATAAAACCCAATCCCAAATTTGTCGTTCTACAAAATCAATCCCTAATTTTTTGTTGTCCCCTAAATCTCAAATCACTGTTATTCCAAAAATCCCAAATCAACACTGGGCATCCACAGTCCACACTCCTCCCATCTGCCATCGTCCTCCTCGCCAACCATCCCCCTCTTCCTGCGGTGAGTTAAGTCGAGATCTCCTGCAAAGCTTTACTGTATGTGCTAGAGATATAGTCCAAGCCTGAGGCTTGGGATTTTGATCATGGCGTCAGATAAAAAGCAACAGGCTTGGATCGTAGAGGAGGCCAAACCAAACGTTTTCCTATTTGCAGAAGTTCCGCCTCTATGAGACGTGCTTGGTACATTTCTATGACCTGTTTTTTTTTTTTTTTTAGTTTGTGGGTCTAGTTGGGGATGACCCAAGAAGGTGGATCAGATTCTTGGCAAATGTGGTGGGTGCTCCGATCATCGGTGGTTTCAAGGAAATTGTTGGCGGCGACATCGGATATGGTTAAGTGCCTCATCGGAACACAAATAACTTGAAAAAACATAGCTTCAGCGGCTTTGTTCCAGTGTTTGTGTTCATTTGTGTTCCATTTTTTTCAAGGTATTTGTGTTCCGATGAGACACTTAACGATATCCGATCGAGTTGATTTTTGGTACACTTATAGTACTTGACGAGATCTACGCGGTGAACGTCTCCGATCATCAAAAAATATCGGCGCGGCCGCGCCATGGGGTGCACAGCACGCTGCTGTGCAGGGGGCTGCACAGCAACAACCCCAAGTCCCGTAGCTTTCTCTTTACCAGCACGTTTAGTCCTTAAAGTATACGCATTTGAACTCTTCAAAAGTATTTGTTATATGACACAAAGTGTTAAAAGTGAGACCCACAAATTGTGTGTTATAGGGTTGTTAAGCCGTGAATGAAAAAGGCGGTCCACATATTTGACAATATTAGGGGTTCTTTGAGTGTTTGTTAGTGTTAAAAAAAGAATTAAAGTGGGACCCATATAAATTTGTTCTTCCTTTCTCTCTCTCTCTCTCATGCTCTTCCGGACAACCTGCAGCACTTCCCCGTCTCTCTTCTCCCAATAATGATAGGCACACAACCAAGAGCCACTACACAAGGCCACAACAGCCCCAAAACGACGTCCTAGTTTATATCATTTATCATTGTTTCGATAAGGGCAGTCAGTACTTAACCATTCGATCTTTATCCAAAATCCAAACTCAATTCACCATTCAAGAACCCATCGGACCCAAATTGTGAAAATCGTTTTCTCCTATCACCACAACAGAGAATGAAAAACTCACTTTCAACGCCAATATAGGGCAAGCAAATCAGATTTTCAATTTTTCCATTATGCGGTGATTTTTGGAACCCAGTTTCTCAAATTGAAACCCAAATTTTTGTGGAAAAAGGAAATCTTCGTGGAAATAAGGAGAGAGAGAGAGAGAGAGAGAGAGAGAGAGAGAGAGAGAGAGAGAGAGAGAGAGACCTTCGTTGTGTCTGGTTCGATCGCCGTCGGTGTGAGAGAGCCTCCGGTGATGGCAGTTCGAAGGTTGTGGGCGTTCGAGGAGAGCCCATCTGTTTCTCTCTCGCCAGTGGTGGTGGTCGATGATGGTGGTCGCCGCCCGTCGGCTTCTTCTTCGTCTCAAAGCTCTCTCTTCCTCTCTGTGAGCCCCGATCTGGAGATTTTTTTAAACAAAAATAAAATGGGGAAGGGCCCAAAACGAGTCGTTTTGGGCCATTGTGGCCATATGTTGTGGCATTTCCGTTGTGTATGTGGAAACTTTATATCCAACTCAAAACCAATTGGCAATGAGTGGAGAGGTCCCAGCATATATTAAGTGATCACTCATTCAACTCCTAAGCAATGTGGGACAATATTTCTTAACAGTGTACCTATCATTATTGCTCTTCTCCCTTGTGCGCTACCGTACGCTTCACCGCTGGGGCTCGTTTGCAAAATTGAGTGAGAGTGTTTTATGTAGTGCGCTCAAGTGTTCAAATGCAGTGAAAAAATGAAAAAAAAAGTTTGTTAGCTGAAAAAATCTGGTTCTAAAGTGAACCAAAAATGTCAAACGAGGATGCTCTTAGCTAGAACATCTCTAGAGGTGAAAAGTTTGGTATGCTAAGAACTAAGAAGAGAGATCAGCAAGGTTTTTAAGCTTGTTGTATTTGGTTTAAATAGTGGGAAATTTCTGTGGTGCCGTAAGGAATTCTAAGGTATCAATACCTTTAAACTGCATCAAAGAATTATAAGCCATTGGATGGTTCATATTTAAAAGACTATAAAACAAGCTGCTGTGGTTTCACCAATAAAGAGATGGTTTATTTTTAAACATTTAAGATACCAAACGGGTCAAATGGGAAACTAGGTAACTAGTATTAGAGCTGGTGGCCTATCCCAGTTGGTAAGGGTGTTGTCCTCACCCCATGCTCACCGGGTCAAAACCCAGCCCCTCCCCCATCTTCCTCTAGAATATAGGGTAGTATCATTTGTAGGGTACTAGGGTAGGGTAGTATCAGTTGTTGTATATTATAATTGGGAAGGCACTCCCCCTAAAAAAAAACTAGTATTAGAGCATCCCTAAAAATGTTTTGTTTTGTGACGCAAAGTATAAAATTGGGCCTCACTTATATGTTGTTAAGTTACCAAATACACAAAAATGAACTCCATCTGATCAATTTAATCCAACTCAAAAAAATTTGATCAATTTGATGTTCAAACTAAATAACTATATTAATTACCCACCTACCAAATTAATTAATTACTCTCCATCCACTTCTATTTACTCTGACGGCTAAAAAGCAAACGAAAATGGATTTGGGAGGAGGAATAGACCATTCCATTTATTAAACTTTTTTTTTTTGGTAAGTGAAAATTTTCTAACCAACCAAAAACAAACAGCAAAAGGGCAAGCCCCACAATACAAAAATGAACCAAGGAAAAGAAATCCTATACAAACTACACCTAGCGACTAGGCCTATTGACTGCTTGTATCTAATATACGATGGGACATATGCCAAGAATCACAAATGTTCCTATTCTCCCCTGAATTTGGGACTTCCCCATGCACATCCGCACTCTGAGATTCTCCTCAATACAATCTAGAACCTCTTGAAGGCTTCTATATCGACCCCCAAAAACTCTAGAATTTCATTCAAGCCATAAATGATAAACAGCTGCAGCAAAAGCCAATCTAGTCACTAAGGATTTAAAGCTCTTACCCTTGCAAAAACCAATGGCCCAAGCAAGTTCACTATCCCAATGACTTTATACCAACTTTAATGTACAGTGCTTGTGGGACCCATTATTTATGTGAATGTGCGTGACAGTCTTTGTGTGATTAATGTTTGAAATGTTTGTGTAATTTGTATGTGGCACTAGACTAATTTAATGAAAGTTTATTCGAGGCCAACAAAAGTTGCACAACTAAAACCGTTTAGAGAACCAAACAAGAGCTTAGACTAAATTAATGAAAGAAATTAGATCTCTCCGGTCCTTAATTTGGACTAGACGGGACAATCAAATTTACATTTTCCATTTGCTGCAGTTAATGGATCTCTCTGTTATTTATTTATTTTATCCGCAGGTGTTTAATTTCCAACTTAAAAACTTCTGGTTGTAGTGGAAGGCTATGTAAGCAAGATCAAATGTGTCCAATTGACGCTCTTTCCTTCCTATAGGTTTCTTGGGTTTGACATGGGCTTTGCTTAGGATTTTCAACCCCATCATTTTCTCTCTCGGCATTGCAACTTCAGCAGCCATTCTAGGTACGTAAATGACAGTTAACAAACTAAATTGGAATGATATGGAAATCATAAAACAACAGATTCTCTCATGTGATGATCTCTCATGCGACAGAAACTAAAGCACTCAGTAATCTTTATTGATGATCTGGGCAGTTAGGCTTAGATGACTTTGCGTTAACGAGGCTATTTGTAACAAGATGAATGGACGCTAAGACTCTGACTATTCATTTCTCTTCAAATGAATGTGATTTGATAGATCTTTATCTAAATTTGATTGACCTAGTTTTGGGCATTGACACACATCGAGGCCAACAAAATGAATGATTTCGGATTGTCGAATGATATCGTGATTTATCACATTATACATCACGTGAGAGATCACATGAGTAATGATCACTAGAGAGGATCGCATCAAGGACTATGATAGATGCATGCCTTGAATTGAATTATCCTGCACATAATTTATGGTACTTCATAGAAGGGACTTGTAGCTCAAAACATCAATCAAAATATCTGAGAGGATGAACTTGGGGCAATATTGTGGATGCTGGGGTGGTTTGGAATAAGTTCCAACAAGTAATTGCAACCTTAAGTGAAATTGATGACTCTGCCTTTTGTTATCCTATATATAAACATGGAGAAGATCGAATTTCACCTAAAACAACCTCATTGACTTTACGTATTTTGATGGCAGGGTCGTTTTATACTTTATCCTTATCTAATTAAGATAACTCCATCCGTCTGTAATTCATAAATTGGGACTCAAAAGTGGGTTTCGCAAACTATATGGTTGTCTGCCACACCGGTTTCACCTTATGAATTCACGTTAAAATATTAAGAATGTTGTGACACTAAACTACCTGGCACACAGTTTATTTTGAGGTTAAGTAATCGACACTCAAGTCCCAATGAAACAATACTTACAAATTCATGAGTGTTAACTGATTTACCATGATCATGATAAATGATCTCTATGAAAAATGTATGTGGACCAAAATTAACCATGTTAACTACCTTGGACGTAATGTTTACCATGATTCATGGGCAATGGAACAAAAGTTTTTGGTTTGAATGAAAGTTTATTTTTAAGTTGTGCTCTCTATTGTGGTATGCAATTGGGTGCATGCTAAGGGATTATGTTTTTTTTACCAATCGTAGTATTGCGATATGATAAATTTTTCAATACACAACAATGGTGGACATGCATTCATGATGCATATACCATATTTCATGGTAAATTGTAGTACTACAATTAATCAATTTATCGGAAATCTCAAAATTATTTGAATATCGTAAATTTTGTGAAGAAAAAACATAATCCGCTGTTACTTGTTACGGTAAATTTACCATCACATAAATACTTGTCCACGACAGGTGGTGGACGAAGAGAATGAGAAACAAGTGATTTTGTTAATTCAATACATAAGATGACAGCGGTCATATATTTGTTTTAATTTATGATCCCATCTGTTAATTATGGAAGCGATATTAGTTCCCATTTGTTGAATTTTCTAATTAGCAGTAAAAAATACTTGTGCAATCTCAAAGCGGGAAAGAGTAATTTACCCTAGTCATTACACTGGAAGCTAGGTTACCACAATACAGAAAATACTTAGTTCAACAGAATTGAGAACGGGTACCCAGGTTCTGCATATCAATCCGTCATTTCCGTTTATTGCATTGATGATATTCAGCAAGAAGCATGGTATCTAGATTGGCATTTATGTTCTCTCCTTCACTACATGCCGTCTGAGACCCGGGATATGAACATTCTTGATGTAATATTCCCAATCTATGTTTCTTACATCGAATCCGAAATCCCGCTTTTCTTCTTCAGACATGCATTCCATCAGTGCTTCAGTGTTGCTATTATCAAACCTGCACTCAACTTTTTTGGATGCATGAGTATATTTCTAAGATAAAGAGACAACTTGAATTCTATTACGTACGGCTATGGCTAAGAATATTTTACGTGCCTGGCTTGTTTAACAGTCAATAAGTGGAGAAACAGTCCAAGCTAACATATTGGACAAGCTGTAAGAAGGATGCTTCTGATTAAGGTGTTGAATGCATGTCCGGACAGCATTCATATCCGTCACCTCTATATGACCTCTAGCAAAGTTCCAGTGCCTCATAGATTATTCTGTGCCTAAAATGATCATGTGCCCTACCCAAATGCAGCTCCAGTTACATTGACGGGAAGGAGAGAGAATGGATTCACACCACACACTAACATATTTTATTATATAAATTTCAATACTACAAAACCTTTCACACTCTCACACAAACATATTCTATGGTACGCCCTGTTAAGTATGATTTTGATACTTGTTACGTATTTTTTTGGTAGGTTACCGTGAATAGTGACATGAACAGTGAATTTTAAAAAAATTCATAACGGTGCATAACAAGTACCAAACATATGTAATAATTCGTAATTTAACCAAAATCATACGTAACAAATACCAAAATAATAGGTAACAGACGTACTATTTGCCCCTTTTCAAAGGGGCGTACTGTAGCATCTTCCGTAGATTTATACACAAAATGAACCACTCTCAACCACATAACAAAACCCTAATCACCCAATCAACAAATTGCTAGCAGAACCCCCTTTCTTCTGTTCCAGCCCCTTCCTTGCTCATCACCACCCCGACCCTACCCAAGCTTATAAATAACGGTTTCGTGATACGTAATGGTGGTGGTTTGACTGTAACGGTTTTGGTAGTATTGAACGTTACATAATCGAAATCGGGTATAGCGGTCGTGAATTTTTAAAATTCATTTTTTGATAATATTTTTTTAAAATTGCTTAAATAAGCCAGAAACGGTCAAGTATCAGCCGTAACGGTTGTGAACCGGTCCGTGAATTGGATATGGACCGATACTTAACGGGAACTGGCCGATACGCATGTACTTTTTTCCCGCACCGTTATACCGGGGTGTAACGTTATCGGAGAAGCCAAAAACCGTTACGTAATGACCGATATGTTACGTAATGGATTGTATTTAAAACGTACATGACCCTACCACATTCAAGCTTGCTAGCTTGATGCGCTATGGACACCTTGTCTTAACCACTTTGACAAGTGTTGGAACATTTCCCAAATATTTAATGAATATTAAATGTTGTAATTGGTGAACGGTTTTAATCCAATAAGTGTGTCTCTTGAAGTTAAATGAATAGATGCAATTGTCAAATTAAATGCAAGGGGTGTGTTTATTCGGTTTAAATGAATAGACATAATCAAACCAAAATGTATGATTGTTAGGGTGAATCATATAGACATGGCGATTGGGTTTAAACAAATAGATGTGATCATTGGCCAATGGTCACATCTATGCCCCTATACAGGCTAGGGATTCACCCAAAACATGAGAATGAGAACGCAATCAATCGGTCTCTCTCACTAGAACTCTCTCCCTTTATTCATTATTGGTGGCTTGCAAAATCCACAGGCATTTTGGTTCTTCTTCGTCTGTGCATGACGCAGTTGGACAAACAATCAATCGGGACTGGGCTTCATTGTATCTTGGAGTCAAATTCTCCGGCAACCGGTGCACACCAAATTCACTCGAATTGGTGGGGGCAAATATTGTCCTAAGGACAGCGACAATGTAATGTGCCTTGAAGCAATCATTTATCTTTCCATTTTTATCCACTTCCATTGCTCATACAATTTTTGCACCAACAGTAAGCCCCATCAACAATATTAACCTCAACTTCTCCTATTCACGACAAATCTTAAACCCCAAGTGGAGTTCTGCACATTTGGATCATAAAGAATTAGTCGGGTGCCAATTAAACCTATCCAAATGGGTATCACATTTTTGTTTTTTTAACAAAGGTAACTATTTTCTTATGTATCTTGTGCACAAATTTACACTATCGACTGTCTAGGTGGGAATGGCATGAAACTACTGCAATGCAACTAATTAGAATCTAAGAGAGATAACCAAGTAAGCCTTCCCCGGAACGAAATGTGAAGTGATCATCTGAGTTGTCAGTGTAAAATAGACAGAAAGATTAACTTCAACTAGCAAAGATATGTTTGTCTATATTGGAGTAAATTCCTTGGAAATTCAAGGTGTGCCTTAATTTGGTGATTGTATCATGAGAGAAAAAATTATGGCTCCGTAATTTCCACTAACACATTCGTTTTTGGAAAAGATAGCCCATACTGCACCAATCAAATTATTTTTAAACCCGAGGCCAAAGCCACTGCAGCTATGCCAAGGCAAGGAAGCAATAGAGTGCGAAATTACCTTCCTTCATAGAAAGTATATGGCTCGTATATAGTCGTCAAATGCATAGAATGCTCAACTAATTTCCTCTGCATAAGCCCTTGGTGTTTGGAAGCATCTTTCTGAAGGTGAGCTAAAAAATCATCCATAGAACTAAAGCACTTGAATTCCTCAACGCCTATTGGGCATCCCTTTGAGTTCAGGAATGGCATCGAATTGAAGTATTCATAGGAGAACCTTACCAAGTCCCGAAAAACTAGTGGGTTTACCACTGATGATGCAGTCTGGTAGACATTAATTCCGGGTCCTCCAGCAGCACCATGCTTTGCAATGGCTGCCAAGCATGCATTTACAACCATGTCAACTGGGACCTGCAACAAGTCTTGTTAAGTTCCAAATAATGTATTTGCTTCACAAAATACACGAAAGCTTATTATAATTATACCACTATTAATCATGTTCATTAGGCTAGCAGCCTAGTGCCTATGCAACTGTGCTGCCATGATGGGTTAGATAACCGATTGCCCGAAAATTCAAGTTGACAGGTGAACACAATCCAATGATTTTCGTGGTGGTTTACCGATTTTCCTTGGCGCAGTTGGCGGGGCTCTCAACCCCAATCTCACAGGGTCAATTCCCCTCGATAGCAATTTGTCCTTGGACTCACTTCACCACACGCAAATGCATGGAAAGAGGGCTATCGGGGTGGGGCTGAAAAGATTAATCCGGTTCATCGGGTGACTTTTCATTACCAAAAAAGAAAAAGAAGAGAACAAATTGCTGAGATGGGCAATGGAGATGGCAAAGGGCTAGGAATAGAGTCTTCAGCAGAAATTAAGCACCACGGATAGGCTTGCTAGGTGTGTATGCCATTTGATGAAACATGTCCTTTGTGTTGTCTTGTCAATGACTCTCACCAACACTTACATTTTTTACTAACATTTTTCTAGAATTGTATGGTAGGAGGTTTGGAGCAGGTCTTCTAATGTTGGGCATATCTAACCTATGAGATGTTATAGAATGGCTTGTGCAAAACGCTCATAGAGATGGCTTTAGATGCAAAATCATGAAGACAGCTACTGTATACGCTATATGGACATAGAGAAATTGCAGAGTGTTTCAACAGAAAGCTTCAACAGGCTTGTCAAATTGCTCAGACTGCCATCAACTCTATTCAAGCCTTCTTAAGTTCCACGAAAGCGATGAAGCCTTCTATGGCAAATAGGTCCTTATGTGCATATTAAGTGGGGGCTGTCCGAGAGGTCTATCTTATAAAACTGAGTCTGTATATTGAAGTATAGCGTATATAGTCGTCCTGTGTTCTTTGTTGATCTATGTTACTTCTATTTTGATTGGATGTAGGTATGATGTGTTCGCCAGCCGCCAGAGCCATCTCCTTGCACTGGTTTTTCTATTTAGTTTGTGCTTAATACAAGAGAAGTACTTGTCAAAAAAAAAAAAATTGCTTTGATTTTATTCACTGCAACTTACCACGTCAAGGACACTGTTTGGGTCATAGAGAAAACCTGGGAGATGACCTTTTCCATAAGACAAAATAAGTGGATCCATCATCCTAGATAGAGAAAAGAGAGCGATATAATTATCATCAAAGCATTTGGATGCAGAACAATTGGTTAATAAGTTGATATCACATTAGTAGGTACCTGTTCCCCTCTATCCACCCTGGAAATGGTTCTCGGTAAGTGCTCTCGATAACACTAGGCCGGATTACAACCACCGGTATGTTTCCTCTCAGCTTCTCCGTCATCATTTCTCCCATAGCCTTTGTGAAAACATAAGTGTCTTGCCATCCATACTGCTTTGCCCTGGATTAATTACAAGTACTTGAATGACCATATGTTGTTGCTAACCGAGAAAATGGCTACCTATTAAATATGACGAATGCTACGGTACGCCCCCTTGAAAAGGAACATACGGTATGTCCTGTTACGAATTATTTTGGCACTTATGGTATTGGTCCAATCATGAAAAGTTGTGGATTTAAAAAAATTCACTACTTAGGTTGCTATTCAATGTAACCTTGTTACATATAGTTTTCGTATTTGCCACAAATCATTATGAATTTTAAAAAATTACTATTCATGCCACTATTCATGGTAACCTGCTAAAAATATGCATAAGTACCAAAATCATATGTAATGGGGCATACCTTTTAGTTTCCCATTAAATATTTGCTTTATGTTGCCGACCATATTTTTAGTTAATGAGAGAATATTTAGAGTTTTACTTGGGTGCACATCACAACTACTTGTTTTATTGAATTATACACAAAAGCACGAATGAAAAACAAAACGAAAAACAGAAGATATCAAAGGAATGTTTCAAAGTTCAATTAGTTTGCCCCATCACTTGTTGGTAACAAGAAAAGTAAACAGAACAGGACAACCAATTAATTCTTCACCTCATTAACCCCAAGTTTTTCATCTTATGAGAAACGTCTTCATTATTTTCATAAGATCCCTTGGAAAGCAGCACTAGCTTCATTTCACTTTCGGCATCCAATGCAGGGACATATATGTTTGGTGTCTCAAAGACAAGCATCTCTGTTGCTATGTTATCCCCCATGCGAAATGGGGTTTCCATGACGCGCCCTTGCCTTCTTCCATTGACATAAGCTGCAAGAGGAGGACAACTTTTTTTTTTTTTTTGAACGGCAAAAAAGCAATATTTCATTGATAACAACAAAATATTACAAGGAAAGTGCAAAGCTAACGACACCATAGAGTATACTAAAGGCCGAAAGCATTCACACAACACCAATGAAGGTTTCAAAGTTGGCGAGAAGCCAACAAAAGAAACACAACCCAAAAAGAACCACCTAAAACCCAAAGACACCCATTGATGGCACCTAAGACCCAAAGACACCCATTGATGCCACCCGGCTCAGCCCATCAGACACAATTCCAAATATGAATTTGAATAAACAGAATTAATGGGAAAACTTAAAATGGCACCAAATCCCCATGGATCCCATAAGCCCACAAACCCAAAACCACCCATTGTTCTCGGAAAATAGCCTAAACCCACGCCTCAACGCACCTAATCTCTACGCCAAAACCCATGTCTGGTCCCATGCATCAACCCAAGCGTTTTCTTCCTTCCATCTGCAATTCCGATGCCGGCGATCCCCATAGCAGTACCTAAGAATCCCCACGGCAGCACCCAACACAAAATAACCCATCTCCGACGAGCCCTCCATACTGAACAAGAAGATGACCACAATTTTCGCCCTTTAAATCTACCTTCACTGGAACTGTCGACGAAACTGCTGATTGTCGCCCTTCCAAAACCACTCCGCTGCTGCCATCGCCCTTCAAATCCGCACTAAAATGAATTTATAGCTAGCAAGTAGCCCGTTCCTTGTTTTGTGCTTCCAACGACTCTGCTATCTTGCTGATGACTTCCTCCTCTTCTCCATTATATCCTATACCCATGATCTTGTTGACAGCCCAGATTGTTTGAGCTTCATTTAGCAAAATCTTATTTCTGTTACTGATCCCCTCAGTTGATACAGATGCTGACAAGGCAGCAGCAGCAACAGCAGACCTTAAGACTACACATTTGCTCTTATTTCTACCACCTTTCCGATCACACAAATTCACCTTCGACAGTCCTAAAATTTCATCAATAGATTTCCTTTTTTTCTTCCCTTTAACTCCTTTAATTGCTGCTTGAATTGGTACTTGGTTTTTTTCAAGAATGTCTAATTGATGACCATCTTCACCTTGGTTTACTTCCAGACCCTCCTCTACTTGATTAACCTCGGTAATCATCAGCCCCTCCTCAATCTGATTTCCCTCATTAATTTCTTTAACCATTGTTGAAGCATCGTTACTTTCTATAAAACCCAATACATTATTGCAGCTGTCATCATGAACCTTGGAATTAATTAGCTCCTTAGTGATTAAATTAGTTTCAAAAAAATCCATGACTTTTTCATTTCCCCTTGTTGATGATACAGCCCCCGAAGTAGAGCTAAAAGCAGGTTCATTAATGATTTGCTCACCTACTGTCTTCACAAGGCCTGCATTTGCCAGCTCAGCTTCCACGTATGCTGCTTTGTCATCCTTTTTTACTGCCAAGTCAGCTTGATATATGCAGATGGTTGTCAAAACTCTGCCCCTATTGGGCATATGTTGCACCATGGTATTGGTGTATGGCAGTTAAGAAGCACAGACAACGACACAGATATGGATACGGCTAAAGGATGAGGCAACTATAGACAATAGAGACACGGCCATGGCGGGAAACACACCATGCAAACAATATATATGTAAGTCCTTATTTTACCATTTTGTGGTTTTACTCCTTCCGTCCCTTTTTAAGTGTCTCCTTTGAGAAACGTGTATTTTCTTGAACGTAAAAAATGCGTTTTCATATAAGTTTTTAAAATCTTTTTGCACCAAATTATAGTGCTCAATGAGCACGTACTTTAGTTTGGTATAAGACAAATTAAAAAAAATTATAAAAAGAAAGAAATATTTTGGAGGTTTGAAAATGCAAGTATGCCTGTAGTGGATACTTAAAAGGAGACGGAGGGAGTATTATTGTATCTACAAACAATAAAAAGTACTAGAAACTAACACTGACTTATCACCAAAAAAAAAACTGTGAGGCTTAAGCGACAACTTGTTTTCCAATTTTAACCTCTGAAACAAGTATTTTATCATGAACCCCAAGGGTTGGTAAAGTAGTATTGCTTTTTGAGAATTGGGGGTTTGCTCCCACTCTTGGGCCACTGGGGATTATGCCCGGTCGTTACCTCCAGGGCCCCGGAATTAGTTGAGGTGCGAGTAAGCTGCCCTGGACATCCGGTTACCAAATAAAAAGAAAAGGTTACATTTGACTTAAGACAGCATGCCCCCTGTTTCTCTTGCTTATACGTTTAACAAAATTAACAGAACATGCCTCTATGTATCTCCGTGTGCCTTTGGATGTCGGTATCCCTTTAATACGACGACCACTTAGGAGAGTCTGTTCTTCATAGCACAATAGGGTTTGCATATAAAATTTGTACAAACTACCAACTCTTAACAGAGTCACCCTCTGAGCACAATCATCATTGATGCAAAGACTCCTCAACGGAATTTCATCCTCCCTAAGTCACATATCTAGAGGGGCCAATGAAGAGTTCAAGATTCTAACTAGTAGCCCTCTATCCATTATAGAGTATCTAATTAGGGATGGTCTTAACATTAGGCAGATCCTACACTACTTTTACCTATGTTATGTATTATGACTCCATGCTTGGCACTATGTGGACAAACGTTGTATCATCTCTAGTTTAATTTTACATATTTCAGAATTACCAAAAGAAAAAGAAAAAAAGGAATACAAAGTATTAATGGTGCACCAAAGTAACACTAATGCAGTGTTTAACGAAATAAATGTTCGTTTCTTTGCAAATAAAGATCCAAACAATGCTCAAGCTTCTTACCAGTTCTTATTACCGAACACACAGGAAATTAATCCTATCAGCTCAATCGAGTTAGTTTTGGATTAGGCTTAGGTGGAGACTATGAAACAAGGAAACAGAAACAACACGATGCATGGCAATAGTATACAGAAATATATTGAGAAATGAAATACATTACTGCTAGGAATATACAAAATAAAACTACTAAAATTAGAACTTTTAGTCTTGTACGAAAACGCTGATCAAGAACTGTGAGAATGTATTGTGATCTTCGAATGCAAAATGCACATATTTACGAATCAGGAGCCTTGCTTTATAAATATATCCAGGTTCTCCATCATCTCTGACTTTTGCAAAAGATTCATCGGTTGCCTATACACATGGTTACCTAACATAATACACTAACACTAACACTAAAAAGCTAACTTAACTCAGTTTCTGGAACAACCCCTTATGACAAGAATGGGGAGAAACATAGTGGATTTTGCTATGGGTAAATTTTAGAATTGGTCCCGCTTTTTTCTATATAGTCTCATTTTCGTCTCCCTGGCTTCAATTGCAATGTTTTTAACTCCGAAGTTTGGTTTATGTACTTATTAGGTCCAATAGATAACGTTGGCTTCCCAAATGCCGGAAAAGTAAATAATGAAAGGCATTTTAGTTGGTACTAGGTTTTATTTTTTATTTTTTTCAGAAAGACCGGCGAGAAGTTCACAAATAGTCGAATACTCACACAAAATATACTACATAAAGCTATGAATCCACAACATAGGTACTAGCTGTATCCTTCTATCCTATAGTTTTCTGTCGGTATTAGGAAATATTAACACACCTGTTGAGACTTGCAATAGTAACTTGATTTCCTCGCATCTCTTTGCAAAGGTTATCATGTTTTTGGCTCCTTTTGTGTTCGTGTCAAGAGAAACATCGTACCTGCAAATACCAGCAAATAAAAAATTAAATAAATTTACTAAGACTGTATTTATGTATCAATACTTGTCCATCTTTTAATGGTGACAAACAAAGAAGTTAATTACATAGAGATGGTGTAAAATAATTAACGGAGGAGAAAAGATCGGGCTTAAGTACCTTTCATCAAAGGTTGTGTTGGCTGCAGAATTCACAATTACTTCAACTTCTTTAGCTATCAGGTCAGCAGTGTCGCCTTCTAACCCGAGATCAGATTCACAAACATTTCCTACCACAGGAACCAATTTGCTGAGCATGAAACGTTGATAGGACTTCCCGTATTTCTGTTGGAGACACTTGAAAATATCTGAACTTATAACCTGTAACAGAAGTTACAGAATAGACAATAATTATTAGTACAACCGCTTTTCCCACGGCACCAATATTGTTCAAGAGGCCAATGCGATTTGTTAACTAGTTTACTTTCCATCACGAAGTGCATGTCCAAGCCAGAATAGTAGTTTTTGCTAATTCATGTTGACACTTGACAGTCATCACCGAGTCACTGTCAGCCTCGGATGTTCCGGAATTTCCCAGGATATCTGTTTGAATACTCTAGATTATTATTATTCTGGACTCAACTGGAATCTTCTGAACTCCGCAAGGGAGTCATACTAGAACCTTCTAGAATCTTCCGAACTTTGAGAATTTTTCTTGAACGACAAAAAAGAATTAATCAAATTACAAAGATAAAAAGGACCTTAAACACAAGGCATCAAGTTGGAGCAAGAGTAATGAAGAAGGAATCACCTCACTCAGACAATCAACTGCCGCCAGGAACCAAAAGGAAAGAACCCAAAACCAAGAAAAAATAATAATTACCAGAGGAAAGCCCCAAAACCAAAACCCCCCAAACAAAAACCCACAGACTCCACAAAATAATTACCAGAGGAAACAAAAGGAAAAACCCGCCAAAGACTTCAAAAGCAGCAACCTGAAAGCCAACCAAAAAAGCCCAGCAAACAGCTCCTGAACGATTCTATAAACCCAAACTAAAATAAGGAGCCCAATGAATCTAGGTTCCTTCTCTCCTCATCCAACATATCTCTATATTGCTCCACATCAATTGCTTCGATTCCATTTGAGCTATCCTGCTAATCACTTCCTCATCTCCACCATCATAACTGATTCCCATCGATATCAAGCTCCCATATTGCTCGAGCCTCGTTGAAAACTATTCTATTCCTATTATTAAACCCCTCCGATGAGATTGAAAGAGATATAGCCGTAGCCGCTGACTTAAATAAATTATTAATTTCATCCATGCAATTCTTTATTGGATGTTTTTTTTTTCTTTCTTTTTTCTTCCTATATTGTGGTGTGCATATGATAGTACTAATGCATATGTGCCTACCTCGTTGGGACATATGTCATTAGTGGTGATGCATCCTTACACCTTACTTGATGTACTCTTGGAGTTTCAATAAAATTTCTTGTTGCTGAGAAAGAAAAAAAAAAAAAAAGAGAACAAATAAGTACCTCACGCTTCAATCTTTCTTTCGCAGCTTCTTGGTTTTGTGCCTTGATTAGGAGATATATTTTTCCCACCTCAGGCATCGTCCTAAGTATCTTCTCTATGAGAGCTGGAGTTGAAAAATAGATAAAGAGAAAGCAAATTAATTAATCACCCAACGTCAAGAAAGATTAATCATTCTAATGTAAGCATGTGGAAACTTTATATACATCTCAAAACTAATTGGCAATGAGTGGAGAGGTCCCTCATGTTATTAAGTGATCACACATACCATACCCAAGCAATGTGGGATTGCATTACTTAACAACCCCCTCACGTGCAGCCGCATTTGAGGTTTGTCACATGTAGCCTCTTTTTAGGTCTATCATCATATAGCCTTTTTGCTGGAACTATCATCATGGGGTGTGGCTTGAGAATTTTTAGAATGTGGGGGTAGATAGACCCCACTCTTATACCATGTTGAAACTTTATATCCATCTCAATTGACAACGAGTGGAGAGGTCCCCCATGTTATTAAGTGAGCACCGATTCCATACCCAAGCAATGTGAGATTGTATTACTTAACATTCCCCCTCACGTGCTACCGCATTTGAGGTCTATCACGTGTAGCCTCTTTTTGGGTCTATCATACATTATCTATTGATATTAATGGGGAAATAACTTTGACGAGAAAATGTAAGGGTGTTAACTAATTGTTTTGGTCCAACAAATCAACCAATTAATACCAACAGTTGTAGAATCAATGAATAATTGGAAGTGAGAGTTTGCAACCGAACTACAAATCTGACCAATCCATGGTTATATCAAAGGAATTCATTGTCGTGCATCAATTTGTTAGTAATTAGTAAAGGAGAAATCACTTTTGTAACAAAGATTTATGATAAATTTCAAGCAGAGATAAAGTTAGGAATCACACGCGGATCTATTGGGATTGCGGCATATGCATATCCCGTCCGGACGGTCGGCTCAGTTTTGGAACTCCAATGCTCGCTAAAGATTTCGTCCGGAAGGTGGTTAAGTCTGGATGGTTGATACATGGTTCAACCAATTTTAGACTTCGTTTTGGACTTCCAAGAGATTTGTTTTCTTATGCAACAAATTCTGTTTGGGCAAGGAGTATCTTTGGAAAGGATTCTGTAGTTATAAATATAGCTTTATTCTTTCATTAGGGTTTAGACTTCTTGAGCGAATCCCTCTGATAGACTCCTGAAGCGTCTCATCAGTAGGAATTTAATGGTTCTTTGTTCAATTTTCATCCATTTATGGTTGCCCCTTCATGGCGGATTTTGTAAGCTAGCCTTAGGCTATTTGGAAGAACATCTTTTTTGATGATTCATTCCGGTTGAAACTGTAGGGTTTCTTAAGAACCATCCTTGTCTGTGTGACATACGATAATGTCTGTGTCTCTTGGTTAAAACCCCTATGTTTTGAGAGACTTGACGAGAGAATCTGTATTTGGTAAGAAATTCCAATTGGGTTTTGGGTGAGAGAACTTGTATTTTGGAATTAGTGAGTGTCTCTTTGTGAGAGCTTTTATTCGTCACAATTGTAGCCCTTCGGTGCATTGTTCTCATTACATGGTGGAATCATATCTTGTTTGCATCTGGATGAAAATCTTGGTCTCTCTTTCTTTCTTTTTTTGTGGTTTGTTTTCTTCCTACGTTTTCGCATATGCTTGGTCTGTCACTTCTCCAATGTAATAACCATCAACAATGGTTCCAACGGAGCCCGCCGCACAACTGGCTCCGCATTAGGATGTATTCATTTCTTTGAAAAAGTTAATCTCAACCTCACTTATTGGAGATGGCCTAAGTTTATGTTCATTGGGTATGTCAGTGATGATTTTGGTTACTGTTTTTGGAATAATAAGAACATGAAGATAATCAGAAATAGAAATGTTGTATTTATAGATAGTTTTTTTGAACAAGGACACGAACCACAAGAATAGTGAGAGTGTTCAGAAGGATGGGGACGGTCCAAGTACTTTTGGTTCGAGGAGCTTCCAAATAACAATGGTGTGCAGTCGAGTACTCAACTGACACCGAGACAGTTAGTTTGAGGGACATGTTTTCATGGCGTTTCAGGGACTAGGAGTCCAGGAAAAAAGGCAGTTTCAGGGAAATAGACAAGAGCAGTTTCAGTGACAAAGTCTAGCTCACTGGTTTTTACATTGCGGTGGTCAGCCAAGGGCAGTGTATGTGTAGAACGGTGTTCATTTTAGTGGTAGGCGGAGTGCTATACTAGGCATTGCAGATGCCCATGGGAGGATTGAAATTGAGAGTATGGATAAATCTTGTCCGCACAGGATATAGGTGAACTTCATTTCAGCAGTGAATTGTGGCCCGGAGTAATAGGCACTTTGCCGAATGTCATATATTTATGAAAATGCTACATGTCCAACAACTTGGTACAACAAAGTAGTACAACGGCTCAAGACCACGTTGAAAAAAAAAAAGAGCAATGCTACACACACAACACTTTCAGACAACACCCACACAACACACTCACATAAGGGTGAGTGACGTGAGTCCCACAAGTAGGGCCCAAGTGTGGGATCCCCTTAGGTGAGTGTGTTGTCCTGTTGTGTCAAAAGTGTTGTGTTAGTAGCTTTTTTGAAAGAAAAAAAATCCCCAAAAGTTGAAATCGGTTCTCCTCTCTCCTTCAGAAAAAATTTATGGGTATCTAATGGGTACTACGTAAGCTACTACGTGGCCAAACTTACGTGATACCTAAACATTGTATCCGGGTCGTCCAAAAGTGTATTGGACAACTAAGATTAAAACACCTTATCCCTCCCCCTCTCTCTTCTTTCTCTCCTCTTTTCTCTCTCAAAATCTGAACCGCCCAAAATCATAATGGTACCTCCCGGCACTGAAAAATTGTTCCTCCCTTCCCCCAAATCACAATATATAGAGAAGAGAGAGAGAGAGAGAGTGAGATACCATTTTGCCACACCTCTACCACGACGCACCACAGCCGACCGCCACCTCCGGCGACCACAAATTCAACTTCTCGACTTCCATCATCTGCTCATATCTTCTTTTGTCCTTCCCTGCCCCTCGATAATTTCATGATCCAAACACTGGCGTTAAAGAAATGGAAAGAACCACCCCACTGTCCAACCAAGGAACAACCTTGCACCAACAAGCAAGGTTCAATCCCACTGCAAAAGCAACAACACTCTTGCAAATTTTATGCCCAGGTGGACTGCTCTTCCGCTTTGTTGCCTTGTGCCCTTCCTCTTTTGTCTTCGTTTGAAAGGGGCCCATGGTCGGAAACCTGGGAACTGTACAGAAGTGGTGGTGGTGGTCGCCGGAGGCGGGGAGTCAACAGAGGTGGTGGTCGGCAGTTGTGCGTCGACGGTGGAGGTGTGGAGCAAAGGGGTCTCTCTCTCTCTCTCTCTCTCTCTCTCTCTCTCTCTCTTCTCTTCTCTTCTCTTCTCTGTGTATTCTGATTTGGGGGAAGGGGAGAGAAACCCCATTTCAACTTCTTTTTTTTTTATTGCAAGTTGGCGAGCTCACGCGGTAAAATCCTAGATGCCCCACACTGCATTTCGGAATCGAGTCTCTTTCCCGTTTCCACCATCACCCAATGTCGTCTTGGGCTATTCTACACCTTTGTTGTACTACTAGTTGTAATTGTAGCATTTTCGATTATTTTCAATTTTATTTTTTTGCTTTCTTTTCTCGGCTTATTAACCTTTTTGGTTCTCATAAAGTTGTGTTTGGATGACCAGAATCTTAAGTAGAAATAGAAATATGATTATCGGGAATCAAATTCCCAAAAATTTTCTTGGTTAGGAATAGAAATATGATTACTGCAATCGAATTCATAGGAATTTGATACCTGGAGGAATTGCATTTCGGTGTTTGGATTAATTCAGTAATCTTACACGGGAAACAATTATTTTGGAAATTTATTAAAATCAACATTTCTTTATCTTAATGAATGAGCAAGGAATCTTAGATTCTCATGGGGTAAGGGAGGGATCAAATTCTCACTTAGTCTAGGAATGTGATTCCTGGTTGAATATGTCATCAGGAATCACATTCTTATTCATGTCTCTGCCAAACGTTGGAATCAAGAAAGCCTAACATCACATTCTTCTTCCTGTCTGTTCCAAAAGTTGGAATCATGGGTAGAATGAATCACTTTCTCATTCCCCCTTGATACTACTGCCATCTAAACACAGCCTAAGATTAGTCGTGTCTCAATTTAGTATCCAATGTAAACATTGGTAACATTTAGTCCCCAATGTTTAACATTTTTACCAATCAAGTTCCCATGGCTAATGCAGTTAGCTCAAATCAATAAAATGAGAGGCATTTCCAAGTATTTTGCTTCTCACCTCTCTCTCTCTCTCTCTCTCTCTCTCTCTCTCTCTCTCTCTCTCTCTCTTCTCTGTTTTGAGTAGGCCATTAATTTTAACATAACTTTTCGAGTAGCCTTGTACAAAATGGAATCGGGGGCCCTGTAGTGAGCCAAACTCACTACAGGGTGTAGTGAGGAACGACAACCATCCGATTCGGTAATCAATGTTCCAGATTTACAAAAAAACTCTTTCATGTAAGAATAGTCTCTTACATGGAAAAGTTTATTTTAAATCTGAACCATTAATTGATGAATCCAACTGTCACCATTGCTCACTACACCCTGTAGTGAGTGCCATCACTGCAAGACCCCCAGTTCCGTACAAAATTCTTAAATGCATAATTACAAATACTTGATCCAATCTCTAATTTTTCACCTGTAATTTTTTTTATCCAAAAGTATGAAAGAAAAATTGAAAGACCAGATGAACTACATACTCTTATCCGATTGAATTGATTTTTTGCAAGATTACTTGTAAAATTATTTTGGAATTAATAGATGGCCCGAGTTGTTTGTATGGGACCCGGAGTGGTCCCCACGCAGTTATCAATAGGTAATCGGTACCCCTTTTTGTCTATACACATAGTTTTTTCTAAAAATAATTTCAAAAACTAGTTTTCTAAAAACTATTTTCAAATTTTTTTCTCCAAAAACCGTTTTCAAAACCTTCTTCTTTTTTTTTAAATGTTTTCAATTTAAGAAAAAGTGTTTTCATAATAGTTTTTATTTTTTCTTTTCGAAAACTGCTTTCGAAACATTTTTTTTTTGGAAAATGTTTCGTTATAAAACTATTATTTTTTTTCAAAATATATATTTTTTACAAAATTCTTTTTAAAAATGCATCTTGAAAAAATACCTTTTTAAATTTATAAAACAAACTGGTTTTAAAAAAATTAAATTCTTTTTTCAAAATTCTTTTTTTTAAATGTTTTTTTTCAAAACATTCTTTTTCAAAAAAATTTATTTTAAAGTACTTTTTTTTTCAATTATCTATAAAAACCGTTTTTTAAAAGTAGTTTTTCTTAAGAGAAAAAGATTATTAAAAAAAAAAGGTTTTGAAAATACTTTTTTTTTTCCAAAACTTCTCATTTTCACAATGTTTTTTTTAAAATACATTTTATAAATTCTTTAAGAAAAATTGTTTTCAAAATAATGTTTTTTAAAAAAAATTGTATGAAAATACGACGTTGCCCCTCATTTTGACGGATTGGGATAATGGAGTTTGGGTTGGAGACTTTATAATTTTTTGAACCGGAGGGTTGGGGACTTGATTGGTACAAATGTTGAAATTGGGGACTAATTATTAGCAATTTTACGTTGGCGAATAAATTGAGACGCGATTTATACTATGGGGACAAAAAAAGCTAATAAGCATTTTTTTCTCCTATTTGGTTTTCTGTGATTCAAAACTTTCCAAGATGCGTAGACTGTGTTGAATTGAACTCGTTGTTCAATATCCAAACAAAATTCATAGATGTTTTTATATTTATATTTAGCTGATCCAATTGACTGATACATAAGGTTTGATTTGATTTGATTTGACTTTTATTTGCATTTTGAGTTTTCTATATGAGAAACTAGGTATAGCAGTTGAAGTGCTACTTGTGTGAGATTTTGATCACAACAAAATTATATAATATATCACAAATATTATTTGTCAATAAATTTATGATAATCATATCATAAACTAGTTGAACCTCCATGCATAGGAAAAACCTTATGCGATAACTCTAAAAAAAATATGATAACGGTTAAAAAAATTATTATCAATCAATCAAAATCATGTTACATCATTTTATCATGAATGTGTTTTAGTTTCTCATAAAATTAACCCGAAAACTATGGCAAAAATATCTATTAAATAGACAATAAATGGAAATAACTACCATAAATTCATTTCAAATATGTACTTAAAATTTTACAAATATATTTTCTAATACAATCAAATAAATTGAGCTATTCACTTTCTCACTTAATACGCTAAGCCACTCAAAGGGGCCATCAAGAAACCGTATTTATGACTGTCACTATCAGGAATAGTGGAAATTCACAATTTAATGCTCATAGAATGGTCAGAGAAAAGAAAGACAGAAGCCAACACCTAGGGGGGTCTCAATTAAACAGGATTTAGCAGCTAAGACAGAATAGGTGTTAGCCCTAGCTACTTAGTAGCTTTCTCTTCACCAGTACGTTTAGAGTAGTAGCATTTGAATTCTTGAAAAATATTTGTTATATGACACAAAGTGTTAAAAGTGGTACCCAAAAATTGTTTGTTAGAGGGTTGTTAGGTATTGAATAAAAAAAAGAGGTCCATTTGATAATTTCAGGGGGTTTCTGAGTGTTTGTTAGTGTTAAAAAAGAATTAACGTGGGACCCATCTAAATTTGTTCTTCCTTTCTCTCTCATGCTCTTTATTTGCATTTGGGTCTTTCTATACGAGAAACTATGCATAGCGGTTGAAGTGCTACTTGTGTGAGATTTTGATCGATCGCTATCAAGAAAATCATATAATATATCACGAATATTATTTATCAATAAATTTATGATAATCATATCATAAACTAGTTGTACATCGATGCATAGAAAAACCTTAGATAAGATAACGGTTAACAAAATTATTATAAATCAATCAAAATGATCATGTTACATCATTTTATCATAAATGCGTTAGTTTCTTACTAACATTAACCCGAAAACAATGGCAAATATCTATTGATTTTCCAAATGATTTTAGCAACACAGTTGCTAAAATCATGGTGATTTTAGCAAATGAGTTTAGCAGGTGCTAAAATCATGGTATTTCAAATCAAAAAATTAAGTGTTTCCGTGTATCGTTTTTTGAATTTTTTTACACCGAATTAAAGTACACGAGGAGTACTTTAATTTGGTGCAAAAAAAATCGAAAAACGATAAACGGAACCACTTAATTTTGTGATTTGAAATTTCCATGATTTTAGCAACTCAACTCATTTGCTAAAATCATGGTTGATTTTAGCAAATGAATTGCTAAAATCTTTTGCAAAACTAAGCCTGAATGGACAATAAATGGAAATAATTACTAAAAATGTATTACAAATGTGACAATTTGTACTTAAAATTTTACAAATATATTTTCTGACACATTCAAATAAACTGAGCTATTCACTTCCTCACTTAATATACTCAGCCACTCGAAAGGGCAATCGAGAAGCCGTATGGATGACCACAGCTATCAAGAATAGTAGAAATTCACAATTTAATGCTGACAGAATGGTCAGAGAAAAGAAAGACGGAAGGCAACAGGCTCATGTGGTTCAACACCTAGGGGGACTCAATTAAACGGGTTTTTAGTAGCAAAGAAAGAATAGGTGTTAGTAGGGGTGAGCAGAAAACCCGTTTTATAAAAAATTATTTGGATCAAGTCCTTCCCGGTTTTTTTTTTTTGACGAATCCTCACATAGGCCCTTAAAAACGCATTTTAAAAACATTGAGCAATTCGGATAGTCAAAATTTGATCTGGAATGTTGAAAAAAGGCTAGGTCCGCACCAAATTTTAAATAAGGGATCCCTTAGGAGATCATTATGATATATATATACAGTCCACTTCCGGTCAGGGATCCCGGATTTTAAAAAAATCCGGACCTCATTGATCCAGATCGAATTTCGATGATCTGAATCGTCCAATGTGTTTAAAAGGTGTTTTTTAGGGCCCCCGCGAGAAATCATAAAAAAAAAAAAAATACCGGGAAGGGCTTGATCCGAGCAGTTTTTCACAAAACTGTATGTGGGCGGTTCGGATCTTCGAAATTCGATCGGGATCAATGAGGTGTGGATTTTTTTAAAATCCGTGAGTTTGGACTGGAGTGTGGTGTATATATATATTATTAAGAAGTTTCCTGTGAGGGCTCCCTCACAAAAAAAGTGCAGGAAAACAGTTGTGGGCCGTTGGATCCTATGCCTTTCACGCGATCCAACGGCTCACAATTTGTTGTCCCGCACTTCTTTTTGTGAGGGAGCCCTCATAGGAAACTTCTTGATTATATATATATATATTACACTTCTTAAACGGGATCCCGAAAATGGGACAATTTCCAGACCAAACTCCACAGCCGTTGGATTTAATCCAACGGCCCATTGCTACCGGGTCACTTAAACGCGAGTTCAACAGGTCAAAGTGTTAGGGGTCACCAACAAAACCCCACACTTTACTCCTCTCTCTCAAAACACGCTGCAAATCTGAGAGAAGAGAGAGAGAGGCGATTTGAAACAAAAAGAGATAAATAGGAAACGAAGAAGAAGAGGAAGAAGAAGAAGGAGAAGGAGGAAGAAGAAGATCCAAGATCCACCGCGATCCAACCCACTACCGCGACCCACCGAGAAGCCACCGATGACGATGAAGAAGAAGATCGCACATCCAATCCATCTTCCCAGACTCCGATCGAATCGAACCACCACCGACGACAGGTCTCTTTCTCTTCTCTCGCTCTTTCTATTTAATTTACTCATTAATCCTTCTCTGGCATGATTTTATTTTGCCTAAGATTCACAACCTATTCCCCTAATTCCAATAAACGAATAGTGGTTTAGTCATAGAAATTATATTCGGTGATGAAATTTTCCATTCCAATTTTGATTCCACAACACGTTTCTATTTATCCAAATTTCTATACATGATTTGGTCATAGCCTATTCCTATTCCTTGATTCCTTCATTACCATGATTAATTACCCTAAATTTCTATATACGAGGAGGACCTATTCGTATTCTTTATAAACCTAACGTAGTAAATCTAAATTTTAAGTACTCTAAATAGTTCACGGAAATAATATCTCAATTTTAAGCGAACTGTGGTTCGAGACCGAATCCGATCCGTATTTTGATGGTTTGGATTGATTTGGTTCTATGCCTTTTGTGGGTTGGTTTGGTTCTCCAAATTCATAATCCGTAGGTAGTGGTTTGGTTCTTGGTTTACTCCAAAACCGAACAAATCCGGTCCATGCTCACCCCTATGTTAGCCCTAGCTACTTAGCTTTCTCTTTACCAGTACGTTTAGTCCTTGGGAAAATTTCAAAAAACCCCCCCAAACTTTGACCTGAATATAAAAAATACACCCAAACTTTCAATTTTTACAATCGTACTCCCAAACTTCACTTCCGTAATCAAAATTGCTCCCACCGTCAGGATATGTTACCTAACTAACGGAAAATGCTGAGGTGGAGGTTAACGGACCCAAAAACCGTTAATAATTTGGTACAATTTCATAAAAACCCCCAAACTTTGAACCAAATATCAAAAAACCTCCCAAACTTTCAATTTTTATTTTTTTTTAAAAGCTCCTTCTTCCTCCTCCCTCCTCCAATTCACAGGAAAACAGAGGGGGGAGAGAGAGAGAGAGAGAGAGAGAGAGAGAGACACCTGATGAGCGCGACGGTGTGGTTGCGACCACAAAACTCCTCCTCCCCCACCGCCACAGCCGCAGCCTACAAAGTCCTCCTTGACTGAGGCTACGACCGCGTCTACTGCACATTCTCTCCGTGTCGGCCACGATGGTTAGGGCTGTAAACTCCTCCTCCTCGCCTCCACCAACGGCGGCAGCGACACTAAATCCAACGTCACCGACACCACTGCAGCCCTGACCGAAAAACCTGAAACCCTAAACCCGAATCGCTTCTCTTCTCCCCCAAGTAAGACTACCTCTACCGCGGCTAGTCATTATACGGATAATTAAGCCCCAGAGGATATGCGAGCTATTAGTTTACCACGTGAGACTGTTCGGCGAGCGGTCGCGTTTCGTGATTCACGACACCGGTGGGATCCACTTGGACGTTATGGAGGTGTTTAAGCCGTGGATGAAGAAAGGATACATGACGATGCAGGATATCAAAAAGCAAGAGAGGTTTGACAGGCATCTCTCTCTCTCTTTCTCTCTCTCTCGGGTCTCTCTCTCTTTCTCCCCCTTTGTTTTCTTGTGAATTGGAGGAGGGAGGAGGAAGGAGCTTTTTTAAAAAAAAATTGAAAGTTTGGGAGGTTTTTTGACATTTGGTTCAAAGTTTGGGGGCTTTTATGAAATTGTACCAAATTATTAACGGTTTTTGGGTCTGTTAACCTCCACCTCAGCATTTTCCGTTAGTTAGGTAACAAATCCTGACGGTGGGAGCAATTTTGATTACGGAAGTGAAGTTTGGGAGTACGATTGAAAAAATTGAAAGTTTGGGAGTATTTTTGATATTCAGGTCAAAGTTTGGGGGGGTTTTTGAAATTTTCCCTTAGTCCTTAGAGTATCTGCATTCGAACTCTTCAAAAATGTTTGTTATATGACACAAAGTGTTAAAAATGGCACCCACAAATTGTGTGTTAGAGGTTATTAAGTGGTGAATGAAAAAAGAGGTTCATTTGACAATTTTAGGGGTTCGTTGAGTGTTTGTTAGTGTTAAAAAAAAGAGTTAAAGTGGGACCCATCTAAATTTGTTCTTCCTTTCTCTCTCTCTCTCATGCTCTTCCTCAGAACCTGCAGCTCTTCTCCCTTGTGCGCTACCGTACGCTTCACAGCTGGGGCTCGTTTGCAAAATTGAGTGAGGGTGTTTTATGTAGTGCGCTCAAGTGTTCAAATGCAGTGAAAAAGTGAAAAAAATAGTTTGTTAGCTGAAAAAATCTGATTCTAAAGTGAACCAAAAATGTCAAACGAGGATGCTTTTAGCTAGAAAATCTCTAAATTGTAGTTCGATGTTCCGCCCAAGCTAGCGCAGAATCATCAATTCACTTTTGAGTAACCCGATAGAATATGGAATCATCCATAGATGATAGACATAGCGTAATACAATGACCGCAGTGTCGTAAGACACAAGGCCGTTGGCAAACTTTGGCGAGGCTGTGGTGACCACAGCCAAGAGAAGAAAGAAGAGAGAGTAAGTATATATACCTTTAGCAAAGAACCCAGTCCCACCGCTAACAAGAATGGTCTTGCCACTGAAAAATTTATCCATTCCAATACCCTTGGGCATTGGTTTTGTAGACATTGACGGTGAAACTAAAATATCGGTACTAACTGCAGTCCTTGAAATTTCGCTCGGAAGTGCTCTTGTGTTGACGTTTCTTTTCCCTCGGATGCAAATTACAGTACCCTTCTCGTCCTTCTTCAACCGGAACTTTTCACTACCCGAAAGACTTATGGATTTACTCGCTCGAATTGGCAAAACGTTCAACAACAAAGCAGCCATCACTTTTTTTTTTGTGAGTATTTTGTCTAGTATTTTAAGGTTTATCGCCCTGAGATTTTCTGACAAGCGAAACAAGTCTACTCCTCAAAGGTTTTTAAGCTTGTTGTATTTGGTTTAAATAGAGGGAAATTTCTGTGGTGCCGTAAGGAATTATAAGCCATTGGATGCTCCGTACTCCATATTTAAAAGACAACAAAACAAGCTGCTGTGGTTTCACCAATAAAGAGATGGTTAATTTTTAAACATTTAAGATACCATCGCATGCATGTAACCTGACTTTCCACCTCCATGTCCCAATTCACCACTTTTATGAAATGGGCATCCCATAAAATCAATGGATTAATTTTGGCAAATGAGAAAATTATTTGCTAAAAGCTACTCATTTTAGCAAATGGAAATGGGTTGATTTTAGCAAATGATTTCTTCATTTGCTAAAATCAACCCCTTGATTTTTATAGAATTCTCATTTTATCAAATGGGAAACTAGGTAACTAGTATTAGAGCTGCCCCATGCTCGCTTGCACTGGCGACTCCATAAATTTACAGTTATGGGGTCATTTACTGTTAGATGATATGAGGGGTACATGGTAAGTGTTGGTTGAGTTTACAGAGAATCATTTCTCTTGTAATTGTTTTTAGTTAATTAGTTCGTTAACTACTACTTAAACAGTTGTAAGGCGGTTTAAGGGACTCAGTCATGAAAATGAAATTCAGAGTTACAGTTTCTCTGTCTAACTTTCATTTGTGTTCTTGGTATGTGAGTTGTTGAGTTTTCCGTTTGATTTTAGCAAATGACTTCATCAGGTACTAAAATCTGGGTTGATTTTAGTAGCAACTGGATTGCTAAAACTTTTTGGAAAACTAGGCCTTAGGGTTTCAGTCGTCTTTCTCTTGAGTTTTCTTCTGTATTTTGAGCATTGTTCTGAGAAAATCTTCATGGTATCAGAGCGATCGACGCAAGTCTTTTACGATCCTGCATCAGAAGTTTGAATTGAGAAGTTCTTGATTTCCTTCGTCACAATGATAGATCAGAATACTGCTACAGTTGCGATTCCGCCTGCGCTAGCTTTTCTCGTCTCCAATTTCCAGTCACTGGTAACAATTAAACTTGATTCCACCAACTATCTTCTTTGGAAAACACAGATACACAATGCCTTGCGTGCAAATGGTTTTTTTGCTTATATTGATGGAACGATGAAGATACCTGATCCACAAATTGTAGATGCAAGCAATAATCGGGTGGATAATCCTGATTATATAAAATGGTGCTTGGTAGATAGTCAATTACTCTCTTGTTTGACTGCTACACTCTCTGCTAGTACACTTCCCTTGGTGTTAGGGTTTGAGCATGCATATCAGGTGTGGCAATCAATTGAATCTAGGTTTAATTCCTTAACAAGAACTGCTTGACCGACCAGGTGACTAAAAATAAAGACGCGTCCCAAGCGCAGGACTCTCGACCGATGTAGCATAATATCCGGAAGTACTGGAGTCGAATCCACAGAGACGGACGAACGTGTGCAGGACTCAAAGATGACGGGTTCACAGTTTATCTTGGCTCTTAGGTAGCCACCCCTTGTTTAATGATTAATTGACTAATTAAATTACCCAACTAACTTAACTAAATATGGATTTGAAAAGGAGAGTACAGCCGTGGGAACCCAGCGTCCGCAACTAGCCTAACCAATGTGTACTCGGGCCACAATTATTCATTTTATTGATTTTAGAATAAGAAAAAGGATCCCTAACAAATGCGCACCACCTGTCACCAGATTCCGTGCGCATTCGAATTCCGGCGATGCCTGGGTTTTGTTTGTTAGAAAAGTTTTCGTCTTCCAAAACTGCTCAAAAACTGAATTAATTCAATCCTGAGGTAGAACATTAATCAAACTAGCCATGGAGCGCCTTCGCCCCGCGGCCGCACTCTATAAAATTACTCGCTCATGATTCCATTAAACGCAGCCATAATATTAACCCTAGATCTAAACATGCTTCAAACAATTGAAATAAATAAAACACGATACCAAATATTTGCAGCGAGAGAACGGATGCGAAGGACAAGAAATCAAAACTGGAAATCCTGAAGAACTTGAATTAAACTTGAATCTGAAAAATAATCCTGAAAACAGCAGCCAAAGTCAAAAGAATAAAACCTAAGTTATGAATGAATGGATCCCTAATTTCGAGTTATAACGGGGTATTCATAGTAATCCCCTTTAATTTACAATTAAAATCCTTAAACAAATCGGAATTGGACCCGCATACGACTCAAAACGCCGCCGTTTCAAAGCCAAGATAAGCTCTCGGTAGGGCTACACCAAAAATGGTGTAGCCCTCCCCCACCGTTACAAGGCAAAGTTAAGCCCGCGGTAGTGCTACACCACTTTTGGTGTAGCGCTACCTAACCCATTAACTCTCAATTTGACCGTTGACCGCCCTTTGACCGGTTGACCATCTAATCATTCGGTAGCGCTACACCTCTTTTGGTGTAGCGCTCGCCAAGCTTCTGTTCACTTTCTGAGCCCTGTTTTGCCACTTTTGAGCGCTCCACCAAAATCCTTGTAGCGCTCCCAACGATCCGAAGTGCTTCCCTCGAGAAATTAACTTCACCACTTGGTCTCAACAACCTTCCATGCCCTCAAGCTCTATCACGGCCTTCAAGTCTCTACAATCCAATCTTGGCGCTAAAACAACCTTATTTTCCTAAGAATTAACAAAAACACAAAAGCATACCAAAACAACGCATCAAGTGGAAAATAGGGAATAAATAAGATAAAACCGTGTTAGAACTACCCTCTTTAGGCACTTATATCTATGATATTGCGTGCCTATCAAGAACTCATGTTCATGAATTCAAGCGACGCTTGTATAATATCACAAAGACTGGTACAATGGAGTCTTATATTGACCAAATTAATGACTATGCAAATAGGCTTGCTGCGGCAGGTTTTCCTGTGAGTGATGACGACCTTGTGTTTCATACACTTAATGGCTTACCAAAAGAAGAATTCAAGGATTTTCGTAATGCAATTCATACTAGAGGGGGAACATTTTCTTTTGATGAGTTAGTGACTATGTGCTTGACCGAAATCCTATACCTAAATTAATGGGTTGCCCCAAGTGTAGGGCGGAGACCGGTGTAGCACAATACCCGGTAAGACCGGAATCGAATCCACAGAGAAGGTGGAAAGTGCTTACTAAAAACTCGGGTTGCTAATGTTTAACACGGATCTTAGGTAGCCACCCTTTATGGTTTGATTGGTGAATTCGCGAAAACTAAAAGAGGAACTGATTTTACTAAAATTATTTAAAAGAAAGTACAGTCGCAGGATTCGTAACACCAGTGACCAGGTCCGGATATTTCCTTCTCCAATCGTTGTTCCGAAGAAACATTTGATTTTAGAGAGAAAAAGGGTACCCCGAAGGATGCGAATCCTCGCGGTCGCCTTTACCCATGTACAGCGGGAAACAAGTTTTGGTCCCCCGTTCCTCGCGTTACATGGGCTCCGACGAAACTCGGATTTGTCCAACGGAAGCTCTTTAATAACCTAAAATTGCTTTTTCCTTTACTAATTGTGAAAACCGGAGCAAAACATATCCAGCCCTGGCCACGGCGTGTTAATCACCCCGCGACCATACTTAGGGAACTACTCACTCATAATAAACAGAACAGATAACATAATTCTGAAGTAACACATGCTATTATGTTGAATCTGAATTAAAACCAAAATCCGAATCTTAGAACGCGGACAAACTCCCGCAAACTGAGATTAATGTAAGGAAAATAGAAAGTTACCGAAGCAAAACGAGAATCAGCGAACAAAACTGTAAACTTCAATCCCAAAGTCTCCGGAAAGTTGAATCTCTAACAACAAAAAACGGCTGCTAAATGAATGAAAATTAAACAAAGTTTCGAACCCTAATTTGACCTAAAATCGGAGTATTTATCTTCCCCCGAAGTCAACACACGTGGCAAGGTCAACCGCTGCTTTTAGGGCCCTTGGTATCGATACAGGGAAAGACCTGTATCGATATCCAGACATTCTGTTCGCGTTTGATCACTCGGGTATCGATACAGGACAACCCCTGTATTGATACCGAAACCCTTAAAATGACTTCCAAGCTTGTTTGGCCGTCCTCACTTGGGTCCCACATGTCCCCAACACGCCCGACTGCCATGTGTCCACTTTACGCGCTCTTTCCGACCTGTTCCCTACAAAACAACCAAAAACAAGAAAAAGCAAAGACAACACCGCATCAAGTAGAAAATGGAATAAATCGCGCCTCTAACGCGCTAATTCGCCCTACTTAGGCGCTTATATCTATGACATTGCGCGCCTATCACTATGTTAAATGCAAAATCTCTTACCAGTACAAAGACATCACCCTTGGAAAGTGTGTTTCTTGCTACTTCTAAACCTATTGTGGTATCCAATTCTTCTAATATGTTTACACCTCATTCGTTAATTCCTTCATCCCAAACTTCATCTTCTACTGCTTCTTACACACAACCTGTGATATCTTCATCACCTTCTAGTACATCTCAGAGTACTCAGACATCGACGTTTGTTCCTTATCCAACACAAGAACAAAGATCATTTGGTAGAAACAGGAATTTTGATAACATTGGAAGAAGGGGTGGCTATGGTAATTCTGGAGGCTATTCACAGATTGGTTGTCAAATCTGTGGGAAAATAAATCACATAGCTTTCTATTGCTATCATAGGCAAAATTTGGCATTTCAACCTCCTACACAGAATTTTCAGAATCAGAACTCATCTCAGAATGTGAGCTTCCAACCTTCACCACAGTATTATCAGAATCAGAATTCTTCTCAGGGTTCTCAGGGTATGATGTTTCCTCTTTCTTCACAGCCTTATCAGAGTCAGAATCCAGTTCAGAATTACACTTTTAGAGGCAATTGGAGGCCTCCTGTCTCACAAGCTAAAGGCCAGCAAAGTTTTTGTTTTACAAGGGTACATGTCATATCCTCCTCAATCACATTTTGTTTCAGCACCTCAGGGGTTTGTTACAGATTCTGTGCAAGGAATGCCATCCAGATCCAATCAGTATTCCCTAGTCAAGTATGAGGTTTTTCCGTATCCAGTGAACTCCTCAGGACCTGTTGTGTTTCTGTCTCCAAATGCTTCAGTTGGTTTTGATAAAAATGCTTTAGTTGGCTCTGTTGTGGGTACTTTCAGTCAGCCAATTCAGTCTTATCCTGTTGGTTCCACACCTGCATCGTCTTAGCAATGGATTTTTGATAGTGGGGCTACAACTCATGTCACGCATGACTTGTCTAATTTGTCTCTGCCCTTACACTGGCTCTCAAGGACTTGTTGTGGGAAATGGGGCAACTATTCCTATTACTCATTCAGGTAAAGGCATCTTACCTACACCTTGTGCTCAGTTTAGCCTTAGCAATTTACTCCATGCTCCACAAATTTCTCATAACCTTTTGTCTGTTCATCAATTCTCTAAAGATAATAATTGTTTCATTATCTTTGATTCTCATGGCTTTGTCATCCAGGACAAGGCAACACATCAAGTGCTCTACCAGGGCCCCTGCCATCAGGGACTCTATCCACTTCTGAACTCATTTAATCAGGGGTTACCTCAAGCCAATGTGTGTTCTACTTCTTCTACTGTTTCGTGGCATTAAAGGCTAGGGCATCCTAGCTCTACTCTCTTTCTTCCTTTGATAAAACTACTTGATCTACTAGTTAATAAGGCTGCACAAGTCCAATGTTCAAGTTGTAATGTAGCCAAAAGTCACAAACTTCAGTTTTCTATTTCTGTTTCTCATGCTTCTTTTCCTTTTGAGTTGATTCATACTGATGTGTGGGGATCAAGTCCTATACATTCATTTAAGGGATTTAGATACTATTTGTTGTTGGTTGATGATTGTACTAGGTTTTGTTGGTTGTTCCCTTTGCATTACAAGTCATAAGTTAAAGACAAACTTACTCAGTTTAAAGCCTTTGTTAGTACGCAATTCAATTCCTCTATTCACATTGTTAGGTCTGATAATGGAGGAGAGTTCATTAATAACTATCTCCTTTCATTGTTTTTGAATGCTGGCATGATTCACCTGACTTCCTGTCCACACACTCCTGAACAGAATGGTGTGGTTGAGAGGAAACATAGACACCTCATTGAAACCACAATTACACTTCCTCCTCAAGCTAGTCTTCCTCTTGAGTTTTGGTTAGAAGCTTTACTTACTACTGTATATCTGACTAATAGACTACCTCATTCCACTCTTGCCTTTCAAATACCATTTAGTCTTCTTTCCATACTAAACCTGATTACTCTATGTTAAGAACATTTGGTTGTGAATGTTATCCTTGGCTCAAGCCTTACACATCTCACAAACTCTCACCTAAATCCAGGATGTGTGTCTTCCTTGGTAATTGTGACCCCACAAAAGGCTATAGATGTTTTGATCCAGTGGCCAACCAGGTCTATATTTCTAGACATGTAAAGTTTGTAGAACACTCTTTTCCTTATACTCAGTTAGTTTCTACTCCTATTTCTTCTCCTACTCATCTGCATATTCCTGTATTTGATGATATTGCAGTTCATGTTTCTTCTTTCATCTCTCCTATTACATCCTCTGGTTCTTCTTTAGTTGTTTCCAGTTCTTCAACTAGTGACTCTTTGCCTTCTACTAGTTCTTCCTTTCAGCCTGTTAGTTCTTCACATCCTATTGTTGCTTCTCCTTCTTTTAGTTTACCTGCTTCTTCCCATCCTATGGTTACTAGGTCTAAGAATGGGATTCATAAGCCTAAGCAACCATTGTCTTTGCTTTCTACTGTTACTTCTTCTTCTTCTGATTGTTCTGCATCTAGCAATTTACCTGTTGTTGAACCTAGATGTTTTGCTGAGGCTAATAAGCACACAGTGTGGCAAAGAGCCATGGATGAGGAATATAAAGCCCTGCTCACACAGGGTACTTGGGATCTAGTTGAACCGCCACCTATGGCTCATATCATTGGATGCCAATGGATATATAAGATTAAACGACATTCTGATGGTTCTGTGAGTAGATGCAAGGCTAGGCTTGTAACAAATGGCAATCAACAGGAAGAAGGGTTGGATTTCTCTGAAACTTTCAGTCCAGTGATAAAACAACCCACAATTAGGGTAGCTTTGAGCTTAGCAGTGCATCATAACTGGCCTTTGCGACAGTTAGATGTATCCAATGCATTCTTGCATGGTTTGTTGGAGGAAGAGGTTTATATGAAACAACCCATGGGTTATAGAGATCCAATGCATCCTAACTATGTGTGTAAATTCAGAAAGGCATTGTATGGTCTACGCCAAGCACCTAGAGCTTGGTATTCCACCTTTTCTGCCTTCTTGCTATCCAGTGGTTTTGTCAACAGTTAAGCTGATCCTTCTTTGTTTATATGCTCTAGGGATTCAGTCATTACTTTAGAATTGGTCTATGTAGATGATATTATAATCACAGGCAGCAGTACCACTTACATTGATAAATTTGTGTCTGTTCTTGGAGCTAAATTTGCCATGATAGACTTGGGGGCTCTTAACTATTTCTTGGGAATAGAGGTTCAGTACTTCAAATCTGGTCTGATGTTGAGCCAGACAAGTATGCTAGTGAACTACTTATCAAGGAAGGTATGTCAGAGTGTAAACCAGGCTCTACTCCTGCTTCTGTAAAGGCTGTTGTCTCTTCAGATGAGAATTTTACATATTTGACTTTGTTTCGTACATTGGTAGGCTCCCTGCAATATTTGACACTCACTAGACCAGAAATAGCACATGCTGTAAATGTTGTATGTCAGAATATGCATGCGCCCAAGGCTTCACATTTTGTTTTGGTAAAAAGAATTCTGAGATATATCAAAGGTACTCTTATGCATGGTTTGCATTTTACTCCTGGTCCATTGGTCTTGATTGCCTATGCAGACGCAGATTGGGCAGGAGATTCTACTGACAGAAGATCAACCATAGGGTTTTGTATTTTTCTAGGCTCCAACTTAGTCTCTTGGTATGCCAAGAAGCAACCTACGGTTGCCAAGTCCTCTACTGAGGCTGAGTACAGAGCCTTGGCCCAGTGTACAGCTGATGTGGTATGGCTTCATCAATTACTTTGTGAACTGCATGTACCATCTACTCCCC
Organism: Vaccinium vitis-idaea; assembly: GCA_963854785.1. Taxonomy (NCBI): domain Eukaryota; kingdom Viridiplantae; phylum Streptophyta; class Magnoliopsida; order Ericales; family Ericaceae; genus Vaccinium; species Vaccinium vitis-idaea. The sequence continues at coordinate 5,982,700 of OY978224.1, forward strand.
CTTATGTTCTGTGGTGCGATAATTCTTTTGCCATTGCCTTAGCTCACAATCCTGTGTTCCATGCCAGGACTAAACATATTGAAGTGGATTATCACTTCATTAGAGAGAAGGTTTTAGCCAAACTTGTTCAGGTTTTACATATTGGGACTGCAGCTCAATTGGCAGATATTTTTACTAAACCATTGTCTGTTGCTAGGTTTCTTTTCTCAAAGGCAAACTGATGATTGGTGCATCACCATCATCAGTTTGAAGGGGGTTGTAACCTGACTTTCCACCTCCATGTCCCAATTCACCACTTTTATGAAATGGGCATCCCATAAAATCAATGGATTAATTTTGGCAAATGAGAAAATTATTTGCTAAAAGCTACTCATTTTAGCAAATGGAAATGGGTTGATTTTAGCAAATGGTTTCTTCATTTGCTAAAATCAACCCCTTGATTTTTATAGAATTCTCATTTTATCAAATGGGAAACTAGGTAACTAGTATTAGAGCTGCCCCATGCTCGCTTGCACTGGCGACTCCATAAATTTACAGTTATGGGGTCATTTACTGTTAGATGATATGAGGGGTACATGGTAAGTGTTGGTTGAGTTTACAGAGAATCATTTCTCTTGTAATTGTTTTTAGTTAATTAGTTCGTTAACTACTACTTAAACAGTTGTAAGGCGGTTTAAGGGACTCAGTCATGAAAATGAAATTCAGAGTTACAGTTTGTCTCTCTAACTTTCATTTGTGTTCTTGATATGTGAGTTAGGGTTTTAGTCGTCTTTTTCTTGAGTTTTCTTCTGTATTTTGAGCATTGTTCTGAGAAAATCTTCATTTACAAAATTAAAAGCTGAGATGTTTGCTTTTAGTTGAAGAGTGGAAATTATTCAAATTAATGGCATAATTTATTGAATAGGAGTATAAGACTACTAAAGAATGAATTTTGCATTGCGACGTTCTTCTTTTCAAAAAAAATCCTACTTGTACAGTACATAGCATGCCATTTCAAATTGTACAGTACATACCACAAGTAAGACAAAGGACCCGTAGAATTAACCCTCACTAATTAATATCCTCTTTATTAACCAAATTGTAATTCCGAGTCCAAGTACTACATCAGTAAATTTGATTATGTATCCTAAAATGAAACAAAAACACTTAAAGCCTCATAATAAATAATAAATGGAAGAACCGAAGAATTAAAACATGTAGAGATTTCCGTTAGAGATGAGAAAGATCATGAAGCAAAAGGACAGAAAGTTGTTGGATGGCTTTAGTAATGGAATAAATTATTGGGTGTTTTACATTCCATGATGGGATCAATAGTACATTTTGATGGGTTCATTTTTCATCTTCTCCAAAATAGTAGTACAATAGTAGCAGATCATTTTTCCTCCATGGGGTCAGTTGAACCCCACAGGTATGAATGTAGTGTCGCCTCTGCTCACCTGGGTTCAAAACCCAGCCCCTTCCCCATCTCCCTCTAGAATGTAGGGTAGTGTCATTTGTTGTATATTAATTGGGAAGGCAATTCCACCTTAAAAAAAAACCAGGATTAGAGCATCCCTAAAAATGTTTTGTTATATGACGCGAAGTATAAAATTGGGCCTCACTTATATGTTGTTAAGTTGTTTGTTACCAGCACACAAAAATGAACTCCGTTTGATCAATTTAATCCAATTCAGAAAAATTTGATCAATTTGATGATCAAACTACATAACTACTATATTAATTACCTTACCAAATTAATTAATTACTCTCCATCCACTTCCATTTATTCAGGACGGCTACCGACCCATTAATACAGAAAATGCACAGAGGATGTTCGGGGACCCACTTTTGAGTCTCACACGAGTGATCCGAACCGTTTATTATTCTTAGAACATTTTATCGGTGGGCCCCCCACAAAAATTCAGCTCAATCGGACGGTTAGAAGTAGTCGAACCAAAGTCCCACCGTTCGGATCACTCGTGTGAAATCCAAAAATAGATCTCCAAGCATGCTCTGTGCATACACGTCTGTGTGTGTAGCAAGATCCAATGGATTTGGGAGGAGGAATAGACCATTCCATTTATTATTCCCAACGGCTAATACAGGGAAAATTCATTGCTACGAGTACAAAAGCCGCTAACTTTCTACCAACTTTTAATGACTTTATGCCAACTTTAATGTACAGTCCTAGGGGACTCATCATTTTTTGTTGGCTTTTTCTATAATCCACCTATTGGATGTACCATAGGTGTAAGTCACGCGCTTCAAAAGGAATTTTTTTCTACAATCCACCCATTTTTTTTTTGTTGGCTTTATTTTTTTTTATCAGAAGGATATTGCAATACAACTCAACAAGCCAACCAAAAAAAAAATGTAACATACTATAGTATGAAATTTTCCAAATTTTTTGTATCAAATTAAGGATCTCTATAAGTAGTTTAATTTGGTGTAAAAAAATTAGAAGTTTATACGTGGAAGTACTTTTTTTTTTATCTGAAAGATTTTACAATTGCATCTGTACCCCTTGATTGAACAATGCTATAGGTACACCACTTGTGCTCCTCAAATACACACTAACCTGATGTGGCAAATGAGGAGAAACTCATTTTTTGGGTGAGCCCAACATTGGGTTTCTCATTTTTTATTTTTTATTTATTAACAAAACTGTGCCCAGCATGGCTTACAAGGAAGCAAAGGATTCTATATCTAAAATAGAAGAAACAAAGCTTGGGGGATAAGCCACCCAATTAACTGGTAATAATCCTCTAATAGCCTTAGTCGCCACAACGTGGGCAAGCTCATTCGCAGACCTTCTGATCCAGTTGAACTTGATCTTCAATTCCAAACCCAGCTGCCTAATATCAAACACCACTGCAGAAACCTCCCAGGGAGGGTCTAGTTCAGGCACGCTGAGTTTAATGGCCACCTGATTGTCGGATTCAATCACAAAACCTTGAAGGCCCAGATCTTTCCCCATACCACAAGCTCTTCGAATGGCCATAAGCTCACCTTGAAGAGGCGAAGAAATATAGGCAGAAGCCACTGCTCCATTAATCAACGTGCCATTGCAATTCCTCACTGTAACAGCCAATTTTGCCACCTTCCCATTCTTGTCAACAACCACATCACAATTCAGTTTCAAAAACCCTCGATCCGGAGCCCTCCATTGGGAAGTTAAGTCCTCAATACTTGGGTTATCCACGTGGATAAGGGAAGACACCATAGATTCCGAATACTCGTGAAAGGCCTCGAGGGCCCTTCTCATAGTCGCCTCTGGATTAATAGGAGAGAAGTTGAAAATAGTCTCATTACGTGCTTTCCAAATAAACCAAGCTATATAGGCTATTCGTTCCAAAAATTTTGAAGCGTCATCTCTACTAAGGATGTCCACTATATCTGAAGTCCATTTAAGAACAGAAACAGGACTCCCCCTGCCCACATTGAGCTGGACATGACAGCCAAACCAGACAGCTCTAGCCCAATGACAATCAAACAGCATATGTTCAACAGATTCCTCAAATTGAAGACATATAGGGCATACCTTTGATTGTCCACATCGTCTTCTCAAGAGGTTCTCCTTTGTTGCCAAATTATTGCTGCAAGCCCTCCACCAAAAATTTCGGATCTTGTGAGGGATATTCAGCTTCCATATGACAGCCCACAAATTCTTGTTAGGAACAAAGGATGATGACGGTTTCTCTTGTTGGACGTGAAGAGGATTTTAAGCAGCTATATGGTAGCCAGATTTGACTGAATAAATCCCATTGGAAGTGTAATGCCATACCAAGTAATCCTCTCTCTGGAACAAGGATATGGGTATAGAAACAATCGCCTCCACTTCTTCTTCAGATAGGACTTGTGCTAGCTTATCCTCCTTCCAACATCTTCTATCTTTATCGATCACATCTCCAACCCATTCAATCTCGGTACCATCTGGCCTGGGAGAGTATAAAGTAAAATTCCTCAACTTTGGGATCCATTTATCTTCCCAAAATTTGATTTTCTCACCATTTTGTACTTGCCATCTCAATCCCTTCATAAGAGTATCTCGACCACTCAGGATACTAAGCCATGCCCAAGACGCTCTGTAGCCTTTTTTAGCTTCAAGAAAGGAAGAGTTTGGATAATATAGACCTTTCATAATTTTAGCCCAAAACGAATCAGGATTCTTGAGCATTCTCCACCCTTGCCGAGCCAAAAGAGCTTCATTCATAGCCCTGAAATCTCGAAAACCCATGCCCCCATCAGATTTACCCTTCGTCATTTTATCCCAGCTGGTCCAGTGGATACCCCTATTCTCCGGGTCCCCTTTCCACCAATAATTTGAGACATAAGAATTTAGTTTATCACACAGCTTTTTTGGAAGAAGGAAACACGGCATAGCATAGCCAGGAATGGCTTGAATAACCGTTTTGATCATGATCGCCCTACCTCCTTGTGACATACGTTTCAATTTCCAACCTTGGAGCTTGTTGAGAGTTCTTTCAATGATAAAAGAATAAGCCTCCGACTTAGAACGACCCCAAAATGATGGTAAACCCAGATATTTTGAGTCTAGCTTCATAATAGGTATTCCAATAAAATCACAGAGCAATTGTTTATCATTATCGCATACATTAGCAGAGAAACATATACCTGACTTATCGAAATTAATGCTCTGTCCAGAGGCTTCTCCATAAATCTTGAGAATGGCTTTGATCCGGCTACAAGATTGCAGCTCTGCTTTCAGGAAAAGAAGAGCATCATCCGCAAAGAAAATGTGGGATAACTGAGGGCAATGGCGGTTAAATTTAATTCCAGAAATCGAGTTATTATCCCTTGCATTGATAATCATCCGAGAAAGCACGTCCTTAACCAAAACAAACAGGTAAGGGGATAATGGATCCCCTTGCCTTAAGCCTCTTCCAGGGCAAATCTTCACTTTTGCTTCCCCATTGACAACCACCGATGACTTGACCGTGGTGATGCATTGCATAACCCAATTAACCCATCTATAATGGAACCCCATTTTCAGCAAAAGAGCTTCAACAAAATCCCATTCAACTCTATCATAGGCTTTGTTAAAATCCAACTTGAGAGCCATGAACCCATCAACTCCTTTCCTCTTCAACTTCAAGAAATGAAAAGCCTCATGAGCTACAAGCACATTATCTTGTATCAATCTACCAGGAACAAAGGCAGATTGATTTGGTATGATAATCCCTTGGAGAATTCCTTTAAGCCTATTAGCCATGACGGGTGATGTGCATTTGTGGTGTACACATATCATTTCCCCCCTTGATTTGCCGAAAAGGAAAGCCACGCGTCTGTTGTGCTATTAATAGATGAGAAAATGTCATGTCAATTTTTCAAACAACAGTAGTGTCAGAAGACTTGGAAGAAGATTCCTTTTGAAGCGTGTGACTTACACCTATAGTACACCCAATGGGTGGATTATAGAAAAAGCCTTTTTTGGTTTGATTAATGTTTGAAGGCAAACCACCCAATGGGTGATCCACAGTGGATTTCACGCGCTGAATAGGACTGTCCTTTATTGATGTTTCCCAGGCAATTATAGTCTTGCTCACATCTGCGTTGAAGTGATGTAGTTTGTGAAAGGAATTGACAAAATTGACCCCACGCTATTTTTTCCCAAGTTCCTCAATCTGGAGTGGACCTTCTCACGTAGGGGGTGTTCCACTAACAAAAAATTATTTAAAAAAAAAACCAAGACAGCTCATAATATATCACATAAAAATCGTAAAAAATCAGTTTATTCTAAAAACACCTTGAGCGGAACACCCCCTTAACTTTCAAAACATTAAAATTATACCGTTCACTTTTTTTAACGCAAAGAATTTGGTATTATAAAAAGTTAAAAAATGAAGAGCGTTAATATTTAAATTTTCACTATTTTTGTCACTGTTTTCTACTCCCCGCCCCATAAAGTAGGGGTCTTACAACGTGCAATTTTCAAACTAAAAAATAATGTACTTACGGAAATAATTTTGAAGACAAATGGCTAATAGTAATTTTTTTGATTGAAAAAACCCAAAAAGAACACTAAAATTGATTCAATGTTGTATCGCTAACTCTAGGTACAAATCTCTACAGTAGAAATTGTGCATAGATCGGCCTGTGGAGTCCACTTACGAGTTCCACATACAAAATACGAATCGGTCAATAATTTTGAAGTAATTTTATAGTGACCTCGTGAAAAAATTAGCTTAATCGAATAATCGTAGATACTTGATTCAATGTTTCAAAATTGGAAAATGTTAAAATTAAGCCACTTTGCTAAAATAGGCCCAGTGGACTTATTATGTTAAGCTTTAAAAAATATGTTGAAATGTGTGAAAATTATATAAAATTAAATGAAAATATATTAAAAATTTCGAAAGTGCACTATACTTGGGCCTTGTTCATGAATGGATTTTATCTCATAAAATTTGGTTTTGATAAAATCTAACATTCTCAACGTATTTTAGCAAAACTAGATTTTATCAACACTAGATTTTATCTCACAAAATCATGTACAAAACACCTTTATCAACCCTAGATTTAATCAATTGGGAAAACAATGTCATGATTTTATCACACCTCTAAACAAAATTAGATTTTATCAAAATTAGATTTTATCTCATAAAATCCATTCAAGAACAACGCATTATTGTTAGTGCACTAGACTAACAATAACTAAATCCTTCAATATATCACTCAAAATTCAGGAGAGGAGGGAAAGGAAGTACGAGACACGTAGATAGTAAAAGCAAAGGGTAAATTAGTATTTAAAAGAAGGGTGTTGCTGTTGACCACCCAATGGGCGGCGTACTTGAGTATGCTTTTTCTCAGTTAAAGTAGTTCATGTGTCAATGCTTTTTTATGAATTTTATGTGATATATTATAAACTGTCTTGGTTTTTAAAATTTTTTTTTTTTTTGTTAGTGGAACATCACCTAAGTGAGAAGGTCCACTCCAGATTGAGGAACTTGGGAAAAAATAGCATGGGGTCAATTTTGTCGATTCCTTTCACAAACTATACATCACTTCACCGCAGATGTGAGCAAGACTATAATTTCAAAATTGCAAAAGGATTTAAAGCACTGACACATGAACTACTTTAACTGAGAAAAAGCATACCCATTGGGTGGTCAGCAGCAACACCCATATTTGAATGAACCTTATCATGTGCTTGAGGGCACATTTTAACAAAACCCTTGCTTGAAATTAATGAAAGTTTATTCGAGGCCAACAAAAGTTGCACAGCTATAACCGTTTAGAGAACCAAACAAGAGCAAATTAATGAAAGGAATTGGATAACTCCGGTCCTTAATTTGGACTAGATGGGATAGTCAAATTTACATTTTCCATGTGCTGCAATTAATGGATCGCTCTATTATTTATTTTATCAGCGCCTGTTTAATTTCCAACTTAAGAACCATCATAATTTGTCAACTAGATAAGCGATCTCGATTCGTTCTGCCATTGCTTCCACCCTCAAACACCCATACTTATCTTAATTTCCCCAACTTCCCAGCTAATTGATAGAACTCTCTCAAAACTACACCTAGTCCATCCTTCAACCTCTCCATTTTATCCTCAAAATCAGACCCACCACACCCTTTGTAAACTAACTTCTGGTTGTAGTGGAAGGCTATGTAAGCAAGATCATATGTGACACTCTTTCCTTCGTATAGGTTTCTTGGGTTTGACATGGGCTTTGCTTAGGATTTTCACCCCCATCATTTTCTCTCCCGGCATTGCAACTTCAGCAGCCATTGTTGGTAAATGGCAGTTAACAAACTAGATTGGAAAGATATGTAAATCAAAAAATAGCAGATTCTCTCATGTGATGATCTCTGGGCAGTTAAACGTATATGTCTTTGCCTTAACAAAGCTATTTGTAAAAAGAAAATGGATGATAAGACTCCGACTATTCATTTCTTTTCAAACGAATATGATTTGACTAGATCTTTATCTAGATTTGATTGACCTGGTTTTGGGCATTGACTGTGTACACATCGAGGCCAACAAAGTGAATGGATTTTGGATTGTCGAACCACATGAGTAATGATGCAAGAGAGGATCGCATCAAGGAGTACTTTTCTTCAAGGGATAGATGCATGCCTTGAATTGAATTATCCTGCACATAATTTATGGTACTTAATGGAAGGGACTTGTTAGGGGTGTACACGGTCCGGATCGGATCGGATTGGCATGAATCCAATCCTAATCCGCGAGTCACGGTTTTTAGAAAATCCAATCCGTGTCCGGACCAAAAGTCTCACGGTCCGGTTCCAATCCGATCCGCGAGTCACGGATCGGTTCCGGTTTTATCCACGGATTACATGTCATACGTAAATAAGTAACAAACAGTTTGATTAAAATAAAATCCTAAAAAATCCGAAGTAGAAAACAAAGAGATCTTAGATGGAGCACGTGATAGAGCCACAACTAGGGCCTAAACAAGCATTAGTAGAAGCATATAGCTTAGTTCAGTTACATAATGGAATAAAAACAAAGACAGTTTAATAGTAAAAAAATAGTGAACAACTACTAAATTCATCAAAATCCAATACAAATGTAAGGTAGTGGAATACATGAAAGTTCAATACAAATTGACAATATTTATAGGAGATAACAGTATCACTCTATATCAAATTGACAATATTTATAAAAGTGATAAATTATTTATATATATACATACATACATATATATATTTCAAATTATATATAATAAAAATCTCACGGTCCGGATCGGTTAATCCACGGTTTCCAAATCAAAATCCGTGTCCGAACCGCGAGTCACGGTTTATTATTTTTTGAATCCGTGTCCGGACCATTATTAATCCACGGTTAAAATCCAAAATGTACGGATCGGTTCGGTCCGGACCGGATTCACGGTTCACCGGTTTTTTTGTGCAGCCCTAGGACTTGTAGCTCAAAACATCAACCAAAATACCTGAGAGGATGAACTCGGGGCGATATTGTGGATGCTGGGGTGGTTTGGAACAAGTTCCAGCAAGTAATTGCAACCTTAAGTGAAATTGATGACTCTGCCTTTTGTCATCCTACATACAGACATGGAGAAGACACGAATTTCACATTTGCATATTTTTATGACAGTCGACAGGTCGTTTTATATTTTTTTCTTATCTAATTGAGATAACTCCATCCGTCTGCAATTCATAAATTGGGACTCGAAAGTGGGTTTCACAAACTATATGGTTGTCTACAACACCAGGTTTCACTTTATGAATTCACGTTAAAATATTAAGAATGTTGTGACACTAAACTACCTGGCACATGCACGGTTTATTTTGAGATTAAGTAGTTGACACTCAAGTCCCAATGAAACAATACTTACAAATTCATGAGTGTTAATGATTTACCATGATCTTGATGTGAACCGATGTATAATATTTTTATCATGATCCCTATAAAAAATGGATGTGGACCAAAATTAACCATGTTTAGTACCTCGGACGTAATGCTTACCATGATTCATGGGCAATGGAACGAAAGTTTTTGGTTTGAATGAAAGTTTATATTTGCACAAAGTGGCTGCTCTCAGAAAACCACTAAAACAGTAGCCCCCTAAACTCCAAGAACCGAGGAGCTACATGAACGTTTCCAAATGAGTATCACATTTTAGTTTATTAACAAATATAATTATTTTCTAATGTATCTAGAGCAAAAATTGACGATACCAACTGTCTAGTTGGGAATCTCACGAAACTACTGCAATGCAACTAATTAGAATCTAAGGGAGATAACCAAGTACGCCTTCCCCGGAATGATGTGTGAAGCGATCATCTGAGATTGGTTGGTGTAAAATAGACAAAAAGATCCTTCTTCAGCTAGCAAAGATATGTTGTCTATATTGGAGTAAATTTCTTGGAAATTCAAGTTGCCTTAATTTGGTGATTGTATCATTAGAGAAAAAAAATATGGCTCCGTAATTTCCACTAACACATTCGTTTTGGAAAAGCTAAGCCCATACTGCACCAATCACATTATTTTTAAATCCGGCACTGCCAAGGCAAGGAAGCAATAGATCACGAAGTAAAATTGCCTTCCTTTACAGAAAGTGTATGGCTCATATATATATACTCACCAAATGCATAGAATGCTCAGCCAGTTTCCTTGGCATAAGTCCCTGGTGCTTGGAAGCTTCTTTCTGAAGGGGAGCTAAAAAATCATCCATAGAACTAAAGCACTTGAATTCCTCAACGCCTATTGGGCGCCCCTTTGAGTTCAGCAAATGGCATCGAACGAATTGAAGTATTCATAGAAAAACTCCTGAAAAACTAGTGGGTTTGCCACTGGACAACCAAGTTATGGACACAATCCAATGGTTGGACACTGTGGGGTTGTGAAACTAATGGTGAACTCGATTGGACCTCTTGTTAGGCAGAGGAGCTTGTGGGTGTGAAAAGGTACTGATCAGAGTGTTATCGATACAATAGAATCCCTATATATATACGAAGCTTCTTCACCAGGGAGATAACTTCCAACATAGAGGATTTGGTTTTCAAATGCACCATCTAATGGCTAATGAAAACCATTTGCGGTTACGTTGTCCGATAGTCTAGTCTTTAATAAATTATGAATGACGAATTTAAAAAAAAAAAAAGAAAAGAAAAAACCTCAAACCTCTGGACCTCCCACTATTTTTAAAGAAACAAAACAAGAGAAGAAAAAAAAAGAAAGGAAAATCAAGTGGCTGGCATGGCCTCCGGCTGCCACCACCATTCGCCTCCTCTTCTTCTCTCCTTCACCTGTCTCCTTTCTCTTCCCCTTCCTCTTTCTCTCCTCTTCTTCTCTTTTCCTTTCTTCTCGGCAAAAGAACCACCGCGACACCCACCGCCGTGGCGCCGCATATAGCTGCCGAAAATGTTTGTGCAAATCCAGCGGAAAAACTCACCACCGTGATCTAGACACGAACTAATTTCGCAAGCACAATCATGAGAATAAAGCTAGTGAATCAAATGAAACGTTAAGATCACGGACAGAGATATACAAGGACGAAGATGAAGCGGATACATTCCAAAGCGACAGGTGAGCTTGATTATCAGGAGAGCTTGATTATCTAGCCTAGTTTTCTATGATTCACCTCATTTGGTCAATGCTATTAATTATTACCTTAAATCCATTCAACTTGGGCTATCTGGGACAGTTTAGAAATTTGATTTGGTTTTCTGTTCTGGTGGTTCTTGAATCTTAAGAAAATATTTGGGCTAAAAACCTGTAAAAATACCTTTGTCGGATTGTGCTTGTAAAAAACCTATAAAAAAAACCTTTCTTTGATTATTGATCTGCTGTCGCTTTCTATTGTGTCTCTCTGTCAATTGCAGTGGGGGCAGTGTTGTGGAATGCAAGGTGCTTAGAGATGTCTTTGTCACAAGTTCATTTCTTGCTCATCTGGCTGCAATTTTTGGGTTTGGGGATGGGATGGTTAGGGTTTTGAGGTAGAAGATGAAGTGGTGAGGGTTTGAGATGAAATCCCGAAAATACCCCTGGACTTGACAATAAACGCGGATGGAGTTAGACCCAGGGACCATTTAAACGTGAATTGTTTACATTGGGGACTCAATAGACATGATTTATATTTTGCGGACCAAAGTGATATTTCGCTAATACTTTGGGGACTATCCGTACAAATAAGCCCTTTGTTTTTTACTCATTTTGGAAGCTGGAGCTAGTGAAGGTCCTCTTTGCCTCTCAGTTTAGAAGTTTTGCTGCTCATTTTTAGGTATTTTTAACTCCCATATTGATTTTTTTTTAGTTGGTTGTTTTTCCCTATTCACATAATACCTTCCCAAAGGGTCTTCTTTTTGTTCCATTCAATACTTCTGTGAACAAGGCCCCGCCCCTCCTGATGCTTATGGCTATGATAGTATAGCTCAGTTACTAAACCCCAAGGGATTGTCGCTGTGGTTCACCGATTTGCCTTGGCGGGGAGTTTCCACCCAAGGTCAGACAGTTGATTCCCCTTGGTAGCAATTTGTCCTTGGCACCTACTGTATACACTATATGGCAAGAGAGAATTTGCAGAGTGCTTCAACGGAAAGCTTCGACAGGCTTGTCAAGTTGCTCAGACTGCCATCAACTCTATTCAAGCCTTCTTAAGTTCCAGGAAAGCGATGAAGCCTTCTGTGGCTAATGGGTCCGTTTGTGCAGAGTCGGGGCTGTCGGAGAGGTCTATCTTACAAAACTGAGTCTCTAATTGAAGTATAGCATATATAGTTGTTCTGGTGTTCTTTGTTGAGCAATGTTAGTTCTGTTTTGATTAGAGAGAGATATATTATCATCAATGCATTTGGATGCAAAACAACTGCCGAATTTCCGACATTGGTTAACAAGTTGATATTACATTATTAGGTACCTGTTCCCCTCTATCCACCCTGGAAATGGTTCTCGGTAAGTGCTCTCGATTACACTGGGCCGAATGACAACCACCGGTATGTCTCCTCTCAGCTTCTTGGTCATCATTTCTCCCATAGCCTTTGTGAAAACATAGGTGTCTTGCCATCCATACTGATTTGCCCTGGATTAATTACAAGTACTTGAATGACCATATGTTGTTGCTAGCCGAGAAAATGGCTACGTGTTAAATATGACGAATGCTACAATATGCCCCCTTGAAAAGGAGTGTACTATTCATGTTTCTATTCATTGTAACCTTGTGTTACATATAGTTTTGGTATTTACTACGAATCGTTATGAATTTTAAAAAATTACTTTTTCACGGTAACCTGCTTAAAAAATACTACATAACAAGTACCAAAATCATACGTAACGGGGCGTACCTTTTTAGTTTCCCATGAAATATTTGCTTTATGTCCTCGACCATATTTTTACAGAGAATATTTAGAGTATTTACTTGGGCGCACATCAGAACTACTTGTTTTATTGAATTATACACGAAAGCACCAATGAAAAACATCAATTAGTTGCTTCCAATTCCATCACTTGTTGGTAACAAGAAAAGTAAACAGAACAAGACAACCGATTAATTTTTCACCTCATTAACCCCAAGTTTTTCATCTCTTGAGCAATGTCTCCATTATTTTCATCAGATTCCTTGGAAAGCAGCGGTAGCTTCATTTCACTTTCAGCATCCAATGCAGGGACAGATATGTTTGGTGTCTCAACTCAAAGACAAGCATCTCTCTTGCTATGTTATCCCCCATGCGAAATGGGGTTTCCATGACGCGCCCTTGCCTTCTTCCGTTGACATAAGCTGCAAGAGGAGGACAACTTACATATATGCAGATGGCTGTCAAAACTCTGCTCCTATTGGGCAAATGTTGCACCAGGGTATTGGTGTATGGCAGTTAAGAAGCAGAGACAACGACATAGATATGGATACGGATACAGGATGTGACGCTAAGACGTCGGGCTACGCAAGAAAAGGGGAAATGCTGTTAAAATTTTTCCAGAACTTGCATTTAAAACACAATTTTAGCATCCAAAAATCTGTTTTCTGCACTTTAACACTGAGTTTCAGAATTCGCAAACATGTTTTTTTGCAATTCTACACTCATTTTCAGCGCCCAAAAACCCATTTTCTGGTACTTTTACACTCATTTTCAGCATCCAAATGAAATTGAACGTGGACACAATGTGAGATTAACAAGATCAACTACTTATGGACACGGATACGGACACGACACGATATGGATACGGGCACACAATATGGATCACAGGATATGGAACACAAATATAGATTCAAAGGTTCCAAATGGTATAAAATGGTCACATTGTATATAGAAGAGTAGAAAGTGAGTCAAAACTATACGAGATATTCCTTAGACTAAAAGTTTTTACATCTTCAAAGCTAGCTACTGCGAAAAGTTCATCAGAAAAAAGAAAAAAAACTAGCTCTTTCGTTACACATGGAAGGTAGCAAGTAGGTGTATAGATACACTAAACAAGCGTATCAATACGCAAGCAATCTGTCGTCCTGTAACTAGGTGTATATATACACCAAAACAGGTGCAATCAATACCCAATCAATCTGCATTCAGTAGCCAGATGTATAGATACACTAAACAAGCGTATCACTAATTTTTTGGGTTAATTAGTGCAGTTTTGCTGGCATTAGCAATTTTTAATCTTTAACATACTCAAAGAATCAAAATCGTTTCTGACCCATTACGGCCCATTTAATAAGTGGGTTGGATTTGAATGAGTGTAGAATGTGGGGATTAGAATGGACTCATTTGTTTGAATTATCATCTGGGGCGGCCCAACCTTTTTTTTAGGCCTAAAGCGAAACTTGAATGTGATGCATTTGAAAGTTAATATTAAAACAGAGACGTTATAAATTTCAATATGATATTTTTAGTAATCTGAAAATTATATTCTCTTCCTTTTTGAAACGAAAAGCTATTAATCAAGAAATAATTACCCTCTAACTTCTAAAATTATACTATTTTTTCGGGGCAAGGGTCTGTGCTGTGCACAGCACGTGTGTCATGCGGTTCATTTGGGGCTCACCTCGGGTTTCGCTTTTTTATCCGAATTGTTCATTTTGTTCGTCTACTCGAGTATGTAGTCCGTGTAATTATTCATGTTGATCGGAGATCTTTAACTATGTTTTCATATTGTATTTTTCTTGAAATCGGAACACTCAAAGAAACTATTGTAGGTGATTTTTTTCTACAAAACAATAAGCTAAATTTTCACCAATCAAATAGTTACCGATATCCAATTAACATGAATTTTGACGTGGACTACGTACTCGACGAGACGAACAAAATGAACGATTCGGATAAAAAAAAATGGAATTCGAAGTGGGTCCCAGATGGGCTGCACAGCACAGACTTCGAACCCATGTTTTACAGTAAATGTGAAATGTGAGAGATTAATCTTATGGGACTGAAATAGTTTTTGAAAGGTCAAAACTTATCTCTATTCACATTTACGAAAGTCAAGTCCCTCAAAATTGAAGCCCCTAGGCCAAGAGTCGGAACAATTAAGGGGGCCGATGGCACAGGCCACTCCCAAGTCCCAACCTCCCATTAATACATGTACTTTTTAAGTTATTACGTATGATTAATCTTTAAATTTGTGTGCTTCTTGACTATTAAATACTTCTTGATTGGGAAAAATATTATTTGGTCCGCTAAACGATAACTTAAAATAAACGCATTTTGGTTCAAAGAAAGTTTTTACCTTTCTCCGATAAATTACTAAATATCAATGGGTTCATTTTATTTTTGATAAAAAGTTTGAACTTATTCAAACAAAAGCATATCTTTTATATTCTCTCGGTTTAACGCATTGAGCATTTTCTTTTGGATGGTGACGCAGTATATTGATCATTCAAGTGCCACCTCCAAATTCAACTTGATTCCGTCACTTCCTAGGGCATAATTAGCTTTAATGGCTTAGTGCTTGGACCGCTCTTGATCAATACCGTCACTCTTATATCATAGACGGAAATTAAATTATTTTGTGAGGCGGAGGATTGCTGCAGCAGCATCAAATAATCTCTCCATACGGACTGGGTATATTTAGTTATGAATGAAGGGTGAGAGAGTACGTAGAAAAATTATTCTACGGTGCTGGGGCACCGCTCTAGTGCCTTAACACTTTAATATGTCCACCACATATTATAATAGACTCCACTAGAGAATGCGGTGGATAAAGTGTTCCGGAACCACGTGACAGTGCCCCAACACCATAGAATAATTGCTTGGAGAACGTAACCGTTATAAGTTGGTTTACCGGGGATTAGGTCACAAGTGAGTATGTGGTGTAGTGTGGTGTGGGAAAGGTGTGATCAGGTGTACAGTAGATTAGGTGAGTCATCTGAAAGGGAGTGACGAGGAATGTGTAACTCATGTATGAAACTAACACTACGATCACATTATGTATATTTATATCGGTTAGCATTTTCGAAACCTAATATTGGAAGGAAAACTCTTTCAAGCCTTGCATAGTGCATTTGAAAATTTCCATTTCTTCAAAAATATTCATTTCACTTTCGGTTTTCCTCCACCTCACTCTTGTAATCTTCCTTCTATCTCTAGCAACACCAACACATCCTACTGCCACTAATTTCTCCACAATGGGTTTTAATTTGCCACTGTATATCCACCCAAAAAAGTTATTTAGGATCAACTCGGCCATGGGCTATGATGGCGATTTGATTTCTACTCAACATATGTACTTTTTCGTCATTAAATTGGGTACACCACCTAGAGAATTTAGGTTACTTATCGTCACCGTGTCTCCAATCACATGGATTGAATGCTCTTCTTGCCATCCATGCTTTTTCAAAGATAAAAACGCAAAAGGAATTTCTCTGCCAGATCCTTGCTTTGTGCTTGGTTGTGGCTTATTTTGATGTACCCTTTGTCGAGTTTTTTATAAAGATAAAAACGAAAAAGGAAAGATTAGACCCACATCAGTATGTCTCTTTTAGGATGTTAAGCTGTAATAACAAATGTAAGAGTAACTATGCATTCATGTGTAACCTAAAGGATGACTGTACTCATAGAACTAAATTTGGTGATGGCCAATCTGTTTAAGACTAATTTCTATCAAGATTTCCAGGTCGAAGCTACTAATTTCATATTCGGAGGTGGTCCACATCAAAATATTAGTGATTACGTCACTACGTACTTTTCATAGTATCGCAGGGGTTTCTAACCGTAACACTTCTTTGTCACACAAAAAGGTTTCACAAGATTTTCGTATTGTTTTCCTTCTTTGAAGTCTGAAATGTCTATTTTGTTTAGGTTCGGCCTAAAAACCGAATATAATCTTTTTCAGAATGTCAAAATGATTGAGAGAAGTCATTATACCCTTAAACTTTTGGGAACTAGTGTTGCTGTCAAACGACTCGAAATTTTAGGTTATTTCTTCTACGCTCCAAGTACCAGGTATGAAATCATCATTGTCACGGGAGCTTACCAATCTTATCTTCACACACACCTGCATTACCTCCTTAGGAAATAGAGTTGAATTTGCAAATACCAACTTGTTGACCACCATTTTCCGAGGCAGGTAGATTGTGTCATCCTTCAATTTGGGGAATATCTGGCAAGACACAAGTTACTTGCCTTGTTAGAACAAGATGGATAACGAGTTAGTAGTTGAAACTCAACCTGATCTTTTTTCAAAGGAGTTAATGCAAGTGTGTGATAATAGGATAGGTAAGATGTCGTATCAATGACGATTTCACCCCAATTGGTGAAGCGGAGAAGAAATCACTTGAAATTTTTAGTCGATCGGTACCAACGCTAATACCCAAAAGTTTAAGGGTGTAATGACTTCTCTCAATCATTTCAACAATCTAGAGAGGATTATATTCGGAGATTAAGCCGAACCTAAGCAAACTAGACATTTCAGACTTGAAAGGAGGAAAACAATATGAAAATCTTGTGACACCTATTTGTGAGACAAAGGAGAGTTATGGTTAGAAAACCCTGCGATACCATGAAAAGTAGTGTGCAATTACTATATTGATTGAGACCACATCCAAATATGAAATTAGGTGCCGCAACTTGGAAATCTTTATAAGATCTTGGTTTTAAATAGGGAGAGTCAAGGGGAATTAATCCCCTAGTGGATGGGGGATTAATTCCCCATCACTCTGTAATTTCATAAGAACAACCATCTTTTGAGGTACCCATAAATGCATTGCTACTCTAACATTCCATGCCAAAAGAGATAAGACTGATGTGGGACGTCTAATATTTCTTTACCGTTTTTACCTTTGAGAAAGCATGGATGGCAAGAAGAGAACTGAATCCGTATGACTGGGGACATGGTGTTGATAAGCAAACTAAATTCAGTAGGCAGTGTACGCAACTTAATGATTAGAAAGTAAGCATATAAGCTCAGCAGAAATCAAGTTGCCATCATAGCCCGTGGCCGAGTTGATCCTAAGCAAATGTTTTGCCTGTATATACAGTGGCAAATCGAAACCCACTGTGGAGAACTTATTGGCCGTAAGATGGGTTGGTATTGCTAGAGATAAAAAGAAGGTTACAAGAGTAAGGAGGAAGAAGCCATAAGCGGAGCGAATATTTCTGAAGAAATAATGAAACTCTTTAATGGCACAATGCAAGGTTTGAAAGACTAAGCGGTAATGTTCCTTCGAATATATGGCTTTCGAAAATACAACCTATACAAATATATATAATAGGATTGTACTGTTAATTAGTTCATATATGAGTTACAAATTCCAACTAATTTTAGTCTATCTTAGCAAGATGATGAAAAAAATAGACTATTTACTTCCAAACTAAGATTATTCACACCATTCAGTTAATAAAATGGTGCCATTTATTCACCTAATTCAACCTCCGCTCTTATTAATCCACAAATGATACTTATTTTAGCCCAAAGATTTGCATACCCTTTCTAATTCTCTGGCCAGCTATTGATACATTATATATACAGTAACATCAGCAAACAAATTTCTTGCTATGAAGCACCTACATGCCTAGGGGCGCTGTATCCATGTCCAATACGATGGGGATACGCGACGGACATGTCAAAATACGTATTAACTTTTTAATTAGTATTTCATCGTAGGACATGGCAGGACACCACTGAGACATGGGTATTATCTATTCAGCTTGTATAATTTATTTTATGGTAAATTCTATTACAATTCTATAAACAAATTTTATATATTATTGCATAATGACTTTTCATAAGAAGAGCCATAAGCGCAACAAGTGTTGTGAATTTGTTGATTTGGTGTATAGGATTTTGTGTTAAGCATGTGACATAATTTATCACAATTCCTCAATCTTTTTTTGAATTTCAAAGTGCTAGATATTTTGCTATTCTGCAAAATCTTCTTATTTTCTATAATCTTATATATTATTGCAGATGACTTTTCATAAGAAAAGTCGTGAGCTCGACAAGTGTTGTGAATTTGTTGATTTGTTGTATAGGATTTTGAGCCAAGCATGTGACATAATTTATCACAATTCCTCAATCTTTTTTTTGAATTTCAAAATGCTAGATATTTTGCTATTCGGAAAAATCTTCTTATTTTCTATAATGGGACCAATCATCTTTATTACTCCATCTCCGTCTAAGAGGATCCTCACAAAAAGTGTTTTCATGTTAGTATAAGTATGCGGATATATTTTCAAAGAAATTTACAAAAACTTCAAATAAGGAGAAAACCCATAAATTTAGTCATAAATTTCATTCTGAGTTACTAAAGAAGCAAACGAAAAACCAACTAAAAACTAAAAGTTACTCCCTCCGTCCCTTTTTAAATGTCCACTATAGGAATACATGCAATTTCAAATCCCCCAAAAATATATATCTAAATAATTTTTTAATTTGTTTTATACCAAATTAAAGTGCTCGTGGTGCAAAAAAAATTTAAAAAACATTATACGGAATTATATTTTTTAATGTCCACAAAAAATACACTTTTCCCAAAGGTGACGTTTTAAAAAAAATGAAAGAAAATTAATGAAGCAAAAAAAAAAAAAAGACGATGACATACCCACTTTGAAAACTATTTCTTTCTCTTTTGTAATCTATATATAACAAGTACGCAAATCATGGAGGAGGAGTTGTCCATTTGGAGAGGATTAGAGTACCCATAGCCAATTCTCTCTCTTTTGTAATCTACATATGACATGTACGCAAATCTTGGAGGAGGAGTTGTCCCTTTGGAGAGCATTAGAGCACCCATAGCCAATTGATCATTTTGTAAAGTAATCTTTTCTAGAGATGATGACCCTGCAACTACAAAAAAGAAAAAGATGATGAGAAATCATAGAGAAAATTTAGAGAAGGACTTCTTTTTATATACGAATGTGAAAATTCAAAACTTCGAGTTCTAAGGATGGTATACTGCTACTTTTGCAAATGTATTACGATATAATATAGGCAATTGAATAAAGAAGGGATACAGATAATATGGAAAACTGTAACTAGGGTAATATAGACAAATGTAATTACGCAATGTTAAAAAATGATACATGTACAACAACTAGCTCCAACAAGTCTCCAACACACTCACATGATGTGTGGAGTCTGCACACATTTTACACCCAAGTGTGTGCGGGCTCCACACACCATGTGAGTTTGGAGACTTGTTGGAGACTTTTGTTGTACATGTATCATTGTTGCGCAATGTTTTGAAAATGCGTAAATCATGGATTCAGGCAATTATTATTTTTCAATATCGTTGCCTAATTATAAACGTGATTTATAAAATATCAAAAATTATGGATTATACCTACCATAATTGGCTTAATTTATCCTACTATCATTTTTTATTATGAATAGTTTATAATTTAATTTCCATCTCAAGATGTGTTGCTTTATGTACAAATTAAATCATTCCTTTTTTGTCGATTTAGTCATTGGCTATTTCTAAATAAATGTGTTGCTTCCATAAAATATGAAATCACTCAAAAAATCATTCCTATTAGGATAAAATACGTTATTTTTTGAAATTTAGAAGATTGAAATAAAACTAAAAATTAGATAAACTAAATGGACACGTGTCGTATCTACAGGCCTTTATTGTTGCCACATGTCGCATTCATAGCTCTCCTCACGAGAAGTCATCGTACAATATCTGCAAATCGAGTAAGAAAATATCAATAATCGCACACAATGATCTTATCGATCAAGGGATAGTTATGCCTCTATGTATAGTATAAGCTGATAGTACTTTAACAGACCCATATAGTATAAGCTGATAGTTATGCCTCTGTGTATCCAGATGGATGCCGCCTCCATTACCAACAGCAAAAATCCTAGATCTGGGAAAAGAGTCTAGATCTACATATGCTGTGTTATGGATTCGATCAAACCAACACACCCACAAGCACAAAACAAACCGAAACAAAGAACACAAGCAATTTTACGTGGTTCCCCAAAATCGGGTACGTCCACGGGAGAGAGCACTTTTCACTATATTTGATGAGTTACAATGGAGGAGATACACTCTCACACTCACACAACTCTCTCACAAATTTTCTTCACTCTTTCACTGCTCTCTCAACACACATACACGGTACACACACACTGCCTCACTTTTTCTTCTCTTTTTTTTCCCTTACACCTCACAGCATAAACACATATGCACAATTTATAAACAATGCATGGCTGATTAAAGAAGCACTAAATTCTTCTAGAATTCCCGAGGTCCACTTGGCAGCAACCAATGCCTTGGAACTCAGTCGGCCAAAAAATTACTCCACCGAGCTAATCATTTCCAAAGCCAAGCTTAATGCCCCACTAAACCAATATTTACTCTTTCCACCGAATTTCTCATTCCAATGCAAAACTATTGTCAATTTCTTTTTCTTTTCTATTTTCCAAAGTCCACATTTAACTTGGGAAAAATCCCAACAAACACCCCCTTTTCCCAAGTGAAATGCACCCCCTTGCTCGGGCGCCTCGCACCCGCACGCCCGGGTGCCTATCAGAAAATAGCCGAGACCAAATTTGGTGCGAAAGTGACCTTTTTCCTTACACTCAATTTTTCTTCATCTACTTTTCCAAACGCCATCACTTGAGCTACTTCTTTTTCCATCTTGCTCTCCACACATAGAGATTCATTTGCTTGTGCCTTTACATGCCACACTTGTGCAACCCGACGCCCATAAGTTTTGCTTGCTCGGTGCCCAAAATTTTTATGCCTCACGTCAACACCACCTTGGAGCTTGTACAAATTTCCCATTAACTTTCCTTGCAATACCATTTTATCATTTTTGAACACCTCAAGAACTCCATCACTTGATGCAAAGCTACAACCATTGGAATGTAACATTCCCAATGAAATCAAATTCTTTCTCAAACCCGGCACATGTCGGACTCCGGTCAATCTCACAAATCTTCCATCGGCCATCCGAAATCGTACCGTACCCATGCCAACAACTTTATTCACCGTGTTGTTCGCCATTCTCACATTACTTTTATCACAAGCCTCATACGAGTAAAAATAATTTCTATTTGAACACATATGAAAAGAACAACCGGAATCCATAACCCAATCAAAATGATCCATACCTTCGCAAGTCACCGAAAGCAAATCACCGTCATCTTTTACAAAACTCTCAACCACCGCCGCTTCGGAATTTTCCTTCCCTTTCTCCTTCTCTATCTTTGCTTTGAGTTTTGGGCAAAACTTCATTATGTGTCCCTCTTCTTCACAAAAATAACATTTTCTATTGTCAATCCATCGAGACTCACCACCTCGCGACTCACCACCACGCGAATGTGAACGCCCCCTTGATTGTGAACGAGCCCTCCAATTCGATCCACCTTGCCTCTCCATTTTCCTACCCCGGTCTTGACCACCATTGGATGCAACCACAACACGCTCCTCCGAAAAGCTTACGCTCTCCTTCCTCCGCATCGACTCATGGGATAGGAGAGTAGCAATAACCTCATCAAGCTTGAGCGTATCCTTTCCATACATCAAAGTAGTCCGAAGATGCTCATACGACGGCGGCAACGAAACCAACAAGAGTATCGCTTTATCTTCCTCTTCGATCTTTGCACCAATGGCATCCAACTCCGTTAGTAGCCGATTGAACTCATCCAAATGCCCATTGAAGTTTCCTCCTTCGCACATATTTAACCCATACAATTGTTTCTTTAACGACAACCGATTCGTTAAAGACTTAGACTTGTACCGACTCTCCAACTTTGCCCAAAGTTCTGCCGGATCCGTTTCATTGATGACTTCCCGAAGCGTGCTATTCCCGAGATACAATTGAATCGTGCTATTTGCAAGCTCTCTCATCTCTTCCCATTTAGCATCCGTCACATCCTCCGGCTTTTCCGACTTCTTCTTGAGTGTCTTCGCCAAACCTTCTCTTGTCAACATGTTCTTCACCCTTTGTTGCCAAAGAGTGAAATCATTGTGGCCATTGAAAAGCTCGATAGTAAACCCGGTGCTTTTTCCCGCCATACCGTAGCTTCCCGCCATACCGTAGCTCTGATACCACTTGTTATGGATTCGATCAAACCAACACACCCACAAGCACAAAACAAACCGAAACAAAGAACACAAGCAATTTTACGTGGTTCCCCAAAATCGGGTACGTCCACGGGAGAGAGCACTTTTCACTATATTTGATGAGTTACAATGGAGGAGATACACTCTCACACTCACACAACTCTCTCACAAATTTTCTTCACTCTTTCACTGCTCTCTCAACACACATACACGGTACACACACACTGCCTCACTTTTTCTTCTCTTTTTTTTCCCTTACACCTCACAGCATAAACACATATGCACAATTTATAAACAATGCATGGCTGATTAAAGAAGCACTAAATTCTTCTAGAATTCCCGAGGTCCACTTGGCAGCAACCAATGCCTTGGAACTCAGTCGGCCAAAAAATTACTCCACCGAGCTAATCATTTCCAAAGCCAAGCTTAATGCCCCACTAAACCAATATTTACTCTTTCCACCGAATTTCTCATTCCAATGCAAAACTATTGTCAATTTCTTTTTCTTTTCTATTTTCCAAAGTCCACATTTAACTTGGGAAAAATCCCAACATGCTGCAGGAAGAACCAGGGTACCTTGATCATTCTGGCCTATATAGTTTATAGTAACATCTGGTTGTCAAACTTAGTTTCATTATGTTGCATAACTAGGAGGAGTTAAGGAAAGAACTGGGGATGGATGAGGATCTTCCTATTGTG
Organism: Vaccinium vitis-idaea; assembly: GCA_963854785.1. Classification (NCBI taxonomy): domain Eukaryota; kingdom Viridiplantae; phylum Streptophyta; class Magnoliopsida; order Ericales; family Ericaceae; genus Vaccinium; species Vaccinium vitis-idaea. The sequence goes on from OY978224.1 coordinate 6,006,332, forward strand.
TTGTTGATGGGTGGTGGGGAAGGGATGGGTCCCATCGAGGCTACAACACTAGCACTTGGAAAATCATTGTATGATGAGATTTTGGCCCTTTAATACAACATGTTGAATTTTGTCGATTCTTACACAATAACACCAAATATTCACCTTATCCGACCCTATTTTATTCTGTTCTTCCTTTCATTTTGGTTTAGGCAATGATATCATGATAGAAATTTTTTTTACTAAATGAATGTAGCGTGGACTGTTAAGAAAACTTCAGCTTGGAGCTTATTTATTGTTGTTATTTTGTGATACTGCTTCTATATATATATATTACTTTTTTGCGTTGCAGAATGTTGAAGTTTTAACTGAGTTTTAACTCTCAAAGAAACCCCCATACCAACTAAAGCTGTGAATAGAGCTGGCCCTAAGCTAAAACAAGTGTTGCGGCTAATTTAGGCCCCAAAAAAATACAAATTTTAAGGGCCTCCATATTTTAGTATCCCTAGGTACCCGTAGGTATCTTTTTTAATACCCCAAAAAAAAAAAAAAAAAAAAAAAAAAAAATATATATATATATATATATATATATAAACACTTCTAGTCCGGGATCCGGGACTCCATGATCCGAGCATTTTTTTGACGATTCGAGCCGTCCAATGTGTTCAGAAGGTGTTTTCAAGGGTCCACACGAAAAATCTTCAAAAAAAAATACCGGAAAGGGCTTGATCCAAGCAGTTTTCGCAAAAAATATATATTTACAGTTTTTGCGAAAACTGCTTGGATCAAGCCCTTCCCGGTATTTTTTTTTGAAGATTTCCCGCGTGAACCCTTGAAAACACCTTCTGAACACATTGGACGGCTCGGATTTTCCAAAAATAATTTGCAACACAAAAAAAGCCATGTTTTTCTTATTTCCGGGAGGTGTGGACTAGAAAATCCATATATATAGGAAAAACTTCCAATAAGGGTCCCTTATTGAAGTTAAAATGCGGACCTCACCTTTCCGAGCCAAATTTTGACGATCCGAACCGTTTAATGTTTTTAAAGTGCATTTTTAAGGGCCTCCGCGAGGATTCGTCCAAAAAAAATACCCGAAAGGGCTTCATCCGATCAGTTTTGGTTAAAAACGTTATATATAGCGTTTTTAACCAAAACTGATCGGATGAAGCCCTTCCGGGTATTTTTTTCGACGAATCCTCACGGAGGCCCTTAAAAATGCATTTTAAAAACATTGAACGGTTCGGATCGTCGAAATTTGGTCCGGAAACACAAAAAAAGGCTAGGTCCGCATGGTATTTTTCAATAAGGGACCCTTATTGGAAGTTTATCCTATATATATATATATCGTATACAAGGCCCAATTTCAAACTCAAAAGATGCCCTATTTCAAATTCATATATAATAACTAGAAAAGATTTGTCTGGACATGGAAAAAGAAAAAAAAAATAGACGCCCTAATTCAATCTCAAGCGGGTACTCTCGATAAGTTTTTGAGTAAATCACAAAAAGAGAGTTCAAGTTTAGTTGAAGACTTGATAGAAGAGGAGCATGAAGATTCGGGAAATGAAGAACAAGAGAATTTGGAGAATAGAGAAGAAACATATTTGGATAATGAATAACATGAGAGTGGCCAAGAGGAACGTGATGCATATTTAAGTCACGAGTTTGAAATCTTGGAATGTTTGATTATTGTTTTAGGATTCAAAGTTCCCAGAACCGTACGGAAGTATGAAGACTTGTATAGAATTAACTAGAATATTATACATAATTCTAGACTTGTATAAATGATGGTAGAGAATTCTAGAGAAGATTAGTTGAGAAACTTCTACGGAATGTTTTAAACTTCTCTCTTGGTGTGTATAAATAGATGACGGCCTATTTGCCAAACCACCTTGGAAGCCTTTTACTCTCAAGTTCACTAGTGAAAAGCTCTCTATCTCTCTCTAAGTCTCTTTCTTATTAATGAATACTAGTATTTGTTTTTGGAAGTGTAATTTGCCTATTTATATTTTGCTCATTAAGATTTTGAAAAAGGCTTCCTTTTGATTTTCGCTTTAAGCCTCCAAAAATTCAGGGTCGGCTCTGGCTGTGAGGCTCATGCTTGTTTCAGACATTCTTCATAATAGTAGTGCTCCTGTAAAGAACACATTTGCTTACGATCAAAATTTGAAGCAACTCTGCCTGACATTATCAAAAGCTTTAATGACTTGCATCATAGTATAATAGGAAGAAGAAGCCCTTTTAAGGTAAACCTATATTTGAACCCATGTGGCTAGTGCTCCTCTATTGTTTTCCTAATAGAATCTCATTCCTGTACTTCTGACTTTTTGCAGGAACGTGTTTTGAAAGTTCTCCATGCATTCCTTCCTAGCGACTCGACCCACATAGCTCTCGGCCCAAACTGCTATGTGGGCCTTCCAATCTATCTTTTATACTAGTCTTGGATCATTGGCCCAATAGCCCATGAGGGCTCTGCCCACTCTGGGTCTCATCTCGTCGAACCGACCCGTAACCTTGTGCGGATTTGTCCCACCACATATGCCACGTTCAGGTCCTCAATTTGATAACTATGCTTCAAATAGAGAATTCAATCGTCATTTTCTTGATTCATGATAGTTTGGTAATGTGATTTTATGATTGGCAAAATGGTTATGTTATCTTGTCTGGTCCATCTGGCCTGCCAGTTTCTTTTGTCCCAAGCAAGAATTCTAAACTGGTATTTTTTTAACTTTCTGAGTTCAATTTAATCAATGCCATGTAGTCAAGTGTCTCGATGAATTCATTTGTTCTTAGTTTTAACTTTTCAACGTATGATTCATATGCAGCGTTATTAGTTTTAGCCTTCAGGCTTAGTTGTTTTCTTTTCCATTTTTTTTTTCTGTTTACACATTTCTTTCTTTTTTTTCTCTCCTCCAGTTGTACGGTTTTCTAGGCCTAAGTGAGGGTTCTAGTTTGGGTTTTTCTTGAATTTTAATTAGAAATCCACGTAGAATAGAAACAAAGAATAAAATTAATTGAGTAAAAAGTCAACTTGCTTCTTTTCCTTATCAATGAGGAGTGTATGTATAAACTTTGCTGAATAATCCTACTAATGTATTGTATTTTGGTAAAGGCCAAAGTTATCATTGTTTTTATGCATCTTCAAAATAATTTCATAACGTGGATATCAAATTAAAGAAACAAAGTTTAGTATCTTCAACATTCTATGCCAGGATGGAGTGGTTAATTAGTCTGTAACTAGGATGGTGTGGTTAACTGGACCATGTTTGTGAACACCCAGACACTTATAGTTATTTTTGCCTCCAGATTCGTGACAACTTGATTGTTTCTTTTATGTACATTTGTGCATCAGATTTTTTTTTTTTTGGGTTGTCAATAGGTAGGAGACATCATGTATGACGTACAAATTACAAACTATGGGACACTACATCCGTTGTGTGAGAGTCCAACCCCATTGGTATAAAGTTCCGCAAGTTACTTTAAGTGAACAAGAGTAGAGCACCCATCTTCTTCACACTTAATTTCTCTGTCGTACCTGATTTGATTAGCACAATTTTGTGTCTGATGTGGGGTTTCTAACCTGTTAAGCCCAAAGTATTGTTGGGTTTTTTCCCAAGTCAAATGCCTTTGGAAAAGGAAAAGAATTTACATTTGGTGGAATTAGTTTTTTGCATGGGAATTGCACGGTAACAATAAATGGGTTCGGTGGAAGTAGAATTAAAATTGGTTTAGTACTGCTGCATTGGTTGGCAGACCATTTGTTGCTGCCTCTAGTTCCAAGAAGCAAATTGGTTGCTGCCTACTTGAAGACCTCGAGATTTCTAGAAGCAATTTGGTGCTTCCTTGTTTGGCCATGCTTTGTATAAAAGTGGCAGTGCATATGCCGTGAGTGTGTAGAAAAGAAAAAAGTGAGAGAGAAAATTGTAGTGTGTTGAGAGATATTGTGTGAACAAGAGTGAGTTGTGTGAGTGTGAGAGTGTTTCTCCTCCATTGTAAATCTCTTGTTATAGTGAAAAGTGCTCTCTCCCGTGGACGTACCCGATTTTGGGGAACCACGTAAAATTGTTTGTGTTCTTTGTTTCGGTTTGTTTTGTGCTTGTAGGTGTGTTGTTTGGTCGATCCATAACAAGTATAACATTTGTCAATGTACATACACAAGTCCAAAGGTTTTACCCAAAAAATATTTACTTTATATATGTCCAATAGTACTTTTCCATACGATGAAAGTGGAAATGCTTGCCATATAGCTCAATTTTCATCACCTACAAAAGCTATATAACCTTGTGATCTTGGTCTTTAAAAGCTGTGTCGTCTCACGTCTGTGGATACGTGGACTTAGTTGTGTGAATTAGGGAGCCAAGTATAATAGCAACAAGATTGCCAGATTGCTGCCTAAGATATGAATTTTTTGGCTATGTTCCCTGCCATTCTTCGCATCAGACTCATCTTTCTAAATGCCTTGCTAGTATTAATTTAGTCCTCTATATATTTGTATATTGTGTTGGTGTTTCACATGGTCCTTTTGTTGTTTGCATTGTTTACTCAATATGGTAATGGTGCTTTACTTGTATTGTTTCTCTCATTATGCATCCTTAATCACATTCAATGTATCTTTCATTGACTATCTCCATTTTCTTTGCTTTTCAAATCCAGGCCCAAGAGCTGTTTCGCTGTTATCGCTCCACACTCACTCATCTTCGCTCCTTAAGATACCGCTTATCTCCGCCGTTATAAATAGGATTGTACATTCGACGTATGAGTAAATTTCATTCATCCAATGGGCGATGTTAGTGGCGTTACTGTAATTGAATTTAGAAATCCTTTTCATTCATCCAATGGGCGATGTTGACGACAATGAAAAAAGCCGTAACTGAAGTGCCACAAGAAGAAGAAATCCAAGAAACCCGTATACATCTGTCTTTCTTGCGACGACAAGAAATTCGATTACAAGAGCAGTATAAAATGATGGTTGAATTCTCTATTTGAAGCATAGTTATCAAATTGAGGACCCGAACGTGGCATAAAAATTTAATCTTTTTTTAAAGAAAACAAGAAAGAAACAAAAATTTAATATTTTTAAAACAATTACCAGTTTAGAATTCACATGTTTCCCTGTGCTCCACGAACTCGGGAACAGAGTCGAATGTGTTGAAGCACCTACCGCAAAACAGGGTTCTAGTTCGATGTACTGTTATGTTGTGGATTTTAATACCGCTCTCGTAATCGAATTTCTTGTCGTTGCAAGAAAGACAGATGTATACGTGTTGAAGCACCTACCGTAAAATAGGGTTCTAGTTTGATGTCAACCATCATTTTCTTGATTCTTGACAGTTTGGTAATGTGATTTTATGATTGGCAGGGTGGTTATGTTGTCTTGTCTGGTCCATCTGGCCCGCCAGTTTTTTTTGTCCCAAACAAGAATTCTAAACTGGTATTTTTTAACTTTATGAGTTCAATTTAATCAATGTCATGTAGTCAAGTTTCTTGATGACTTCATTTGTTTTGTTATGATATTGAATTGGCTTTTTAGACAAAAAGCTAGGGCACCAAAGGAGGCACAAATGCACAATCTATGCATGTAGGATCTGTAAAGAACAGAACCGTAACTCAAAAAAGAATAGAATTATAACTATTGTCCTAGATATGAACTTAGAAGTCTATAATTGACACATGGTTAATACCCAATACAATGAAGTTGACAGCAGGCCCATTTCTCTATATACACCAGTACACCACATCAAACATTAAGTAGCTAATAATCAGCAACTTATACCTCTTACCCATTTTACTTTCTCCGTCTTATGCGCAATATTTTCCACACCAACCCCTGCTAATATACAACTAATGGGAAAGTGTTCTGCTTTTGTCCCGACATCCCTGCTTATTACCAAATATTACTGCAGTTACATTGGAATTAGGAATGGTGTATCTGATAATGATAAGATCTTTCAATTGGTTACTATCCAAGCAACAAGTGGTACTAAACCTCTTTTTATGGGAAAGAGGTACTTTGTGTATCGAGAATTCATCTCAGATTCTAAAGTCAGTCCACTGAATTTCATCTTCCCCCAAAACATGTATCCTGTACATGCTTCAAAGATGGCTTCATCGTCACCTCCAACTTGATGCTCAAAAAAAATCTTAATGTTCCTGTTGACCTTGATTCTCATTGTCTGGCCTATTTTTCCCTGATGCATATCATTCCCCTGCATATCTTTTATATGTGTAGACCGACTGGTCTTGAGTGACCTTTCCCCATGACAGTCTAGCCTTCTCCCATTCCACAAATTCCTTTCTTCTTTCATTTATTTTTGGTTTTACCGATTTTAAAACACCGAAGTCATGGAGTGATATTCACCCCATGACCAAGCCTAATTCACTACTCAAACATGCTTAAAGTACACAACAAGGAGAGAAACGTGATTAAGGAAAACATGACGAAAATGGAAATAAACGCAAGAATTAGATAGGTTAAAATGAGTACTGCAACATTAATGAAGAGAAAATACCTTGAATCTAAGAAAATCAACCCAAAATGTAGAGAAAATGGAGAGCTAAACTAAGAGGGTGGTAGAGAGAGAGAGTGGAAATGGAAGATAACCTAATATTCTGATGTTGGGTGGCTTTTATGACCCCCAAAAACATGTACAAAATTTCTAAATTGCCCCCAAGATATAAGCTAGTTCGGGCCGAAAATCTGCTGAATTTTGCAGGAGATACTAGTATCTCAAAATACTGGATTCCGGTATCTGTCTTCAAAGTGCTTTCTATTCTTGGGATACCAGTATCCCCATTTTTTAGATACCAGTATCTCCCCTTCAAAGTGCCTTCTGTTGGATGGATACCGGTATCTCCATTTTCAAGATACGGTATCTCTTGGGCTTTTTCTCCTTCCTTCCTTTGTTCATCGCCCGGCCTTTTGGTCTACCCAAGCCTTGTCCGGTACTTCCTTCTAGGCTCTTGAGGTTCGGTGGCGGAGTGCCACATGGCCTTGGGTACTGAGGTACCCCATTGGTTGAACCATGGCGTCAAAACACGCCTTGTTCTCACATTTCACCTGAAACTAACAAAAACCAACCTTGCGCAAAATCAATCGTATAAAGCCACAAAATGCACGTGCGTGTGATCAAAACGAGCAAGATAAACCCCATTATTTACACTATTGGGGGCTTATCACTTCGCATCAGATTCATCTTTCTAAATGCTTTGCTATTATTAATTTGGTCCTATATATTTGTATATTGTGTTGGTGTTTCATATGGTCCTGTTGTTGTTTGCATTGTTTCCTCAATATGGTAATGGTGGCTTTACTTGTGCTGCTTCTCTCATTATGCATTCTTAATCACATTCAATGTATCTTTCATTGACTGTCTCCATTTTCCTTGCTTTTCAAATGCAGGCTCAAGAGCAGTTTCGCTGTAATCGCTCCTCACTCACTCATCTTCACTCCTAAGATACACCCACTCTTATCTCCGTCGTTATAAATAGGATTGTATATTCGACGTATGAGTAAATTTCATTGATCTCTATTAGTGGCATTGCCATAATTGAACTTAGAAGTACTTACAATTTATTTTGATATTGGTTGCTCCATATTATGAAGATTTGGTTTGAAAAATCTGTTTTCACTCCCAAAATAAAAAAAGGAAAATGCTGTTCACTCCTAACATTAATTTTTTCTTAGTATCCACACCTAACAATCACATTTACCATTTTCTCCAAAAAAAAAAAATCTTAGTACCCACCCCATCTCTTTTCCATTTTCCATTCAAGCAAAGAAGGCACTGAGGGTTAACCTCCATGCCCCATCTAACCAACTATCCTTTGTAGAAAGCGTTCCCCACATAGCTATAACTCCATCTAGGAACAACTTGCCCAAACCAGAATAGAGCATGCCAAGGCTGGGTAGGATTCTTATGCAAGAAATCAACTCTAGCCTAGCCTTGGGGACAAAGAACCGGACCCTACTATGAGACTCGAATTCAGGATAAAGTATAGGGAGCATCTTACTACTTGAATTACCCTTTATTCTTCGAAAGTCAATGGTTGCTTTATTGGATTAGCTAAAATGTTTGTCAAGTTAGGCCCCGTTTCGCAATTCCACAAAGCTTGGTTTTCTTGTCTTGTTGGGCTTGTTTAGTAAATGTATGCAAGGAGAATATTGACCTATCTCGTAAAATGTGAAAAGTCAAAAAGTCCAAAAATCCACTCAGTGGAACTGGGCCTTCGAGTTGATACAATTTAGCACGTTAAATATAAAATAGAAATGAAATTTTTTTAAGAAGTTTGAAGGAGTTATCATGTTAATGCAAAGAACCCACCTAGCAGAATCATTGGAAGAGAAGTAGAAATCTCTCTTGGCAAGTTTAGATGCTTCACATAGTTTTTTTTTTTTTTAAATTCAGGTGTCTGAATCAACTTACATACATATTGATTAATCTCATGGGACCAATGACAAACTTTGCTAGCAGTGTAACACTTCCCCGAACACCAAAAAACGGTGTCACAGTATGGAGAAGTTATTCAATGTCCTTGGGACAAGATTGATCATGAATCTGGACCATACAAATGGTCCACTCCTAAAAGTGTAGACTCCGTGTATTTGTGTGTTCGCTTCAAATTCGTTCTCAACCTTGCTCCATGAGCATTGAACAACTTCTCCATAGTTTGTTAACTAACACGTGTGTGTTCCAAGATACTTAAGGAGTTAATTAAATACAAATAACTCTTGAAGGATTCAGCACTTTTTTTGAGGAAATACTTCAAAATTAGAAGGGAGAAAAGATAATGTGGTTGGGGACCAGAATGAAAAGCCTACAAGGACAGAATTTTTCAGTCCACTTCCATGGTAGTGTGGACCCATATAACCCAAAAGTTTAATGTCATGACAACGAAATTTTATTCAGCAAATGATGCAAATAATTCATGAAAACATGTACAATTGGGTAGTGAAAGTAGTCAATTTTGTAAGTTCGGCTCTAGTATATTATTTTACAAAAAGAAATTAAGTAAGTGGAGGTAAGCTCTTGGTTGACTTATCGAAGGGCGCTTTGGATCCTACTCGGATGCTTAACTAACCGAATATGTAACCTCCTTGAAAAGGAAAACCCCCACCTGGTACATCTAAGCTTAAGTTTTTAAGCCGCGTGGTTAGATAATGGATTTTCATTGACAATGGTGCGGGTCAATTACTACTTTCGAAAATCGGGTTGTTATCGAATAAATTTGTTAATTAAATTAAAGATATTTAATGTTTGGCTATATAATGTTAGCGGAGTTAGAATACTACGACACAGGTAAATCGTTCCATCAACCTTAGACCTCAAACAACTAAAGGGCCCAATCACGACTCCTTGTCCTTGAGCTACAGTTCAGCTTAATTAAGCTCATATTGTAAATAGGGGTGCAAACCTCAATTAATAAAAGTAAAAGAGTCCAAAAAAACAAGCTCGGGTGCCCAGGCCTCCTAAAAAATCCTTTTGACAAAAATGTTGCTTGAACTTTGTAAGACATGGAGCCGAGCCCTTAACGAGCCTAGCCAGGGTAAATTACTTAACGAGTCTCATTAAACGAACCGAACGTATATAAAAGAGCCAAGCTTTTGTGAGCCGAGCCGAGCTTTACCGAGCTCGTTTACTAAATGAGCCTAAACTCGAGCTCGGCTCAAGTACTAAACGACTCAAGTAATGAGTCGAGCCCCGAGCTTCTTGCGAGCAGCTCGGTTCGTTTGCAGCCCTAATTGTAAATAAACTTACTTTCATCAAAGTTAGCTCCGGATTTACTTATAATGGAATTCGTTTGAGATCCACTTTAATGCTAAATAATCTCTTGAGATTGTGACATTAAATCTGAACCAACTTATTGTTTGACTCGACTCAGATTGGTTATGCCAGAGTAGGAGCGATAAATAGATGAAGCCATTTTGAGAGAGAAAACTTACCTCAGTGGTCTAGACCATCTTATTTTAGTGGCTGGAACATGTTATTTTTGTGATCCAAGTCATTAATTTTTGGGGAATTGCTCTAAAACGGTAGTAGGGGCAATTAATTGCAAAGATATGGTGTACTTTTCCGGAAATTGCTCCCAACATGAAAAGAAAAATTTTAATTGCACATACATGGTACAAAGTTTTGTGTTGACCAAAATACCCTGGTGTAAAAAATTCTCCCTAAACCAACCCTCTCACTCTCTCATTCACTTTTACGGACTATTACACTCTTCTTCCACTTTTGTTGAACTCTTAATGGAGAACTGTTGCACTCTTCAACAACTGTTTTGCACCCATGTTGCACGTTTTTTTACTCAAATAAAACTTTCTGAAAATATTTTTACTGATATTGCACTCTTCCTCTACTTTTGTTGAACTCTTAATGGAGAACTGTTGCACTCCTCAACAACTGTTTTGCACCCATATTGCACGTTTTTTTTTCTCAAATCAAACTTTCTGAAAATATTTTTACTGATATTGCACTCTTTCTCCACTTTTGTTGAACTCTTAATGGAGGCCTGTTGCACTCATCAACAACTACTTTGCACCCATGTTGCATGTTTTTTTACTCAAATCAAACTTTCTGCGAATATTTTTACTGACTATTGCACTCTTCCTTCACTTTTGTTGAACTATTAATGGAGGATTGTTGCACTCATCAACAACTGTTTTGCACCCATGTTGCATGTTTTTTACTCAAATCAAACTTTTTGGAAAATATTTACTGACTATTACACTCTTCTTCCACTTTTGTTGAACTCTTAACGGAGGACTGTTGCACTCTTCAACAACTGCTTTGCACCCATGTTACATGTTTTTTACTCAAATCAAACTTTTTGGAAAATATTTACTGACTATTACACTCTTCTTCCACTTTTGTTGAACTCTTAACGGAGGACTGTTGCACTCTTCAACAACTGCTTTGCACCCATGTTGCACGATTTTTACTCAAATCAAACTTTCTGAAAATATTTTTACTGACTATTGCACTCTTCCTCCACTTTTGTTGAACTATTAATAGAGGACTTTTGGACTCCTCAACAACTATTTTGCGCCCTTCAGTATACTTGCAATGGAATAGAGGTCATTTATCTTACAATTTTGCATACATCAATCCAAAGAAAGAGCTACGTATTAAACTTTGTTTGGTGAAAGCCATATTAGATCCACCCGGAGTGGCGGATTGCTCTGATTTTGGTACTGCTATACATAGAAACCAAACTGGAAAATAATAATGAATATGAGACTGTTCGCCTACAATTTGGTGTATGGAGGTTTGAGAAATCATAATTAGCAAGCACAGCGAAGCAATTAAACTTTGTTTGGTGAAAGCCATAATAGATCCACCTAAAGAAGTCGGAAGGCGTTGGGCTTAGATCGTTAAGGAAATTCATCGCCCCAAATCCATACCCTTCAAATCTAAACCCAACATCCAAACCCCAAAAATTGCTCTGCAAGTGTCATCGGCGTTGGCGGCTGATAAGCGGGCTGCTATGCGGCGAAGAGGAGCGGCGGTAAAGGGGAAGGATGTTTATTCAAAAAACAGTAAAAGGGCAGGAGAGGAAGAGGGGAGGCCGGATCTATGGATTCCGGCATGAGACACACGGGGCCCCCCTCCCCTTTAGCGGCGGCGACTGTGTGTAGTGGTTAGGGATTAGAAGCTTAGAAGAGAAGATTTTAGAGAGAGAAGCTGGAATTGGGAATTTGGTTGCTGTTGGAATTGCACGCTTTGGGTTGGGTTAGTGGAGGGTAATTTTGTCCCCATGCCATGTCTTTGCAATTGTTTTCCTTCTTACCATGTATTTCTAATTCCAGGAAAGTACACCATGTCTTTGCAATTAATTGCCCCTACTACTGTTTTAAGGCAATTTTTCCATAATTTTTGTAGACACTAAAAATTAAATTACCATTGAAATAAACATCAACCTGATTCGATAAATGCACCGATTGATAAATTTGTGCGTAACAAATAGAGTCAAATTCAAAAAATTAACTCAAATTTAATAAAAATTTAAAAAGAATTAAAACAAGTAATTTTAGTCTCATCAAATACTGATAGGTATATGAACAAAAAAGATTTATATATATAAAATGAAAATGAGTTGAATAATTTGAAAATTAAAATTGCCTAAGAGATGAAATAAATTGCATCTTACAATTGCCTTTTTTTTTCTTTAACAATATGTTTTGTTCATGTACCTATAAATGTTCGATCAAGTTAATTTTTTGCATGACGGCGTACTTAAATAAGCTTTAAAAAAAGAATCTATCAATAATGTTGGCTTGTCTAAAGGCTCAATGGCCCAAAAACTGAACCGGACTGAAGACTACAAAAACTGGACGGGAGTCTTTGTTAGCGTCGGTTTCAATAGACGGGTGCATGAACCCACCGTCTTTGTCTTGGTGATATTTTTTTCTTGGTGAATCGGTGTTGATGACTGGCGTCCTTTCTATTGGGTTTTTCTCGCTAAATCTGTTACTCCTCTGTCCATTCGAGAGGGTTTTTATTTTATTTTATTTTTGTTTCTTTTGGCACAAAATCCGTGTAATATTGCCAGCCTACTCTAAATCCACTCCTTGTGGCCACAAAACCCCATCTTCAAATTTTCCCCATTTTTTTGTCCTTCTCTAATACTTTCCCACCCCCTCAATCTTTCCTCTCTTTTGTTCCTTGTTTCTAGAAAACCCAGTTGGGTTCAAATGGAAAAAACCCTCAATGGACTGATCAATTGACGTCTTATCGTCCCAACTCCCAACCCATAAACAACTATGCAATCTTCTAGCGCCAGTACTCAAGAAACTGGTAATTTATTCTCTCTTGTATCCAAATTGAGTTACTTGGCATTTGATTCCAGTTTAAAGACTCGGAATTCAGATGGGTTCCCTTCAACTTTGTCTAATTGCATGTATTTTAATGGAGTTAGGAAGAATTCCAAGGTTGTAGCTTCATTGAGTTTGAGTAGTGGAAGTGGTTGTAAAATTAGAAAACTGTTCAATGAGTTCAATAAGTTTGTTAGGTTTCACTGTGAGAAAATCCCAATTGGTTTCGCCTCCCTTCGGGTTGGTTCAGCTGATGATGTTAATGGATTGAGGGAAGATGGTTGTAGTGTTTTAGAGGACGAAGGGTTACCCTTGAATGGTGTTGGATTGGGTAGGAAAAAAAAGGTTCTTATTTTGATGAGTGATACCGGTGGTGGTCACCGGGCTTCGGCGGAAGCTATTAAGGCTGCGTTCAACGAAGAATTTGGTGATGAATATGAGGTCAGTTTTGATCGCTTTATTTCGATGGTTGAGTAAAATGAATAGTGGTTGTGTTTTAATTCATTTGTTTATCATTTTCTCGGTGTTAAGAGTGTGTGTTGCAGGTGTTTGTTACAGATTTATGGGCAGATCATACTCCGTGGCCATTTAACCAATTGCCCAGGAGTTACAGCTTCTTGGTGAAAACTGGGCCTTTGTGGAAAATGACATACTATGCCTCTGCTCCGCGTGTAGTGCACCAATCCAATTTCGCTGCAACATCAACATTTATAGCTAGGTGAGTGATTCGTTTAAGCATTCAATCAAGATTAAGCTTTTAATTTAGTACTTATGTAGATAAAAGGACTGGTGAACACTGTTGTTGGAATCTGAAACGAGGCCTTGTTTGCTAGTTTCTGCAATTTAATCTGCTTGTCTGGGTAAATAGTGGGTGCGATAATGGTGTTCGTGTCATAGTTAATAGGTTTACAGCCCTTCTTTGGTTTCCTGAGCCGGACATGAGAGATGGTACAAGATGGACCTCACATTTGGTTTTGGAAACTTAGCTGAGATTCTAGAGGAGCTGTTAAAGCTGGTCATAATTCTGTTTTAGAGCCTATATGTAGCTCTACTTTTTACGATGTAATATAGACATTAGCTTTAATGCATTGCTAGTAGTTTAGTTTGATTTTTTTGACTTTGCCCTTGATTTAAACCTGCAGTTCTGGTAAATGTTGCCTTTCGCAATATCGTTAGACATGAAATTCGGCAGTTATAGTTAAGTATAAGTTTTCATGGGTTAATTAAAGTTTGTTTGTTCATGGATCACGTTGCTAGAGCCTTTGGAATGCGTTAAAAGGAACTACTTTTTGCCCAAGGAGGCATTATTATACAGTCCTTGGTGTTCTTCATTTGTTGGTACTGAAAACAACTGTTGGAACGTGGAAGGTGTGAGAGTTTTACATGCAGTGAGTTAGATTATAGTAAAGCTGTTATCTTTACTCATATGCAATGTTATCAAATTCTTCACGGTAAGCAATTTGGATTTTTACATCTGGAAATGAACATAATGTGTAGTATGCTGTTGTTTCATTTAGGAAGCCAATTTACTTATCTATTTTTGTATCCAATTAGTACTTAAAAACTTTTGTGTGCCTGTACGTAAGTAGGGACAAATGTCACTCTCATTGGGCATGAATATGTGCCTTTTTGGACTTGGTTGCGCAAGATTTTATCCAAGTTTAACTCTTTTATGAAATACTAAAATATTCATTCAAGTACTTAACTAATCATGCCTGATGTGATAGTGTTGCATATCTCTAGATGATTGATTGCGAACAAGACATGTCTGTTTAACATTCTATGTATGGTTATTGACATTTTTCACACCATAGGTTCTGAGCTTCTGAGATATGGCTTGAATTTAATTATCAATGTCGCTCTCTGTGATTCCAGATATCAATGTTGCGGCAATTGTCTATCACAATGAACCTCATCTGGATATTTTGTTAGTATTCATAAAATAGAAGCGAGACTTAGTATTCACTCAGTCACTCTTTGTGTGTGCCATTGGTTAAGTGGAAAACCTTTTGGCTTGCAAACTTCTTAGGTTGCTTCTGATTAGAATCCAGATATTCCATTTGACTGCGGAAGTTGCGGAACTAGCATAATGAACCCTCTCGCTCGGTCGCTCTCTCGCTAGCATAATGAACCCTCTTGCTTCTTAGGTTGCTTCTGATTATCGTCGTTTCGAACTTTGTTAGTTGTTCATTAGCATGGGACAGGTTAATGCTTGGGACAGGTTTAGTCTTCCGGTCTATTGTGTGCAACTTGGTCGCTTATTCTTCTTTTCTTTTCTTTTCTTTTCTTGTTCGTCTTCTCCAAGTACCATTAAACAAATTGAACTTCTGGGAACTTAAAACTGTTCATTCTAATTTGGTTCGTTGTATGGATGTTTGCAGTGCCATATAAAGTAGCTATTTTGGCTATGCTAGTCGTTGTTATCTGATTCGTTACCCTGTAACTACAGAGAGGTTGCCAAGGGCTTGATGAAGTACCAGCCAGATATAATTATCAGTGTACATCCTCTGATGCAACATGTTCCTCTTCGTATCTTGAGGTCAAAGGGTCTTTTAAAGAAGATTGTGTTCACCACTGTAATTACAGATTTAAGCACTTGCCATCCAACATGGTATTTTCTGCACTCAAAATGACTTGTTTCCCGGGTGCACTATTCTGATTCTAGTTTTCAATGTTCTATGTCTTTACTCATATTTAGGTTTCATAAGCTTGTGACAAGGTGCTATTGCCCCACGGAAGAGGTAGCAAAAAGGGCATTGAAAGCTGGACTTGAGCCTTCTCAAATCAAGGTGTTTGGCCTTCCTGTGCGCCCATCCTTTGTTAAGCCTGTTTGCCCAAAGGTTGGTTATGTTTCTAGCGCCTATTTGCTAAGTGTGCTTTGCTGTTACTAGTGTTTCACGAGGGTTATTGAATGTTTGGGCAAAACCATCGAATTCTCTTAGAGAGAGAGAGTCTCACTTGTGCATGCACGTAATTTTGTGTCGCATAATTACGAGAGCATCCCACCATTCCTGATGCCAATGCCAATAGAAAGGGCAAATTCAAGTGCTTTGAATATGCGACCTACTGAAGATGTAGTTTACCATGCTCCCCCATTATCAATCAGTTGCCCTCCAAACCACACTAACATTATTTGAAGATTATAAAGTTAGCGTTTGTCTTAGACGCTAGACTCTTCGTATTGTGAAGCTAGGGAATTTGACGTTAGCTGAAAAATCAATTCCTACAAAAAGAAGGATATGGACAACGTAATGACATTAATTTGCTGATGCATATTTCCTCTCCATATGCAAATCTTAGGTGACTTAACTTTTGTTTACTACTAATAGTTACAATGAGAAATTCGCATCTTGGACTGATTATGGACTAAATTCCATAATTACATTATGTATCTGGCTACTATTTGACACAGCATATTTAAAAATCTGTCTCCTGCATGCTTGACTCGTAATTGGGATGAACAATGTCAAATTTCCATAACAAACAAGAAAGTTTGGTCACTTTAATCTGAGCTGGGGAGGTTGAAAAGTGCCAGCAAGGGTTTTGGAAGTATTGAAAATTACTTTATTTAAGACACATGCATGTGGTATGGGTTATAGGTCAAGGAGTGTATGTGTGCTATCAGTGTCATTCAAATGCATGCACCTCCGTTAGAAATGTCCAGGCTACTTCATTCAGATATGAAACTAAGGGACAGAACTTGTGGTTTAATTAGTCCTGGTTGAAGTTTCATACTGGTTGCCATTTTGAAAGGGGAAGTATAGCGATCGGAATAGAGTGGGAATTATGGTAATGTGTGATTTACAAATGTCTTGTTTTGTACTTTGGCAATTTATGTCTTTTGATGTGCTTTTGGGGGACACAGTCTCCCTGTTTCAGACAATTAGTGTTATGGATTGCATTGAATGCTTGTTAATGGGCTTGGTTTCATTATGTTGTATAACTAGGAGGAGTTAAGGAGAGAACTGGGGATGGATGAGTATCTTCCTGCTGTGTTGTTGATGGGTGGTGGGGAAGGGATGGGTCCCATCGAAGCTACGGCACGAGCACTTGGAAAGTCATTGTATGATGAGAATGCCGAGGAGCCAATAGGTCAGGTGCTCATAATATGTGGCCGCAACAAAAAGCTAGCCAACAAATTGGCTTCTATTGAATGGAAAATTCCTGTCCAGGTATTACAATCCTTGTGAACTTCCGACCACGACCTTGCTCATACGTAAATTATACTCCGTACCATACTTTTGTTGAATTGGTCTTTTGATTACTTTTCACTAAGTCATTCTATGAACTATATTTGTAATTGGACCTGTGTTTTCTTTAGAACCTCTCTCTCTCTCTCTCTCTCTCTCAAAATTTGAGTAGTTTCCATGTCATTTTTTAATTTATTTTTTTCACACTTTCATATGGATATCTTCCAACTTTTCATCCCTTCCAAGTCAACGTGTGTCTAATTTGCGTAATAGAAGCTTGTCTGTTGTTTTACTTTCTGTCATATGTATTCCCCTGACTTAAAGATGAAGATGCTTTTAAAACTTAGGTGAAGGGATTTGTCAGTAAAATGGAAGAATGCATGGGAGCATGCGATTGCATAATTACGAAGGTACATATCTCATTGGACTATTTCAGTTATGTTACCTTCCGTCGTCATCATATGATTCCTGGAAATTCCTGTTGATCGTATTGCCTGTCTTATGCTCTTATATTCATCTACTCGTTTGCTTTTGTAGGCTGGTCCAGGAACCATCGCTGAAGCTATGATCCGAGGACTACCCATAATCCTCAATGATTACATTGCTGGCCAGGTGTATTTTCTACTTTTGATATTAACAGCTCCATAGTAATTAATAAGTGAGAAGTTAAGAAGGAAAAAATAAGTCTATATCTCCTGTTTTTATCATTTATGATCTCACCGAGATTTCTCACTGAAATATATTGCCTGTGTTGAGCCAACAAAAGCTTGAAACATAGATTTCTCTCTTAAAACCTATTAGTGGCACTTGGCCCGTAATAGCCAAATGTTCAACAGAGGGATCATTCCTTTTTCTGACTAATTTAGTAATTTCTTACTTTGGTTCAAATGCAATCTGGCAACGGTGGAAGATCGTCTCATTCATTTTTTCCTCTTCTCCCCATTTCTTTCATACCATTCTGCCATTGCTTTCCAAGCATCAGACTCTCGCAGAAACCACTGGCCCTTGTACGGTTTTCCATAGATGTAACTCCTAGCATATTTAATGTTGTTTACACTAGCAGCTGTCATTGCACTCTTCTTCTTGATTCAAGAATTTAGTGAATATCGTAAAAGCTGGTGCGAGCTATGAACATTGCCAATCTTGCCACGTGTAGCTGTTTGTCGTGCTTTTTTCTTGTTATTGATTGTGCTCGATGCTATTGTCTCACGTGAGGGAACTTGTTTGATAGCCATAGCGCCTGCTGAACTTCGATTTCCAAATCTTGTTACAGGAAGCTGGAAACGTACCGTACGTGGTGGACAATGGGTGCGGTAAATTCTCAAAATCACCAAAAGAGATAGCTAATATCGTTGCTCAATGGTTCGGTCCGAAAGCAGATGAGCTCAGGGCCATGTCGCAGAATGCACTGAGGTTAGCTAGGCCGGATGCCGTGTTTAAGATAGTCCATGATCTTCATGAGTTGGTCAGACAGAAAAGCCTTGTACCCCAACCACAGTTTTGCTCAACTTGAAAAATCGAACGCTTTGTTTTAACCATCTTTTCGTTCAACGTCTGAATATAACTTACCGTCTGGTGAAAGTAGTCATTTTTGTTATGACCTTTGATTCAATTGCTTTGTTCTGATAGTTCTATGTTCCTTATTTACTCATAGAACTGATCTTTTCTTTTGCTGGGAAGAAACTAAAAAAAAATTCAGCTTTAGAATCAACTGTAATATGACCTAGTTATTAAATTCATGCTACATGCTGAAGATCCCTTATGCCGGCGGGATCCAGAGTCTGTAAATTGTTTTCTTAAGCCATTGTCATGCCAATACAACTTCAACCTCATTTATCCTTCTCTTATTTGGTAGAGATGTATCCAAACTGAAGTGACAAATGCTAGGGTTACGATTTGGTTAGTATTAATCATATCGATTTCTTATAAGCGCCATTTACGGATGGAACCGTCCGGTCTCGGCATTTGGGGTTTTGTTCCATCCGGTCTCAGCATTTGGGGTTTATTTCAAGTCGTTTTGATAATCGAAACCGTTCTTACGAAGTTTGTCACGTATCCAGCATGCTAAAAAGCATTTATGGATTTGCATTATGCGATAGATATGCTTATGGTTTGTATTCAACGGTTTTAAAAAGGAAACCATTTTAATTATCAACGTAGATCTTGGAAGGGCCCACAAACGTTGAAATTGGACGGTCTCCAACATAAACCCTAGGAGGGCCCACCTTAATGATATCCAAACACACTTGATTTGGCTAATTTGAAAAAAAATTGGTTTTTTGTTTTTTTCATTTTGTCATTATTCAAAAAAAATTCGCATTTGTTAGTTTTCGGTCAATTTTTTGTGGGTTCTTGGCTTGTCTCGACGAGAAAAATCTAAAAAGTATAAAATTATTGGCTAAACTTAAAGTTTTATGAATAAAGACGAAAAATAATCCAAAAAACTAGTTTATTTTGGATTATTTTCGGCTTTATTAAAAAAACTATTACTTTTGACCATAATTTTATACTCTTTGGATTCGTCTCGACGAGATAAATCCAGAAACTACAAAATCTTGACGCAAAATTAACAAATGCAAAAAAAAATTGAATAAAGACTAAATGAAAAAAAAAACCAAAAAATCAATTTTTTCAAATTAGCCAAATCACCCAGTTGGTCGAACCGAATCAAGATCCTCTAATATGACGATATCTCATGTGACGTAAAATTCAATTTATTAGGGTTGCATTTTAACAATTTTAGCAGCTCATTTTATAAGTATCGATGTATGTATCAGTCCCACAAAAGAAGTTTATCGGAGATTAAAACCCATTCAAGCAAAGTATAGTTGTCATTAGACAATTTGATGATCAGACTTTAAAGTCTGTCTTCCTCTTTTATGTCAATTATGAATTTATGATTTGGTCAAGTTTTTATGAAAAAATCACTCACGTATGTTACTCTCCCTGCCCTAAAATGTTTGTTCAATCAGTAAAAACGAGAACTTAAAAAAAAAAAATCAAGAAAAAAATTGAACTTTTTTTTATACATCAAAAGAATTCATTGATATGTAGTACTATTCGGAAAAAATTATAAACATTTTTAAAAATTACTGTATATTATTTTCAAGTTATAGACCAGACAAATATTTTGGACGGGAGGTGGTAGTAATAGTAATTGTGGATATCCAAGAAAAACTTGGGTGTCGATCGAGTATAGCCTGATCGCCATGTGATATTCGATCTCGTATCTCGGTTGTCTAAATTTATTTTGGATGGTCTAGATTTTTTTTCCCTCTATCTACTCTTTCTCTATTTGTAATCATGGCCGGCTAAAAGACTTTTCGACAGTCGAGATGCACGATCAAGTACCACGTGGCCATGCCGGACCGGGAACCAGAACCAAGTTTTTATGCATCACAAGAGGATGACCAAGACAAAACCGAATCCCATTCTTTACCACGTCATCGCAAGCCGTTATGCCATGCTGATGGCACCTGTCTCTCTCTCTCTCTCTCTCTCTCTCTTAAAAAAACCTGGACAGTTACCGCCATTAATTACTAGTGTAGTAGATAGAGAAATTCAGCTTGAGTGGTTTCTTGTTTCTTTGATTTGATTTGATTCAATCTGAACTCCGAAGCGAACTCTCCCCAATTTGCTCTCTCTGATTTGAGGCCTACACAATTTTTACATACCCTATATACAAATTTTGGTACATGCAAGATTCTATAACGTCGTTATTTGGGGGATTTTTTGGAGGTGTTTTAGGGAATGGGTTGGAGGTACAAGGCTGGGTTGGTTTTGATTGGGACTGTTGTTTTCATTTGGGTCGCCTCTGCTGAGGTTACTCAGGTTAGAGATTTCCATCCTCTCTCTCTCTCTCTCTCTCTCTCTCTCTCTCTCTCTCTCTCTCTGTGCGTGTGTGGGTGTGTGGAATATGTGGTTTTACACTATTTATTGTGTTGTGTTGCATGGTTTCCTGAAAGCAGAAGTTGATTTTTTTGGATGAATTTTCCATGTGATTGAGAGAAATATTTGTTGAGGATTCGGAAAAACCAACAAACACACAATACAATGTGCAAAAGAATAATCGAGAAAAGAAAATAATCAAGAACATAAAACAAGAACGCGAACACGTAGAGATCTTTTCCCGGTTCCCAATTGTGTAGTGTGTAGTAGAGTATCTCCACAGCTCACACGATTCCACTCTCTCTCATTCGTCGAACCTCAAACTGTAAGCGTAGCGCGCGACCCAAATTGAATCAGGCACAAGCCCAAGTATTATTGAGATTGATAGAAATTAGAATTGCAATGGGACCTTTTTTTTTTTCTTTTTTGTAAGTGAATAGGAATTGGTTTTGGACATTCTAGAGTCTTGCATCTCTGTATTGTCTTTTGTGATTTCTTAAACCCAGATGGCAATAGATCCGCTCCAAGTTTCCAACCCTGCCCCAATTGGAGCAGTTCTCCGAGTTTATTATATTGATTTTTGTAGGTTTTGATTTGGGTTTGGAGGGGAAGATTTAGCTTTTCAGAATTTCAGTTGTGTTGGTATTTGATTACCCCGTCCAACCCAAATCACTCTCCATTCAAAACCACCTCTTTATCTAGTGTCTACCCCTTCATGTAACTGCTACTCAAACATCATACAACTATTCTATTGCTTAGGGAAAGCATTTCCAATGGGATCTATTGCATAGTATATTCTCATGTGAATTTGAAAAAGATTGACCAAATATTTTTTATTTCTGTAAAGCAAAAAATCAGTAAAAAGAAAGACAATTAAAATTGTAAAATGGGGATTGAATAAGGGCGGCAAAATCGATTTCTTTCTGGTTCAGAGATGGAAGGCCAAAATCATTCCCCATTGGAGATTGGAGATCGGGCCAGGATGGGAGTGGCTGCATGCTTGGGGTGAGTGAAACCTAGCCCTTTGCCATCTCTTCGTACTCCCATCAAGGACAGACTGAGGGGCGGATAGTACGGGAGACTGCCCTACGTAATTTTCAGACTTTCTTTCAGAGTTATGGTAGTATTTTGTCAAAAATATCAAAAGGATATATTAGGTCGCCCGCCCAACACTTTTCTAAAGAAATTAACACCCGCCTATCCAAGATTTTTTTTTTGGAAAAATTCCGGTTATTGTCCTCCAACATGCGTCTATAATCAAATTAGCACTAGGGTCAATATCTATAAATTTTGGCATGGCTATGGGTGTACAAGCTTCTACTAATGTACAACTATATTTTTACACTGTTTGTGTAATGTGTTGGTAGAAATTGATATCACCTTTCAGTTATGGAAAAAGAAGTAAGTGTTTCCCACCCATCGTTGAAATCCTGCTTCTCGCATGTGGATGATCTTGTGTCATCTTTTGATGACATTTTGCACTTTTCTGCACCAAAAGGATGATTGTACACTTTAATTTGATTGCAATGTAATCTTTCTGCCATTTATTACATCGAAATTAGTTGCCTCAAGTGTTTTGCTTGTTTGATGAGTGAGTTGTCACCATGTGAATGCGGTAGAGTTGAGGAGGTTACCTATCTCTCTCTACATTATTTATATATGGCCTATGATGGGCCTTCATAGAGTGGATGTCTTTTTTGGGGAAGTTGGCTACTAAAGGCCTTAAGTTAGGGTATGGCTGTGGACAGAGTTTGTATGCTACGCCATCTCAAGGACGAGTCACGTGAACACTTGTTCTTTGAGTGTGAGTACTCCCTGGTTGTTTGGAAGTTGACGTCACAGAATAACATCGCAAGGCCTTGTTTGGTTTTGTCCAGAGAAATAGTGGGTATGAATTCATAACCATGGAAGCTCTTGCTCCAATACAGTTTATAAACTCTCCCTTGCAGCTGCAATTTATGGGGTGTGGAGGGAAAGAAATATAAGGAAATTTCAGGGCTTGACTATACCTGCACTTGCTTCGGGGTCTCTGGTTGTGGATGATGTCAGGGCTTGATTCCGCTCCTGGAGAAAGCTGAAACCAACAGATAGCTGAAACCAACAGATGATAATAGGCTTCTAGCTAGAAATTGCAACAGATGATAATAGGCTTCTAGCTAGAAATTGGAACCTCAGTCCAGGAGTTTTTGGTTCCCTGTACACGTGCTATTTTGCTTCTTGTGCTTGTTTTACTAGTTAGCTAGGTTTATGTTGGCCTGTAGGTTTATGTTGGCCTGTTTAGCTTGTTCGGGATTTCCCTGTTGCTCTTCGTTGTTTGCTTCAATCAAATGGTTAATTTACCCAAAAATAATAATAATTATACATGTGCATTGGTTCTTTCATTCTGTTATCCTTTTCCTTCCTGTTAATTCTGAACTATTTTCGGCATTCTTTTGATTCTGAGCTGTAAGATTATTGCCACGAGGAGGCTGATGGGGTTGCTGGCCATGGTACTTTTTAATGAAGCCTTGGCCCTTGTGAAACCTTGCTTGGTCTCCATGAGAGCTTATGTACAATCATGCGAGTACAAATGTTACAGTTTGGCACATGTAGGGATGCATCGGTCATGTCATATTGCTTAGTTTCCGCTCAGTTTATTTTGCGGAAATTCGTAGTTTTGGCATGGTCCATAGGCATGCTGCTTCCATGTCACCTCTTTTACAGTGTAGTTTGGAGCTCCTTGTAAAACTTGTAGTTCTTTCGTTACATTTCCATAGTGTGTCTATGCTAATTTATCGAACTTGAAGTTAACAGTAAAAATGTCTTGCAGAGAATCTTTGAGCAGTATAAACAGCCATTTGCACTGACGTATCTGGGGATCTCTCTTATGGTCATCTACCTACCTGTAGCAATTGTCAAAGATTGGATCTGCATCTTGATGGACAAAAAATTGCTCAAGAATATTTACAATGAAAGCCCTTTCTCGAGCTCTTCAGTTGGACTAAATATCCCCCTTAGAATCAATGACATGCATCACGCACCAGAGGAAGATTTTAACAGCTTTACTGATGTGGATACTAATCAAGTTGAAGAAGGGCAGCCTTTGACCTATAAAAATGGGGAAGATTCGTCGCACATGCTTCTGGAGAATTCTGAGCTTAGCTCATGGGAGAATGCCAAATGGAGTCTTTATCTTGCTCCTATATGGTTTGTAACAGAGGTATTTTATGCGAAATCTTAGCGTTCTTTTCATAATCAATTACAGTATGAAGAATTCCACAATTCAATCTAGGGTACTTGGCCATCATGTGCTCTCTAGTGCGGTATCTTGTGCCACCACCGTACGGTTGGTGCTAACTCCAACTTATTCTTTTAGAAGTAAGGAGTGAATTTAGAAAAGAAAAAAAAAAAAAAGAATCTGTATGACAAATATGATAATGCAGAAAATATTTTGTGACACACGGAATTGGGTAAAATGGATTGATTGGATATAATAGTGTTTCTGTCGATGCCAGTTGTCATTATTATTGTTGAAGTTGTGTCTTGGATCCAAATTTGTATTTGATTCTTTAGCTTTGATGCATGCAGTATTTGTCCAACTCAGCACTTGCTAATACCAGCGTTGCGAGTACGACTGTCTTGACTTCTACATCAGGGCTCTTCACTCTTTTCTTTGGTGCAATCCTTGGTCAGGACTCTATAAAAACTGCAAAGATCATAGCTGTTTGTATTAGTATGACTGGGGTCGTGATGACTACAATCGGAAAAACTTGGGCCCCTGATGAAATGCTGAGCGCCTCAGAGTAAGTTCAAATTTTGCATGTGGTGATGTAATAAGCTTTCCAGATGGTTAATTTCTTCTCAAGGCCACTACTTTATATCACCGTTTAGTGCTCAAATCTCTTGTTGAAGCACAACCAGAAAAGAGAAATATGATGTGTAATATGCATGTACACCTAGAGGAATATATCTGTGCACATGTGATTCTGTTTGGAGTTTAGATCTTTTGGAAGTCCAACTTCTGTAAAGTGCGTCATCACTGTTTGGGTTTATCCTGTGGCAAGATAGGCTTGCATTTCCATTGTGCATGTGCATATCTATTGCTTCCTACATCAGTTTCTCAGTTGCCTGGAGTTCACTTTGTTTTTGTTTCAATCGTATAATGCCAGGATTTAAAACATCTGGATGTGCTCAGTTTTAAAACTTATGTTCTCGTCATCACTAGCGTTGTGCCCGTTTGATACACGGGACAACATGGAAAAAGTTCACATTGGTATTTCTTTTGGGCAATTTGAAGATATGATTGCACCCATGAACAAAATACTTGTCAAGGAAAAACCATTCACGGCAAAGAAAAACACAGTCCTAATTTGCCGAAAGTGAAAAATAAAAATAAAAATCGCGAATGAAAATTACCAATCAAGAACTTTTATTCAATTTATTAGAACAACACGAAATGAATCATCTCATTAGAAAGAGAGCATAAAAGTGAAGAAGAATAAGAAGAGATTTTCTAAAAACAAAAATGTTGAAAGAATTGGGGAGAAAAAATAGGGAAGTTAAGAAATGGAGTGGGACAGATGTAAGGGTGAGAGGCGGAAGAGGTTTGAGGTTTTTTTATTACCAAAAAAAAATAATAATAATAACTCTAGGAAATTAGGATTGGGGGTGTGGAGAATAGGGAAGCTCAAATACATTTAAATATAGTATGTATTGATTAGAAAACTCATTCGAGTATTCATCAAACTGTGTTTGATTAAGCAAAGATAAAAGAAAAATATGATACACCATTCTTTCTAGTCCATGAGGTATTATTCTAAATACATCTCAACAAACTACCAAGATGAGCGCCAGAAATCAGTTTTGGGCTAAGCTATAAGTTAAGATAGATTGAATTTGTGTTAAAATGTGGACCACCACTACACTAGATAATGGAATGCCTCCAGTGCATGCTGCTCTTTTTGGTTTGTACAATCATATGTAGTTAGGCAGGAACTTTCAAGTAGAGATACATTAGTACGAGTTCATCTGAATTGGCTTCTCAGCATTTTCTTCGATACATGTCTTTGGGAAATTTTCCCATACCATGCACAAATTTTCATTTTATTAGTGTGGCATTCCTGATTAATCATGCTCTATGTTACATGGACTCAGGTATGGATGTGGGTACAGCAGTATGCGTCTAGGTAACGGATTCATCTAATTTTCATTTCAAGAATATGGGGACATCCTAAAATATCTAAAGTCCTTAATATAGGGTTTCAATTCTAGGGTAAATGGTGCTTCCTAGTTGTCTTAGACTTTTTCATGCATATTTTAGGAGTTCTATGCACAACCCTTGAAAGATTTGATTTAGAAAAAATGGTTGCTATGTTATTGCCCAACTACACAGATCACATACCTTAATTGGGGCTCAAGTGTCTGATATGGATATTTTTCTCATTTTGAATGATCCGTGTAACATAGATCATGCAATTGAATAGTACTGGTGAATTCCTGTTTGTTTGCCTGGAAACTTCGTACTCCATTACTAACATACTTCATTACTAACAGATTAACTATCTCTCTATCTTTTTTTTTTTTTTTTAAAAAGGGCAAAAGAGAAGCCATTAGATGAAGTTCTCTGTAAATCACCAAATGGTGTCTCAGATTACTCATCTTCCATGTTTCTGATCAGGACCTCCAATGGACTGCGAGGGCAATGGTGAAGTTAGGTCAATGTCGATCTGGTAGTCTACGTTTGTTGACACTTTGAAAGGATTACTGTGACAGGTTGCACAGTCAAAGATGTTTGTTTTTTTGTTCTGAAAATGGCAAAGGTGGTTTATACTTGCTCCTTTGACTGAAACTTTCAGTTTTGACCAGTTTGGTTACCGTTGCATTAATCCTGTGAAAACTAAATGGATATTTGTGTTTGCTAGAAAGCTATGAGGATTTTATGTGTATGCATTTGCGGTTTCAAGAAATGTCTTAACTAAATCTCTCAATTTTTATTATGACAAGGAGCACTAAGCATTCCATCATCGGAGACGTCTTTGGTCTTCTCTCTGCAATGTCATATGGTTTATTTACAGGTTGGACATCCTTATCAAACATATGCAATGATCAATTTCATGATAATTTGCAAACTTCAATTGCGAAGTCTCTATGTTGATTTATAACCTGTTGGGCCACCACTTAGTGTAGTGCTGCTGAAGAAGTTCTCTGGATTGGGAGGAGACAAGGTTGATGTACAGAAGTTCTTTGGATACGTTGGGCTGTTTACTCTTCTTGGCTTCTGGTGGCTGGGTAAGATACCCAAAATTTCCATTTTTCTATAGTCCTAGCACAATTGTGTGGCTTCAAAGAATTCTGCTTGAGATGTTAATACAAGTAGATTCGCTTGTCATGGATGTTGAGGAGCAGCCCTAAAAGGATTTAGTCAGTATGTGGTTCAAGTATTCAACTTTAGAGTTAGTGGAGACTACAAATAAGACATGAAATCAGAGCAGCATACTGCATACAGTGGGTGGCTTTCATCTTTTCCCACCCATATGATATAAGGACTGTCTCATTTGAAATCTATGAAGGTTGCATTTTTTCTCGCTTCATTTCGTTTCTATCTCAACACCAGTGCTTTAGCCACACCCACTTCATGTCTACGTCGTCACTAAGCTAGGCCACTATTCTGATTAATAGTGCATGATTGACCTTATAGAATCTTCTTTTCAATTTAATTGGATGTGTCAATGACTCAATCATATACTTTCCCAATTTAGTTGGATGCATCAATGATACACCATATTTCCTCCTCCATTTAACCTATATTTTCTTTAGTTCTGGGGATATTATCTTCATCAACCTCTTGTCCCCCCAGTGTGTGAATCGAGCCTAGATATCAAATCAAATTAAGTCCTTTCACTGTGACCTAGCCCATGGTTATACTTCTATTTCACTAAAGTTATAGTGCATACGTGGGCATAGTTAGTCCTCCTTTTCTTACTGATGATGATCTATGTCATAGGGTTATTCCAGTCATTTTTCTGGGACTTCAGTTTTGCTGGAGGCTTCAAGTTAGAAGTTATCACTAACTTTTTACCCAAAATCTTAGGAGAACAGGAAGACACTACTTTATTTGTCTCTGGGAAAACTTGATCTTCCAGTACTTGGGTTGGGAGGCCTGATATAGAACTCTTTGCTTCCATAATCTTTCTTGGATTTTATAGCTACATGTCTTTGTGGTTTGCTTGGTTGGTGGTGATAACCACATTTGCTTTCTACTAGTTCACATTTCGCTTCAGTAAAGTTCCATCGTAAGGTTATAAATGCACTCTTCAAAAAATATCTAAAATCTTACTCATGGATTTTATATTAAGAAACTCACCCACGTTCTATATACACTTTCAAGGCTTCGGAAGATCTTGCACTAGTTCAGAAAGCCCGCTTTCTGGACAAAAGTAGAACATATGCTCTTTGTAGATTTCACTAGACATGGGGTTTGGCTTCTGCGAGGTTTCTCATGACCAGTAAAAACTAAGACGCTTTTTGTACTAGAATGGTATCATTATTCTAGATTTCCTGTAACTCGGGCTTTGAAATGTTGGGATCACAAGGTATCTCCAATCCACATTCCCACATTCCACCAACAACGTGGCAACCTGTGGTCCTTTTCTTATTGTATACTGTAATATATTTGCTTTATTATGCTTATTAATCAAGATTTTCTTTGTTTTCTTTTGTTCCGTTCATGGATAAATTGGCTGGTCGTGGAAAACTGAAAAGATTCAGTAGCTTTTAAGCTTTAACTGTTTTACATAGTTTTTCAGCATTTATTTTTCCACTCTTTTATTGTTCCTGCAGTATGGCCATTGAATGCCGTGGGGATAGAACCTCAGTTCACGATTCCACATTCAACATCTCTTGCTGAAGTTTTGCTGTTAAATGGCTTTGTGGGGAGTGTTCTCTCGGATTACTTTTGGTGTGTAAAGCAACCTTTCTTTTCATCGTTGCATGCGTTTCTCCTTCATTAGCATATATACCTTTTTTGTGTCCAGGAAAACATTTTCATGCACCTCTCTAATCCCAGGGCCTGAAGTTAATGATCCGCTAAACCTCTAGTGACCCCAAGGTTTTTTTTTTTTGCAGGTGGTGGGAGTTGAACCTGCGAGTATTCCACCATTATAAATTTTCTATTCAAAAACTCTCCCGCCCCACCCCTAGAAAGAGGAATTAATCAATAGGACAATACAAAAAACTCCATCCAGAGAGAGTAATTCTGTCATTCTGAACTTATGTGTTACAAAAAATTGATACTTGAAAGAAAGTTTTGATAACGAATTTTAGAATCCTGAACTAACTGATTTTTATCACATGTTGGACTCTTCCGAAAAGGATTTGGACAATTTCATGTCTGATTTGGTTACCTCCCTCTCTCTCGTTCTCGTATCAAGCAGGGCTCTTTCTGTAGTTTGGACAACTCCATTAGTTGCAACTCTCGGTATGTCATTGACGATACCACTTGCAATGGTAGCAGACATGGTGGTGCACGGCCGTCACTTTTCTGCAATCTACATTCTTGGTTGCATTCAGGTAGTCTATTTCAATGGTACTCCAAATTATTCTTACAAGCTTGTTAGACTCTGTTGGATTGTGTATTTGTGTTGGGTTTTACAGAATGAAAGAAAACGAAAGTAATAGCCTGACTTTCAATACCGTTTCCTTTCTCTTGATAAATCTCTCCACGAGTACACGATCCAAATACAATCGTACTATTTTGCTCCAGAAACCTGGCTAATTAGTCCCATTGGATCCAGGTCTTTGCAGGATTTGTCATAGCAAACCTTTCTGACAGTCATTTCCGTAAAGAAGATGAGTAGCAGCTGTAAATTTTCTAGTTTTTGTTCCAGAAAATGTAACTGTTAAAACTTGTGACTGCATAAATTTTGGATGGTATTGGTCTTCCTTTGTTGTGTACACTTCACAGTTCTCTATTACCTATAAGATAAGAGTTGCTAATGTAATTCTACTCCTAGGTTTTTTTGTTTACTTCCAACTTAGTTGATTGATTTGAGTACAACCTTGGGAGTTTGGCCCAGTGGTTGTGAGGTTCGATTCCTATGGACATGAGGTTGGTCCTCGTAATAATCTAACTAATACTAATACTAACAAGTAACAACTTATCGAGTTATCGTCTGGCAAAAGGAAATATTGATTTGATTACGTTTCGGAGATATGACTGCTAAGTGGGTTTGAACAGTAAATTTATCAACAGCTGTATTTATTTATTCATGTTTGTCCAAGAATAGTAAAAGGAACTCTTGCCGTGGGGTGGGGTGTTGAACTCTTACCCGCGGCCAGGTGAAGGGTTATTTTTTGCCGGACCAATTGGGTTAGGAGGTAACTTCTATCAACAACAATTGCCAATATGAAGAAATACTGAAATATAGAAAATACACCTAGGCTTCTGAGGATTTATGTAAGCACTTTAAAAGTCTCTCTTTTCACTTGATCGTGTGGAAGGGGGGAAAAAATGAACTACGGTTACATGAGGATAGCCCAAAAAAAACAAATGGTAAGGACCTCAATTTATTGGAACTTAAGGCTTGGATTGATTTTGGTTTGGTTCTTAGTGGCGAGGCAGAAATTTGCTCCAGTAAGGGCACGTAGGCAGAAATTTGTTCCAGTAAGGGCACAGTCGAAAAAAGCCAGTAACTTTTGTGGTGTAAAAAAAAAATCTCTCTATTTTAAGATTCTAACAAGCCTTGATTTTTCATTTGAACTTCTTTTGAAGATATAATATTCCTAATTGAATATGCTTAACTATCTCATTATCTTCAACACAAAAGATAGATGAGTTATTGACAGATTTAAGAAGAAAAAGCGAAATAAGGAAGAATGTAAAAAAAAGTCTCCTTTGATTTACATTTTATAATAATATAGTAACTATAATCCTGTAAATACGTAATAGTTTCAAAGTAAAAATTCAGTGAATTGAGGCTTACTTGTGACTAATTTTTTATTCAATGGTCTTGAGACATCACCACGTGGTGCCCTAACACCATTCTCCATCACATTTTTTGATCAGCTTTTATCATCACATATTTAGATGAAACTCATATATGTAGTCTTGACTCCCCCAAAAATATGTGTAGGAGAGTGATGTTATAGCACCATATAGTTTCGCCCCAAGGGCACTTAATAATTTTATATATACTAATGAAATTTCTAATATAATTTTCTACAAATGCAAAAAAAATAAAAAAATTCCAGTGGTCTTCAAGTGGCTCCGCCACTAAAGGTTCATCAGTAGTTTTTGAAAGGAAAAGAAAAGAAAGAGGCGAGAAAATAACAAATATGAATTTTGTGCACAATCCTATTTTCCTCTTATTTTTCTCTCACTTTCTTTTCACCGGTTTTCCTCGAGGTCCAAACATAGCGTAAAGCACCTCCTTTCAACCCCTTTGAGATTTGTCAACTTTCAATTACAAAAGCATCTCTAAAGGGCTGTTTGATAAAGTTGAAAATTGAAAATTAAGTATTGAAAACTGAATGCTAAATTTATTAAGCTAATAAGTTGTTTGAAATGTACTGAATCTTAAGCACTGAAATACATAAGTTGTTTGGTTTGTACAATGAGCTGAAGTATTAAATTCACTTTTTTTTTTACTTTGCCTTTCATATATTCATACTAAAATGCATAAATGAAGAAAAAAAAAAAGTACATTGATCAAAATAATAAAAATATGCAGAATATTGGAAAGATAGTGGTATAACAGTGGTGGTATTAAATTCACTAATTTTCTTACTTTGTCTTTCATATATTCATACTGGAATACAAAAATGAAATCAATAAATGAAAAAAAAAAACATTCATTTGCCAAAATAATAAAAAAATATATATACAGAATATTGACAAGATGGTAGTATAGTGGTGGTGATGGTTTGTGTAGTGGTATAGCGATGGTGGTGGTAGTAATTGTGGAGTGGTGGCATTGTCGTGGTGGGGAAGTGATAGTGGGAGAGGCGAAGTGGTCACGATGGTGTGACTTGGTGGTGGTGGTAGTTGTAATGGCAATGGTGGAGTGGAGTGGTGGTGGTGGCAATGGCGGAGTGGTGGTGGAGTGGTGGTGATGGCGGTGGTAATAGTGGTGGGAGTGGCAGAGTGGCGGTTATGGTGGTGTGAGTGGTGGTGGTGATAGTTGTGATGGGAGTGACTGAGTGGTGGTGGCGGCGGCGAAGTGGATGCGGCGGAAGAATGCTTGTGGTGATGGTAGTGGTAGAGTAGTGGTGATGGTGGTAGTGGTGGTGGTGGTGGTGGAGATGAAGATAGTGGTAGAGTAGTGAAGATGGTGGTGCTGGTAGAATAGGGGTGGTGATGACGGCAATAATAATTGCGGTTGTGTGAAGGAATAGTGGTGGAGGGAAAAATAGTTGAATGAAAACACTCATAAATTCTATCAAATCTACTTAATTTTTATCAATATTTTAGCTTACATTTTGATAGTCACTAAATTCAGTCAAAATTACTTAATTTTTATCAACATTTTAGCTTACATCTTAAGAGTTACTTAATCTTTTAAGTAATGAAAAATGTAATTATCAAACCTACTTAATTTCTTATTACTTAAGTCATTTAGTTTTAAGTGTTGAATTTAAGTTACTCCTATCAAACAAGCCTAAGCTTAATTACTTGATCACATTGGTTATTATTGCTAGTCAAACCCAATTTTGTGCCTTCCAAGGGGTTATCTACTACTTCCACTAGCTATTACTAGAGAGCAAGGAAGGCTAGCTAGTAGCTACTCTACCATTTTCTACTTCTAATTTAATTTGCTTGTATAAAATTGTCCACACTCCAATAACGTTAAATTTGTTGGCATCCATTTTCTTAAACATTTTTAGAAAAAATAATTTTATTTTCTCAACAAAAATTTGACAAAATACTGTTATTGAACCATATTTAATGAAAATAAACTATTACAAAAGCAAAACATTATAGTGAGCAAGCTGTTCAAGTAATTAGTAGTACTAATATTTTATCCTAAAAGGGAAAAAGTAACTAAGATAGCAAAAATAATGAGTTTTGGTAGATGTTAAAAAAGCAAATTTGAATAGAAAGCAAAAATAGAGAGTAGGGTAAGAGTTCTTTGTTAAAAAAAAAAATGAATAAGCAAAGTAGAGATTATAATTTATTTATTTTTAACGCTTTACTATGCAAAGTAAAGAAAGAATTGGAGATGCTCTCTCTTCAAAACAAAAACAATAAAAAAAAAAATTATAGGAGCACCTAGTAACAAGGCCTTATTTTCTTGTAAGATTTTATGGAAAATCTGATATCATAAATTCAACTCATTTATGGGATTTTTCATTTTAGCACTTCTGGAAAATCTCATAAAATCAACAATAGTGTTTGGGACACACCACTCAACTTCGGGGTGAGCGTCATGTCGTATCATCTCGTTTTCGTGTTAAAATTCTCTTAACCCTAACCTGACCTGTTTAGTTTTTCGTGTTATCGTGTCGTGTCGTGTTGCCAGATGACATGTCGTGTCGCCAGATGACATGTCGTGTCGTGTTTGTCATGTCATCTTGTGTTCGTGTCAGAATTCTCTCAGCCCTAACCCGACCTATTTAACTTTGTGTGTTATCGTGTCGTGTCATATTCGTGTTTCGTGTTAGAAATAACTGACCATAACCAGCTAACTTCGTGTCGTGTTCTCGTGTCATGTCGGAAATTCCCACCCCTAACTCAACCACACTACCAATCATACCAGTCTGCGTGGCACTACATGATTGATAGTTGCAAAATAGTTTCAAAGTGTTTGTTTTCCCATTACCAATCTTACAGTGTCACATTGTTGGTGGTGTGATTGAGTGGTTTGTCTCTAGCATTATTCCTTCCCATTTTAGCACATTGTTTTTTGCTAAAATGGAAAGTCCCATGAAATCGACCCATAAAATCTCAGAGAAACAAGGCTTAAGAGGGTGTTCCGCTAATGATGTTTTTAGAATAAACTAGTTATTCACTATTTTTTATGTAATGTACTATAAAAGAATGACATATCTTGATTTTTGTAACTATGTTTTTTTAAAGCGGGATACCCCCAAGTTCCAACTTATTTGGATTGGAAGAGAGTGCTCATCAGCAGGGATGGGCATGGGGACGGATCGGGGCCGGAGAGTACTATCTCCACCCCCAATCCCCAAACCCCTTGTCCATATCCATCCCCTACCCGATCCCCAACGGGGCTTTATTTTCATCCTCCATCCCCACTCCAAATGGGGAACGGGGATACCCACGGGGATTCGGGGATCCAATCATTTTTTTAAAAAATAGATTACTTGAAATCTAGAATCTCAGTTACAAATTGAATGCTAAAATCAAGTTACAAGTAGAGGTGTCGAACGGGCCAAGCCGGAATGAGCATGGTACGTTTATCGTTGGCACGACACGACACGGCACGGTATTTATGTATAAGCGTAAGTGTTTGCCAGCTTCAATTCAAGTTGTATCAAGTATCAACTGGATTTCTAATTTGAAAACTAAAGGAACCACAAGCAAGATGGCATAAGAGAGTATTTAAGTAGTGTGATCTTCAAATTCATATGAAGCACTAAGATAAAGTAAAGTACGAAAAGTAAACTCAATCGAGAAAAAACTTTACACAATTGATTTCATCAATAGGAACAACAAAATCAACGGCTCGATTGGAAAAATATTGTTTTTATTTTGCATTTTTTTGTGTTTATTTTAAGGAATGCATATGATTGATAGTTGAGTAGATGTCAACCTAGTTGGGATGTATTTAAATTATAGTGATGCATTTCTTATTTAATCACATTTGTTGTATTACAAATGTCAATTATCAATAAAATGTTTAGAGAAAATTTAGTGTGACCTTATGTATTTGGAGAAAATTTAGTGGGACCCAAAAGTTTCATAACTCATGAATAGACCTCTATATTCGGTGATTCGGGGACGGGGCGGATCGGGGACGGGGAGGAGCGGGGCGGGGATGGATCAGGGAACGGATTCGGAGCAGATTCGGGGCGGGGACATGCCTATCTCCACCCCCTACCCAATCCCCAAACATTTTCAAAAAAAATCCTCATATCCTATCCAATCTCCAAACAGATCTCCATATTGGTGATCCGTTCGGATCGGGGATCGGATCGGATTCGAACGGGTCAGAGGAAATGACCATCCTACTCATCACAGAAAGATATTAGGTGGGGCGTCCACTCACCGCTGCTTATCACTCGAAAATCATTATCAGTGTCAACAATACAGATCCAAAAAACCAAACGAGGGAACGATAAACAGGTTCATCGAATCGAATAATAATCAGAGAAAAGTCCAGAAAATTGAATGGAGAAAGGAAAAGGAGTGGTGATGGGTCGAAGATGGGCTGTCGATTTCACTGATAACTCCATCACTCCTTCCTCTCGCGACATCCCTGATCCCCCCGGTTTCTCCCGTGCTTCTCTCGATCAGGTCCTCTCTCTCTCTCTCTCTAGACATGTATATGTGAATTCTTACACTTGTAACCATGTGTTGCAGATTGATTGGTTGATTATAGACACATATGCAGATATATTTTTGTGTCGCTCATCTGATTTGTTGGAATTATGCAGGATGATTCGACGCTGAGTCGCCAGAAGAAGGATGCTGAATCTAATTGGAAATCCCAGGTAATTTGCAACCTAATTATGCCGCTCACCCGCCAAAAAAAAAAATGAAAAATACACAATCAAACACTGCTCAGACCTCGTCCTCATTGTTGGGCTTCGTCTAATGCAACTGACTGGTGTTAATTTAGGTCAATAACTTCGTACAGCTTTTTGTTTGAGCAGAAAGCATGGGAAGTTGCCCAAGCCCCTTTCAAGAATTTGCTAATGATGGGCTTTATGATGTGGATGGCTGGAAGTACGGTGCATTTGTTCAGCATTGGTATCACATTTTCAGCTCTTTGGCAACCCATAAGTGCTCTTCAAGGAGTTGGAAAAAGTAAGGCATCACCCTATATTTTATCTGGGACTGTACTATTCTTCGAAGTACATGATGTTTTTGGTATTGTACACCTATTTTGCAGCAAGAGCATTTTGTTTTGGTAGTGTGAGCAGGGGCAGATCTAGGGGGTGCAAGTGGGGGCTTGGGTCCCTGCTCACTCCATATTATCTCATTATTTCTACTATATTTTAGGTTTTGTTTGTAAAAGTTATGAAAAAAGGTCCCCTCCAAATTGTGTTATAAGTATATAAGGATGATATTTCGTTGTTAATTTGGGTCTTTCTTCGATAAGGACATGGTATAGGAGTTAATCATGGAAATAGGACACAAGCTAATTCTTTAATGCCAAGAGGACAAATTACCTACACATTCCAAAAATGCCCCCGCTAGCCCATGAAAGTGCCTAAACCCCCCAAACCCTATGAAAGTGCCTAAACTCCCAAACCTAATGAAAGTGCCTAAACCTAAACCCTAGGGCACCCTATGAAAGTACCTAAAATCCTAGGGTACCCTGTGAAAGTGCCTAAACCACTAAATCCTATAATTGGAAAGTGCACCCAAAACCTAAACCCTAGGGTACCTTATGAAAGTGCATAAACCTAAACCTCAAGGTACCCTATGAAAGTGCCTAAAACCCTAGGGTACCCTATGAAAGTGCCTAAACCACTAAAACCCTATAATTTGAAAGTGCACCCTAAGTGCCTAAACCCAAAATGCCTAAACCCATTATAGCCTACCCCAAAGTGCCTAAACCCCCTGAAATTGAACCCCAAAATTGAAGAGAGAAATTAATTTAGTCCCACGCCATCAATTAATGACACATGAGAGAGAGAGAGAGAGAGAGAGAGAGAGAGAGAGAGAGAGACGGGATGGGTCAGAAGTGAAGAGGTGGGTTTGTGTCAGACGGGGAGGGTTGGGCACAAAATGTCGGGGACTGGGGTAATGTCCACATGGGAACACCCACCTTTTGCTTTCAATATACAGCAAACAGTAAATTTTCCACATGGGAACAACACCCACCTTTCGCTTTTGTCCGCAGAAGATTCCTCCACATGGTGCGCGTGACTGGTGGGGGTTTGTTAAGGGTATTTTTGTCTAGTATTGCCCTTGAGCCCTCAAAAATTTCACATCAATGTACTGGAGGCTTTAAAATAAGTTAGGCTGGACTAAACACCCTTTAAAGCCTCAAACTTGGCCTTTACGCCAATTTTCTGTAATTTATGAATACATGTGATTTGGTCCCCCGTATTAAGAATCCCGTGTCCACCACTTAGCATGAGTTCAAGAGTGAGAGATACTATCCGTATGGGTTTTCTTCTCTCCATCACTTAGATGCTATTTGTTTCTTAATGGCTTATAAAAATGGAAGTTTGGCCTATGGATTTATCGACAAACCAGCAAACTCAGCCTTCCAAGTGTGCTGAGCTATGAAGCACCGACACTCCTAGGAGGCGCCATATTGCTGTATGGGACACGGGGACACGGCTAAATACGTATGGGACACGCCACGTGGCGTGTCCCCCAAATTTTTTGAATTTTTTGACGGGGACACGGCGGGGATACGGCAGGGGGCAAATTGTAATTTTTAAAAAATATTTGGGGTCAATCTGTATTTTTTTAATTTTCAGGGGTCAAATTGTAATTTTTTTAAAAAATTGGGGTCAAACTGTAATTATCAATCTTTAAATTTTTAAGTTTTTTTTAAATTTTTTATAATATTTATATATAAATTAGTATATATATTGCAGTGTCCCCCGCCGTGTCCGTGTCCCTTTTTTCAAAATTGCCGTATCCGTGTCTGTATCCGTGTCTGTGTCCGTATCCGTGTCTGTGTCTGTGTCCGTATCCGTATCCGTGTCCGTGCTACATAGGTGCTGAGGCTTGCTGATGCTGCGTAAGGCAGTAACGTGCGGTCAGACGGTCCTGGAAAAGGGTCAGGAGTATAGAAGCTCCAATTTCTCTTCTTGATTGCAAAGTGGGATAATTGTTGGGATGTGGTATACAGCTAACAAAGAATCCAGAACATTCTTTTGAGATTCCCTTTTGACTAACGCAGCTTTTAGTATTCTTGCCTTCTTGGTTTAAGAGAGATTGAAGGACTTTTGAAGAAAAGCCCAGCTCTCGTGTCTCGTTGGAATAAGTTCCATACTGTGTTCCCCTCCCGGGCTTGTGATTCCGTTGGGGGATGTTCCTCTACTCCATCAAATAAGTTGGTGGGACTTAGCTTTGATTGTTCTCTTTGGGTTGTGCTAACATGTTAATGTCATTCCCAAAAAATAACATGGTGCATATTTTAGAATGAGGAGGGAGGCATTGTCATCATTTCTTTGGTTGAGGTGATACTGTATGGGCATTAGTTTGTGCTCCCTTGTATGGTGTGCAACATGCTAAGGAGAACAATATCGGAGATCTCTTCATATGGAGAATCTTCTACATGATTAGGCGGGCAGAGTTTTGTGCTCATAGAAGTTGCAGTTGTTAGCATTAGGGGAAAGGGTTCTTGGTGTGGGCACTTTGTTGAAGGTTGTCCATTGTCTCAAGCGGGTCATTATTCTGCGAATGGCAGGTGGAGGTGCTTGCCAAGCAAAGAGTGTCTGCACCATTCATGTTTATTCAAACATTTTAATCCTCTTTGATTGGGTTTTGTTTGTTTTACTGGGTTAGTCAGTTTTTTGTTGATTCTTACTTGATTCATTGGAGGGGAGATTTCCAAGTGCTACCTTCCTGGCTAATGGCTATAGTTAAAAGAAGGAAAAAAACAAACTTGTGGTCTATGCTTCGTATTTTTGGGACTTTGAGGACAATACCTCAAGTACTATATTCTAGAAATTCTTCTAATTTTTCTGCAGAGTCAATATGAAACTGGGTGGCTGTTTCTTCAATGAAATGTAGCCGGCTGCATTGGTTTGCATGGAGGGAAAAAAAATTGATTTGTTTTGTTTGCAAGACAATCGAACAATAGGCAATACTTGTGTTATGATGCACCACAAGATATATTGGTTTGTATCAGCTTTCTTTTTGCTGAACTTTGTAGTATAAACCTGCTGACTTGATGGTCTGATTAAATTTCCTTGCCTTTAATCACTTTATTTTTTTCCTTGAAATTCAGTGCTGGTTTGCTTAATTTAGAGTTAAAACTGTTGATTTTTATTCCTGCAGTTTTTGAGCCTTACAAGGACAGTAAAGTTGAACTTCTGGGGCCCAAACTACTGTTCATTGCCCTCAACTTGGGAGGCCTTGCACTAGGTGTATGGAAGGTCAGATGCTTTATTACTTATATTATTTTGCGTTTGCAAGAAGCTTTAAATTCTTGCTTCGGCAACGTACTTCATTACTTTACAAGACTTGTTTGATGCTGGCAGCTTAACACATTGGGTCTGCTTCCAACCCATGCGTCAGACTGGGTTTCATCCCTACCTCCTGCTCAGGTTCATTCTTGAATCTAATTGGAGTGTTTTTTTTTTTTCTTTTTTCTTTTTTTTTTTCTTTTTTTGTCTAGAACTCTTTCCTCTTTGACTTTTAATGGTGATCAGAAAACTAGATCATGTTCATCCAATACAAGTAGAATGGGAAATAATTGAACTCGTTGATGGAGTGATGGGGATATGTGCCTTGCAATTCGATAAATGACTCCTATATTTGGATGGAAATCCCTACCTTTTGTTTTCCCGATCATCCAGAATCGATCCCACCAAAAGTAACCTAAGCTTTTTAATAAATCTTGGAATATGTATTTTTAGCTTCTTGTTAGTCTTGATTGCCTCCACTCCACTCCACTGGCTTTTGTTCCAATTACTTGAGAGGTCAGAAACATGGATCCATTTCCCTCTATTTGGTTCTACTCTAGGTCACCCTCAATTAAATTGAAAATTTCCTTGCCCTGTCTCATCACCCCACCTCAGCCAAGTGCTCCTTGGTCTTCCTGTATCAATTACCAGATCACTCTTTCAATGTTTGTTTTTGGGTCCATCATGACTGTAAAAAAATATTTCCCTCAACCTATCTGAATAGATTCATTTGTTTAATCTTGTAACACTACTCGTCGATCTCAACATCTCATTTCAGTTGTTCTTTCCGAATCCAGTTATTTCCTTAACCACCCATGACCCAATATTGAGCACCATTAGTCATGGCAGGTCTTATAGCAGCCTATCGAATTTTGTTTCAACTTTTTACTATATCGTAAAACCCCGCAAAACTCCTGATGCACTTCTCCATTTTGTTGGTCCTGCTCTAATTCTATGGTTCTCATCACTGCCACTCTCTCCGTGTCTAATAGTAGTTCTCTGTATAAGAAAGGGTCACCTGTATGTTCACAAATTGTGTTTTTGCTGCTTCATGCTCTTCGTTTTTGTTCTATGGGATGCCCATATATCAATGGTGGTACTTGTAATATTCACTGGACGGCTTATCGATTTCAGGAGGTTGAATATTCTGCCGGGGGTATGCCGTTGCATTAAGGCCTTTGATGAGTTTTACTTCTACCGGATGATCCAGAATGGAGGGGATGATTCAGAATGGAAGCTTCGCTGCGTTTGCCAACTTTACTTTCGCAGCACACAACATGTTTTGCTCCGGTTTCATCAACTGGGGAAAACTTCAATCGTCAAGAATCTGGAATTAAGATGTAAGAAATGTTGTATGAAAATGTTATTGGATCTTATCAAAAAAAAAAAAAAATTGTTTTGTTGAATTGGACAGGCTAGTCGCTAGTCGTTAGTCGTTACAACTAAGAATCTGTTGCAGGAAGTACTAGAATATCTATGTTTTCTTTTATTAGGCTGTGTTCGGCTCATTATATGTTTGAGGTTTTGTGAAGGGTAGAAAAAGAAAGGAAACATGTACGAAAAAATGAAGTGAAAATGGAAAATTCAATCTCTGTTTTCTCTATCTCCCTTGTTTCAAGTTTTGTGAACTGTAAATTTTTCTTACAATTCCCTTGACATTTCTAAATAGACCCTAAGGCATTTTTTTGAACTTGCTACTTGCTAGATAGATAATTTTGGGTAGGTGGTGTTATTTAAAGATTTGATTAGGTCTCTTGAATGTTGCCTCATAACTGCTTCGAACTGTGCATTTGTGTGAGTGAATTAAGCAGTACGGATTGTTTGACACCACAAAAAAATTAAAAAAGTAGTAAATGGTTTCTATTTTCCCAGTTTATCCTCTTTTGCATTTCTTTTCTCTATCTTTATTCATGTGAAATACCAAAATAATTCTTCATATGAGACGTGCGAAGTAGGAAGTAAGGGGAAGTACGGGTTCTTTAATAATTTTATAATCAATGATATTCCATCTGTCCTAAAAAGTTGTCCATTAAGAAAAGACATGTAATTTTTAAATAAGACGATAAAGTACTTTTAATGTATAATTTTTTAAACTTTTTTGCGACCAAATTAAAATGATCAACGGAATTATTTTACTATATTTTATCCAAAAATTACATGTATCTCGGTAATTGTCCAACTTTTTGGGACGGATATGAAACCAATTTTGAACTGAGGTCT
Organism: Vaccinium vitis-idaea; assembly: GCA_963854785.1. NCBI lineage: Eukaryota > Viridiplantae > Streptophyta > Magnoliopsida > Ericales > Ericaceae > Vaccinium > Vaccinium vitis-idaea. The sequence continues at coordinate 6,047,675 of OY978224.1, forward strand.
GCTTCATAAAATTCCAGATAATGATAAAGATGAATGCAAGAGAATAAAAAGTAGGGGTGCTCACGGTTCGGATTGGTCCGGATTGACATGAATCCAATCCTAATCCGTGAGTCACGGTTTTTTTTAAAAATAAAATCTGTGTCCAATCTAAAAGTCTCACGGTTAGGTTCCAATCCGATCCGCGAGTTACAAATCAGTTCCGGATTTGTTCACAGATTTTCAACTAAAAAAACAATTTAAGGCCAAATTAACACAAGGGAATTCAAAGCCAAATTTCTGTCCAAACTCAACATTGAAACAAACAATTAAGTAGTAATATAGTGGGTAGCAAAGGTTGTTCATCATCCAGTTCACAAGCAAAGGCAGTTCATCATCCTAATCTCTAGCAATAGGAGGCCCCATGTGAAGTTCAAAGAGGAAAAATGGCTCCTCTTTTACAAGCCTTTCGAATGTTTTTTGATACAATAAAGCAATACTTAACATGAGATATGTTTTGTTCCACCGAATTGGTTATTCCTTCACTCACCACACAACTCTTGAATCTTCGTTCTCTTTATCTATACACATATAATTATTTATTTTAATATATATATATATATAAAATAAAAATCTCACGATCCGAATCGGTTAATCCACGGTTTCAAAATCAAAATCCGTGTCCAAACCGCGAGTCACGATTTTTTATTTCTTGAATCCGTGTCCGGGCAATTAATCCACGGTTAAAATAAAAAATGTGCGATCGGTTCGGCTCGGACCGGATTCACAGTTCACTGGTTTTTTTGAACAACCCTAATAAAAAGGAGTACAAATTTATTTCCAAGAAAAATATTAGTGGTTTGCGCACCCCTTTTTACCAACCGTACGAATTGTACCCTTTTTTATTCACGTGAAATTACCATTTTTATAATTTCAGTATATTTTTTCACATATGGGTAATGTAAAAAGAGAAGTACGAAAATCAATAATGCTATGGGTACACCATTTGTGCATCATAAATACACATCACCCTAATGTGGTAAATTAGGATAAGCCCAATGTGGGGCTCACCCAAAAAGTGGACTTCTCCTCATTTGCCACATCAGGGTGGTGTGCATTTTGGGTGCACAAATGGTGTACCCATATCATTTTGCGTACGAAAATCGATTCCCCGAACTGACCCTAGGGGAGACATCAGCATATGGTGACAAAAAGACGTGGACTTCTGTGTAGATTTCACAAACATGAAGAAGCATCTATGTCATTTCAACAAACTTCAGGGACGTCCACGTAAATCTTTTGACATCCGTATCACAATTATCAAGCACTTTATCCAAACTTTCTCACTCTCTCTCTCTCCTCTCTCATCTGAAAATCAATCCGACGATCAATGGAGCTGACACTACAGCAACTGAAGCAGTACGACGGCACAAACTCGTCCAAACCTATCTACATGGCCGTGAAAGGCCGGATCTTCGACGTCACCGCCGGAAAATCCTTCTACGGTCCCGGCGGCGACTACGCGATGTTCGCCGGCAAGGACGCGAGCAGAGCCCTAGCTAAGATGAGCAAGGACCAAGACGACGTCGTCGGATCACTTCACGGCCTGTCCGATAAGGAGATGGGCGTGCTCAATGATTGGGAGAAGAAGTTCGAAGCTAAGTACCCAGTTGTTGGCCGTGTTGTGTCTTGAATTGATAACCTTAAGTATGCCTATGGTTATGTTGTGTGTGTTCTGTGTATGTACTAGTTGGGAGTGTGATCAATAAAGTTGTTAATAAATTAAGTGGCTACATTTTGGGTTCATCTGTGAATGTGTCACAAATGTATTGGTATAATGCGACGTGTAGTTGATTCTACCAATGCATTAATGATACATCACTTATAGTAACCAAAATATGATCAACTAAAAGCATTGTTGTGTGGACGATTTGGCCTGTAAAATGGTTGTGTGAAGTGTTGGGTCTGGTGTGTTTGTGTTTTGGTTTTCTTGGTGTAAGGATTGAATGGTTTCATAAAGAAATTGGGGTTTGTGCAAATTTCTTAGTAATTCTTTGTCTCTATTATGATGAAAACTAGGAACAAAGCATCTATGATTAGATATTTGTGGTCAGTTTGCTTGAAAGCTGACACTTTATGGGTAAAATGGGTGCATACTTCTATTTTAAAGAAGCAGAGTATTTGGAGGGCCATGGTTCCTAGAGGAGGCTTCTTGGACCTTCCGTAAACTTTTTAAGCTTAGGGCTACTGTCCTTCCTCGGATAAAAGATATTATTGGGAATGTTTAACTACCTATCTGTGGGTTGATAATAGGCGCACTTTGTGTCCCCTCTGTCAGAAGTTTGGGGAGTACGTGGGATTTAATGTAGGCGGATCTATGTTATCCAAGGTCGCTTCAATTATTCATAATGGTGACTGGCAGTGGGCTAGTCCTAGGAGTGCTGTTAGTAGACTAGAGAGATTGTTGCCAACATAGACGCTTCTTTGGTGCCTAATACTTCTGTTCCTGATTCTGTGAGATGGCTTTTGAGTAAGTCTAGGTATCCAGCGCAATCAGCTTGGCAAGCTATGCGAGAAGTGCACCCAGTTGTCCCATGGGCTAAATGCGTTTGGTTTGCTTGTCATGTCGTTGGGCTTTTATTGTATGGCTGGTTTTTCTCGGGCGACTATCAACAAAGGATAGGTTTTCTCGGTGGGTTGGTAGTGGATAGAAGCTGTTTGTTGTGCCAGGATGAACAAGAATCTCTTGAGCATTTATTTTTTGCATGTGAGTATCCCCCGGTTGGTTTGGAAGATGGTGTTGGATGGGAACAATTTTGATCGTCCCTGTGCTGGTTTAACTGAGGAATTGGCATGGATGTGTACTCACAGGGTTTGCGATTCCATCCCTAACATAGAACAAATTATCTATGGCAGCCACAATTTATTGGATTTGGAGGGAGAGGAATAAGCGGCTTTTTTAGGATTTGAGTGTTCGTGCCACATCTTTGGGAGTTCTAATCTGGGGAGAAGTCAAGGCTTGCTTAAGTAAATGGAGGAATTTGAAAAAGAGTGATGAGAATCGACTGTTAGCTAGGTCTTGGGGTCTTAATTCGAAATTCTAGGGGTTTTTTTTTTTTTTTTTGTTCTAGGTAACTTGTTTTTTTTTTGTTGTGTTGCCCCCTTAGGAGGTTGGTGGGGGTTTCAAGTGTTGTTGGTCAGGTTTATTCCTGTACGATTCTGGTTTGTTTGCGTCAATAAAGGTTTAATTTACCCAAAAAAAAAAAACTTCTGATCTACAAGTGATTAGAATATACTTTCAACACGGATGTGTCTAGAACAGTTCAATGTGTCTGAGTTTAACCTGTGTGTGGTGGTTGAAGGCACATATGTCCGGATTTGCCTCTGTAGCACCGGTTCAAGTTATTGGAGTGAAGGGACACTTTATTACTTGTGTAATAAACAGGCACGCCTCACACGCGTGGCCTATTAACGGGTAAATATGTGCAAGTAGTTTAATTATGATACGGTTGGTGAGGTTCCGATACCATTGTTAACGTAAGAGGCACGGGGACACGTCCACCGGCCTCACGTATCCGTGTCCAACACGTGTCGGTTATGGACACGACACTCTCTGGACACATGTTGGACGTGCCAAAATACTTTTCCAATTTTTTAATAATTTTTCTTTTACTCAAACATGTTGCGGATATTTTAAGATAACTCTTGGAACATGTTAAGGACACATTAAAAAGTGAAAATATTGTTTTTAAAGCTCGGTCCAGAGTGAAAATTTCCACAGATGTATAGTTCATGCATACTTATATGGTGATTACAAACTGTAGATTTGTGTCTATTTGATAGAAATAATGTTTCTGACTTTTTCATGAATTCGTAACATAGCTTTCTACCATCAATACATTTTACATTCAACGTGTCCCCGACGTGCCTATGTCCTAATTTTTTGAAGAAATGACATGTTCGGGTGTCTGTGTCATGTCGTGTCCATATCCCGTATCCGTGTCCGCGCTTCTTAGTTGTCAACTGTCAACTCATCTTAGAGCTTACCGTCTAAGAGTGAGCAATTAGTTTTAAACTGTGAGCAGTTTGGCATTGTCCTCCATTCAGAGGAGATCCATACAAGTGCTGATGATCATAATTTTTGGCAATCAAATGAGTTCTGTTTCTTATCCTCGATGTTCTGTTTCTTGCCTAACTTCTCAGTTGTGTTGTTCATTTAATCGAAGGCTGCCCTAGAAGTTTGCATAGGGAAGGAATGAAAATGATGAAATGAAAATTCGACCTCCCATTATCGAACAGATATGATGCTCTTTATTGATCAAAGGGTTTGTAAAGACGTGCTAAGAATTTCCCTCACTGAAAGATCTTGACTTAGGATTTACCAATTTAGTGGAGATTCCCAAGTGTTTGCCCAACTCAGCTCCAACAGGAATAGAAAGAATAGAGCTAAGCGCAATGCAGCATCAGAATTCTTTCTGAAAAAAAAAAAAGGCCGACCGAATTTCTGATGATTAATAGGCGAACCTGGGGCCTCTTAATATGAATTTCCCTCACCTTATGATCCTTGGCTTTGTAAAATGTATGTTTCATCAGCTTTACTATGTAGAACGTGGGAATGCCTTTGTTGTGATATGGACTCCAGTGGCAAACAACAGCTACTGACTTTTGCTTTACTTGATGCTCCATTTGGATTTGGTGCTTGCATTCACGTGTCCAGAGAGGTTCTATTTGCGTGATATCTGCTTGCGTGGAAGAGAAACGTGCATCGGATGATTGCGGACACAACTATGTCCGGATCTGTGTCCCTAGCGCTGTGAGGTACAATTTCATTATTTCTGTCGTCAACACGCATGCCTGTGCAGATGTTTGGCCTGCTCTTGTCAATAAGCGGGCAAAGTATGTGCTAAGTACTGAAATTATGAGTCAGATGATGAGGTTCTGATACTGTTGCTTACTGTCAACTCATCTTACAGCCAACTCTCTTAAGAGTGAGAGGAATACGTTTTAAAGTGTGAGCATTTAGGCATTATACTCCATTCACTGTTTTGGGATCTCTTGCAAAGGAGAACCATACAACTGCTGGTGATCATAATTGGGGGGCAGCCAAATGAGTCTGGCATTATCCACATTGTTCTTAGTTGTGAATCAAGGGCTGCCCTAGAAGTTGCAGAGGCAAGGAAAGAGAACGATAAGATGCCAATTTTTTCAGTAGAAACTTGATAAGATGCCAATTTGCCCTCCTGTTTTTCCAATATTGGAAAATGTCCTGCTCTTTATCTATGATTTGTTCCACACCAGCATCACATCACCTGGATCAGAGGCTTTGGGAATAGGTACTAAGAATTTCCCTGACAGAAAAACTCAACTATGGATTTACCAAGCTAACTGGAGAAACCGAATTATTTGCAGCACTAAGCTCTAACAGGAATAAAGGCAATGGAGCTAAACGACTACACAAAAACCGTGGCAGTTTTTGCTGAAATAAAGAGGCCTGATTTCTGATGATTAATAAGCTGGCTTGAGGCTTTGCAGTAGGTACTGTGAATTTCCCTCAACTTATGAACCCCGGCTTCCTCAACTTCGCAAAACAAAAATGCTAAGTACCCATAAAAATTACCCAGAAACTTATCCATAATTTGAAATCTATGGCAGATTCTCTCCCAAGTGAATCTGAGCCACTGATTTCAAATTGTGGGCAAGTTTCTGGGTAAGTTTTCTGTGTGTATATGCCATTGCTGCTTCGCAAAATATGTATGTTCATTGGATTTACTGTGTACAACGCTTGAATGCCTTCATTGTGGTATTGAGCAATTGCTATCCTGAGTGAGACCACCGTAGGTTTTTTATCACTTGTACCTATGTTGTCGGTAGGAGTAAACCACAAGCCCAAGAAAACAATTAGAAAATCATAAGTCAACAGGTGGGTGGTCCGAGACAAATCGTTTCATTTCCTTGTGGAGATAAACACCCAACTAATATCCAATTAATATTCTTTGGATGAGATTCATCATTAAGTTTATCAGACTTTATCTCACATCGCCTATCTAAGCCACCCAAGCTTGGTTAATTTAATCTAGAGGCTACTTCATCTATAGCTAAGTGGTTTTAGGTTGGAACCCTCCAAGAAATATAATAGCAATTTTCTAACATGGTAGAGTTATAAGGTTTGGTCCTATAGAAAACTCGCTCTCCGGCGGGTGGCCAAGCTTCGCCACCGTCCGCCGGGTACTCAAATCATGTAACTGAATCGCTCTTTCGACTCCTGGTTTCTCTTGGTTCTCTCTCCTAGCTCCTGGTTCCTCTTGGTTTCTCGCTCCTGACTTCTTGTTTTCTTGCTCTCTTGGTTTCTCTTGGCTCTCTCTCTCTTGGCTCTTGGTTTCTACTTGTTTTCTCGCTCTCCTGGCTCTCTCTCTCTCTCTCTCTCTCTCTCTCTCTCTTGGCTCTTGGTTTCTAGCTTCTGGCTTCTCCTGGTTTCTTTTTCAAACTCAAGTTAGTAGAACTACTTGAGCTTGAGGGTGGATGTAAGAATAATATTAGCAATTAATATTGTGTTACCAATTATTCTATGTTTCAATATTGTGTTTCCTGTTTAAGCTAGGATATTATTCATGTTTTCTAAGTAGTCTATGTTTCTTTATTATGAATGTTTTCATAATTTGATTGTCTTGTAGCCTATATAAAGACATGCCACGTTAATGTTTAACACATCAATACACATAAATGAAAGCTATCTATTCAATTTTCTAACAAAGTTTTTGAGAGGAGTACGTCTCTAGCCTAAAAGAATAATTAAAATCTAGACAACTTGTCCATTTGATTAGCCACAGAATACTTAGAAAGCGATGGAAAAAGAAAAATATCAGCTTTTGATGTGTTTGCTTAGAAAGAGAATGAGAGGAAACGCAAGAAACTGAAGAATCATGTACAATCCATCAACGCACCCGAAGATTTTTTTTTTTTTTTTTTTCCTTTAAAAAAAATAAAGAAATTTAAACTCTCATGAAACTAGTTATCTAAAAATGGAATTTCCAAATTTATCCTCCCTTGGACCCTTTGCAATTACTTGCTATTAAGGAAGTTGTTATATTTCGAATATGTAAGGTTAATTTACATAAATATATGAATTTTCTTGTGACTTTTATTATAACAAAACTATGTGATTGAATTTTTTGTTTGAAATTTCCTACAAAAGTTTCCTCCTAATTAACCAAACACATGAAAGAAAACAAATTTTCTTTTCCTTTCTTTTCTTTTCACTTTGCTTTCTATCATTTTCAATTTTCGATTATCTTTTTCTTAATAATCAAATGGACCCTTTTTGTGAGGGTAAAAACCAACCTATTTATCATTAATTTTATTTAGATGGGCTCTATCATCAAGTCTAAGAACACGAAAAATGAAAACAACTCTCTCACACACTCAAATTCACATGTTCATACTATAAGTCTCGAATCTTAAGCAGTGGGTCAATAATGAAATTTCCATCGATTCCCACTCCCTTTGAGACCCGAGAGTTTTAGCCAGTGAATCGCCTTGTCCGTGGAAGACATGAGATGATAAAAAGTTACAAACCCTAGGGTAGAACTCACCTTGAAAACAGGCTTACAAACTAGAGGCTGCGTAGATTTGGGATCTGTGCATCAAGTGACACTGGCCGAGACTGGTGCAATAATTTTAGTTTTTGTTGAAGTACTGGAAAAAAATTATACTTTACGCTTCACTAATTTAGTTTATTTATTGGGTAACGGCAGTGAATCAACATATTCTTTTGATTCTTCTATAAAATAGAATCCACCACGATCTCATTTGACAATTTGATCCGTTTATTTTGTAGCCTTGTATTGATCGTAGTTTCTTTTTCATTGGTCACTACAGTACGTTGTGTACGATCTGTTTATTTTGTAAGCCTTGTATTCATCATAATTTCTCTCATTAATCATTACAGTACGTTGCGTACTATCCGTTTATTTTGTAAGCTTGTATTGATCATAATTTCTCCATCATTAGTCATTACACGTTGAGTACGATGATAATTTTTCAGCAGAAACTATTTATATTGAAAGATATAATTCTTAAGCAGTATGGGAAGTGGGCGTGAAATCAAACATTTTCTTGTTCTTAAATATTATCCCTTGATGTGTGAAAAAGTGTTTTAGTTTTTTGGGGAGATATAAAAGTCCAACTAAAATTTTTATTGTCACTTGAATAACAATCAGAAAGACAAAGCTAAGGACGGATAAATAAGGGGTTCCGTACGTAGTGCACCATACACTATAGGGTTGAGGGCGCCTCGGTATGCTCATTCGAAATTTCGTTATCGTGATAAATCGTTCACTTTATAGAGTCGTTGACTAGATGATTCAATATATATATATACGGAAATCTTCTTATCCACACCTTCCGGAAATAAGAAAAAAATGGTTTTTTTTTAGTTGCAAATTTTTTTTGGAAAATCCGATCCGTCCAATGTGTTCAGAAGGTGTTTTCAAGGGTCCACGCGGAAAATCTTCAAAAAAAAAATACCTGTAAGGGCTTGATCCAAACAATTTTCGCAAAAACTGTATTTATATATTTTTGCGAAAACTGCTTGGATCAAGCCCTTCCCGGTATTTTTTTTTGAAGATTTTCCGCGAGGACCCTTGAAAACACCTTCTGAACAAATTGGACGGATTGGATCGTCAAAAAAAAATTTGGATCAAAAGTCCGGATAAGAAGCGGAACCATATATATATATATCACCGGTGATCCAGTCAAGGATCCTGGATTGAAGGTTTTTGGGTGTTTTGAAGGTTTTAAAAGATGTTTTTGCATGATCTGAGCCGTCCAATGTGTTCAAAAGATGTTTTCCAAGGTCCACGCTGGAAATCTGCAAAAAAAAAAATACCGGGAAGGGCTTCAAGCATTTTTGCGCAAAAATTGTATATTTACAGTTTTGTGAAAAACTGTTTGGATCAAGCCCTTCCCGCTATTTCTTTTTTTGATGATTTCCCGCCAACGGCCAGGAAATGAAACAAAAACGCGTGGGTCAAATGCATGGTGAACCGGCTAATAATGGTTGAACCGGTCCGGCTCAAGATCTAAACCCCTTTCCCCTTAACCTTTTCATTTGAACGTGATTCTCAGATTTTGTATATATATATCGGATATCATTAGTCCCTTGGTTAGGCAACATTAGGTATACAAAAATAGATCGCCAGTATAATCTTAAAAATACTTTTATGAGACAAATATATGTTGATCATTAGTCCCTTGGTTACTCAACTGAAATTTGTCGTCGTGGTCAGAATTGTTGTTCAGTTATTAGAATATTTCTTGGAAGATCAAGATCATTGGAGAAGAAATATTAAATTGATCGAATATCATTACTTTTGTTAGGAAGCTTCATGAATCATCTAATAAAAGAGGAAAACAAGGGCCATATTATTACCTCCGTCCGTGTTTTGTCCACTTTCACTATTCTAATCTCTTGAAAAATTGTACACATATTTCCATACAAATCTCAAAAAATATGCAATATGAATCTTATTTGATATATCTCAATAAATTATGTTATACGAAATTCTCAAAATCATGAAACCCATTATGAATTCAAAGATGTAAACAAATTAAAACATGACACGAATTCTGAAAATAGACTAACAAACACGGACGAAGGGAGTATAAAAGAGAAAAACTAGTAGCCAATTGTGTTGCCCAATCATTCATGTCACTTGGCACTATATGATTTTTTTTCATGAAAAATCTGAATACTTTTACTGTATACTGTTATAGATTGGAATGGAACGTTGTGTTCGGCAAGGTTTTGGAGAACCCAATTTTCTACTTTTCGGAAAAGTGGACCCACATGGCAGAGGCCGTGTTCTCTCTCATCCCAATTTATGGAAATTCTACTCTACTGCATGTCTTGTGCGAAATGGGTCCGTGGGTCTACTTCAAAAACCCACACAAATGATCCAAGCCGTCCGTTAGTTCTAAAATCAATTTTTTGAGTCATCAAAAAAAAAAGGTCAATCGTATAACTTTAAGTACTTGATCAAGTAGTCTAACTTTCTTTCAAACTTTAGTAAAAATTCAAGATCCTAAATTGTGAATTAAAATTTGATGACGGATCAACCACTTATAATTTTTCGAATGAGCTAATTTTTTAGTAGTGACTAAAAAAATTAATTTTAGAACTAACAGACGGCTTGGATCATTTGTAAGAGTCTTTGAAGTGGACCCCACGGACCTATTTCGCACAAGACATGCAGTAGAGTAGAATTTCCATAAATTGGGAAGAGAGAGAACATGGCCTCTGCCATGTGGGTCCACTTTTCCGAAAAGTAGAAAACTGGGTTCTGCAAAACCTTGCCGAACATGGCCTCGAATACCAGAAGTACGATTTCCTACGGGAAACCTCACGAAGCAGGCCTCCTTTGGGTAAAAAACTTAATCCAGATTATTGGTTTTTTCGGGTAGGGTGCTTTGGATTAACTGTCCATCCAATAATCCAGATTATTGGACGCCACTTGTCGCATGTGCAATAAAGGCCCTTACAATTTGACTAGTCGCCAAATTACTAAAATACCCTTCTGGAAACCCTATCCTATCAAACCCACTACAATAAAGGCAGGGGCAGTAACGTAATTTTTACAGAGGAAAGTCAAAGGTAATGTGGGGTCCAGTTGAATAATCTGGATTAAGTTTAAGAAAAAACCAAACCGGTTTTTTGGATTATTTGAGAAAAAACCAAAAAACCAATAATCTGGATTAAGTTTTTTTTCCAAAGCACCCATCTACGAAAAGATTTCAAATTACCAAAATTATCCCACAAATCAAGGGTTGATGAACAGTGTCAGTTGAAGAGTTTCCAAGGCCCAAAACGGACTCCTAGAATGGACCCTTCATATATTTTGCGTAAAGCAATTATTCAATATAAGTCTTCATAAAAAATCATTACAATAGGTATGTGTCACTTCAAAATCTGTTATTTGAACATTACTTTTCTCCCACTTTAGTTCCAAATATATTATTAAGTCTTCATAATCAAGCTAAAACTAAAATTTTTAATTTAGACTTATTTTTTTCATAACAAGTTAAAATTTAAAATTATTAATTAATTATTATAATTATAATTATAATTATTTGGCTTGCCGATCAAAAAAAAATTTAAAATTATTTGACTCTGTAAGACACACACACACACCCACACCCACACCCACACCCACACACACACACACACATATATATGGTTTACCTCACTTATATTACCCCCCTTACATTAAAGACATAAGATGACAATAAGACCCCTAACTATTACATAATGATAGTAAACACCCATAAAACTACTACATCAATATCCAATCGAGGATCTTGGATTAAAGAAAAATGAGTGTTTTAAAGGGTTTAAAGCGTGTTTTTGCATAATCCGAACCATCCAATGTGTTTAAACGTGTTTTTAATGGTCCTTGAGAGAAATCATAAATAAATAAAAAAAAGACAGGGAAGAGCTTGATCCAACAAAACTGCTACAGTTTTGTGAAAAACTGCTTGGATCAAGCCCTTCCCGGTATTTTGTTTTGATGATTTCTCGCGAGAATCTTTAAAAACACATTTTAAACACATTGGATGGTTCGAATCATGAAAATTTGGTCTGGAACTATGAGTCCCGGACTTATGGATCCAGGACTAGATTAGTCCTGATGGTTTACATGTATGGAGTCCTTGTTTCTATTATTTTTGGGGAGCCCAAAATTAACCTTGGCTTTATTGCCTGGTTCTGGCTTCTGCTTATGAACTAAAATGAAACCTTCCAATGCTTCAATTGAGAAATACTATACTACTCCAGCATTTTCCTGATGAAAAATCATCCACCCATACCATATGTACAGTATAGTACTAGGTTTCAAAATATAACATTACCAAAATACCTACATTTTCCTTAGGAAAACCTCACAGATATTATTTGTTATATCTTGAAAAATTCATCAAATCAAAGACAAGTGATTTAAAATAGTAAGTAATATTTTTATAATTAACTAATTGTATTAGCCATCGTGCCACTTGGTGCTTTCACGAAATTTGATCATCCGCTCCCAAATAGTATCTACATTTTAAAATACTATAAAAGGCGCATTTTCGTTGGAAAACCTCCCAAATTATTCCTTTCTTTAAAATGTTTTGAGGTTGGAAAAATTATCCCACAAAGCAAGGGCAGGGGAACCAAAATGTAACTTCCCAATGTTTCAAGAGAGAAAATGATTGGTTAATCTTGTTATTAACCCATCCCTGTCAATTGACGCCCTCGTGATTTTTTTTCAAAAAAAAAAAAAAAAAATCTCCACGCATTACAATACAAAATAGCAAGATTCCCTTTGTCTAGCAAATTAATTCGTAATGAAAAATGTGTATTATCTATATTAAAAATTGAACTATTTTCGTGCATGATGGAAATTTGAATTAGTTTTTAAATTGATGTGAAGAATTCTAAAGTTATGTATGGAAAAAAAAAATTTCATAATATGAAAATTGTATCTTTTATTTTTATTTTTTTATAATAGACTATCTTTGCGGGATAGGGATAATAAATAATAAAAATAAAAATAGTGTTTGTAGTCTGCTTTATTTGATTTTTTCCCAAGTCAAACAATTTTTTTGGTATTACATTTATTTTTCTGAGTTTTTGTTAATTCCCGTTAAACTTTTTGGATTGACCATTCGTTCAGACTGGGTAGTCTAAAAAATAAAAACTTATCAACAAAAAAAATTTCAACAATAACGAAAAAATACCAAACAGTTGTCTTTTTTTTTTTTTTTTGTATTTGTCGTCATATATTGAATTTTTTTTTCAAATTCAATCAATATTTTTATATTTTTCTGATTGTTCTCGTGTTGTCGAGACAAATGATGAATCTTAAAATTATGGAAAAAAAACTTTTAAAAAGATTATACAAATTTAATAGATAGTATTAGAAAATAGCAGAGTAAAAATTTAAGAAGGAAATGCTGGTATTTTACACTAGGGCCCCGATTGGATGGTGCTAAAATTTGAGGGGGATAAGTTATAGAGGGGGTATAAGGTATGATGGGGTATTATTTTTAGAGGGTTGACCCACATTGATATGATGTTTATGGAGGGGGATAAAAAAAAGTTGATAGTTTGGATGAGGGATTAAACAGGGGGATAACTTTTAACTTGGTTTGGATGTTTTATAAATAAGAGGGGGTGAATGATTGAAAAAGCAGTCAAATGACTCTTTTGCCCTTGTGGTGTCCCAAACTTGATTACTTATTAAATTAAATATTAAATTGCAAAACCCACTCTATTTAATTATTTTTGGACAATTTGAAGCTATATTATTTATTTCATTGAAAATTTAATTTGAGGTGTAATTTTATTTAAAATAATTTTTTTAAAATATGTACTTTTGAATGGTTGGTTGTTATCAAAATTTTTTTAATTATATTTATTTTGACTTGTTGGCATATCTATTTTTTTTTTTACTATTTTTAATCCGACTAACGTTGCACCACATGTTATGCACATTACTTAGTGTCGTGCTCATTGCCTGGTGTCGTGCTCATGTCGTCTTTGATTAAGTTAAAAATACTTGGACAAGCAAATATCACACACTACTTTTTTTTTAATTGGATCCAACAAGTATTACCTTTTTTGAACATGTATTACTTAGGTTTACAATATTTTTTTTTGTATATAACCTAGTTTTAAGTCCAAGTGCTCACCACGTGGTCACGCACAGCGTGTGGTACATTTCTTTGTTATCTCCTTTTTGAGACGAAGCAAAAATTAAAGAAAATGAGAGACCCAATTCTCAACAAAATTTCAGAAAACCAAAAATATATATTTAATTTTGAATTTTTTTTTTGTCATTTTATTTGCTTTTCCTGACTCTTAAGTTGAGAGGAAGAAAAAGTAAAAAAATAAAAAATAAAAATGAGACCCCCTTGCATTTTTATCATTCTTTTTCTTCGTGGTGGTTCAAGTAATTGCACATTTCCTAATCAAACGGCCACACCATTGCGAATAGACAATTCAACTTCAGCGAGTGATGCTGCATGGCCAATATATACTTCAGCACTTGTTCTTTATAAAGGGTTCATAATCAACAGACAATCTCTCAATAGCACAACAAATACAATAGGATTCCTCAAGCATCGTATGGGTAATTAGTAACACAACATGATTCTGTTTCTCCAATGGCTGAACCCTTCAGTCAACATGTTGTTTGGTCGACGGAGAGCTGCTCTTTGGTGGTCAAACCAAGCTGCTCCTTGTTCTGACTCTATCGATTATCGTTTGCCGACTAGATAAATCTTCTTCGTAACCAACCACTTGTATATGCAGCACATAAAAAAACGAAAACTACCATTACCATGGAAATATGTAGTTAAGGAGAAAGCAGCTCAAGCTACAAATGATACTAATACCAATGGCAAGGGATATAGAGTTCAAACCTGAGAATCTGTTTGTGTTTCACTAAAGCCATCGTACATGCCTACATTCACATCTCCAAAAGGATATGAAATAAAAATTTCGTACTAATTCTATCATACATGCCTACATTCACATCTCCAAAATGCTATTATTCCTAACTAATTCTACCTCGCCAAGTAACTAGGGCTCAGAAATAAAAATTCTACCTCGCCAAGTAACTATGGCTGCAACTAAGGTTGCCCCGCCAAGTAACTAGCTTCATTAATTTTTTATTTCATTCTTCATCGCCCAATCAAAAGTGAAGAACCACCCATAACAAGTGCAAGAACAACACAGTAACCAGTAGCAAGGACACAATTTTAGCACTATTTTTGGACCAATTGAGCATTTGTAATGGACACAATTAGGACACAGATTGGACACAAAATCTGTGTCCTTACAGAAAGCCACAAAACAGGTCTAGCAAACTGTCCAGAGAGCACACACCTGCATATAGAGCACACACCTGGACAGAGCACACACTTGCAACAGGATGCCCAGAAACAGAGAGCACACAGTTGCAGAGAGCACACCCCTGCAACAGTTTGGTAAGTACTACCAAGTACCAACTATGAATCAACATTGGCTGCCAAGGTAAGTACTTGACTAACAGCCTTGGTTAGGACATAATTAGGACACATAAAAGACACAAAATCTGTGTCCTACCACATTTCAAGTCACCAAACTAGCTGCCAAGGTAAGTACTTGACTAACAGGTGCAGCAGCAACATAAATACACAAACTGCCCTTAACGGATTTGAACTATTGGAAGAGAGAGAGAGAGAGAGAGAGAGAGAGAGAGAGAGAGAGAGAGAGAGAGAGAGAGAGAGAGAGACCAAACATACCTGCCCAGTAGCATCAAATGAATTGCATTTGTAGTTCATATCTGTCCTTAAACCACATTAGCCACATATAACACAGGAAAATAGCCAACACACACAGGTATAAGAGGATGCAAGTGTACCACCAGCAACAACAACATTTGCTACCCAATAAGTTCTTAGTACACATACTTCTTAATACAAATACATTTACAAAAAGTCCGTCAATCATGGGGGGGTGCACCTCTTGTCCCCCACCATTTGCTACCCAATGGTTATACATGGTAGTAGCCAACGCATCCCTCTCGGCAGTCCATTCATTGGAAGTCACACACTCTGTAACTCGATCATCATCTACCGCGACATCGTGGAAGTGATCTTGTTCCCATCACGTGTACTCCAACTCAATCGGATAATTGGGCATCTCTCTTTTAATGAGGTTATGAAGAAGGCAACATGCTGTCACGATACGACATTGAGTCCGTATCGAGTAATACGATGGAGACCTCAATATTGCAAATCGCATTTTCAAGACACCGAACACTCTCTCAATGACATTTCTCGCAGCGGAGTGCTTCATGTTGAAGTACTCCTCTTTGCTAGCCGGCATGTGACCTTGCCTCCAAATGTTGAGGTGATATCGTTGGCCACGGTACGGTGCTAGGAAACCCTCCCCGTTGTGTATCCGGCATCGACAAGGTAGTAATGTCCTGTACCGAAGGGAAGTTACGACATTGAAACAGTTTATGGGAGGGTTCATAAAAAGTAGTGGATTGGAATTGTAACATACCACGGGGGACTTTCAAACCATTGGGTCTTGCGATAGCGTCTCTGAGGATTCTAGAGTCAGTGGCCGACCCTTCCCATCCAGACAACCCAAACACAAATTGGAGGTCTCGAGTGCAAACACCTAAAACATTTGTCGCAATTTCACCCTTCCTCGACCTATACCGTGGCCTGTCAGCTACCGGGGGATAAACTGGCACAAATGTCCCATCCAAAGCCCTAAGACAATTCTTCGACAAATTCAGAGTGTGTTATTAGAAGTACGTACATAGGGTGGAGTTGAGGAAACAAAAAGGAATAGCTAGGATCATTGTAATACATAAGTGTACCTGAAATCAACTCCACCGATTGTCATGGTAATTTACAGGTACGGGATCGGGAGTAACTAGGAGCATTCTATGGAGGCGCAACATAGCTTGGAGTACGGCATTGAAATGCCTGCTTATCGTTTCAGTCGATCTCCAAAACTGATGTTTGGTACGCCTTTGCTTCGTATGGTGCGCGAGAATCCACAGGAAAATAGCTACCCTTTCCTCGACACATAAGAACCTTGAGTCCACTAACCCAACACTTCGAACTAAATAGCACAACCTAAAAAATGTACGCCTATTTACCCTCAACTGCTCGTGGCATTCAACCTCATTGCCATTTACGAGCCTATTGACGGCATTGACTTGTGTTTGGTAGTAGTCAGGATTCTGCGCACACTCAGGGCGGGGATATTGTGTAGTGTATATGATGAATAAGTATAGGCGAAACATCCCCATTGCAGCATGAATGAAGGTTGTTAATGCAACAACTGCTTCTTTCTCTTCTTTTCTCCTTAATTATTTTTTGTTTAGTCTTGCCATCCTATAAAGCTAACAAAGGGTTTAATGAGTAGCACATTCAAACACATACACACATAACACCTACTTTTTTTAGAGTTTTCTTGATGTCAATTTCTATAAGACAACGTCTTTATACATGGTTTTTTAGATTTCTTTTAGAAAAAGACAACGTCTAAGTGACAAGTTTATACATTGCCATATTAAGCAGAAGTTGCAAAGGGTGCACCAATGAATGGTTTATACATATTTTTTTAGGATAAGCCAACGTCTTTATACATGGTTTCTTAGATTTGTTAACGGGTTTATAGGGGATGTTTTCAGCCATTTTTTAAGCACCTAAAAACACAAACACAATATAACTAAACATATGTTTAAGGGCTGTTTTTCAAAATTAAAAAAAAAACCCCTCAAAAGTTGAAAAAATGAGTACAAAACTCCTACAAATACGAATAAATGAACAGAAACCATACATCACAAGCATAAATCTGTGGAACATACTAAAAATCAAACAAAATCACAAGCATAAGTCTGTGAAACACACTAAAAATCAAACAACATCACAAGCATAAGTCTGTGAAACACAGTAACATCACCCTAACCCTAGATCGACTGAACCCAGTCCAAAACAAAACCCTAGATCGACTGAAACATGATCAAAGACAAGGAAATCTGTTTAACCCCATTCGGGAAATGTAGTTCGTAACCATACCTGAGTGCTCAAACGAAATCACACCGAAATCGCACAAATCGCACCAATCGCACACAGAAACCCTTCTTTGGTCAATGTAATGGCAACACCACAGATATGGAGGTGTGAGGCTTGCTCAAGGGGGATAAGGAGGGCTAGAAACGTCAAAAATCACGGGGTCTTCAGCGGGATAATTTTTGGGGAGCCCTGAGGGTGCCCGAAAGTTATCAGGGAGAGGCGAGATAACGAAGAAGGGGTGAAAGGGATGAGGGGGGGAGTTATTTCCGTTCCCAAACCCAGCCAAAGGACAGGGACCCACCTTTTATACCCGGTCTAATTTTTTAGGGGGGGTTTTGGCACCATCCAAGCAAGGCCTAGCATGACTACCTATTTCTCATTTTCACCAATGAAACCGCAACTGCTAGTCCATTGCAAGAAAACTGATTCCCCATTACACGAACCGGATCCATTGGCGTTTGGTCAAACTGTATTCCCCTGGTGTTGGTTTCCCTTGAGCTACCTTTGACTTTCCTCGGTTCTTCCTCATCTAAGCCATGGTCGAAACCTTTTTCTCTCTTCTCCTCACATAAATCTGCACTTCCATATTCTTTAACCTTGATATTGGCAGAGAGGATATTTCAAAGTACTATTGCAAGTTTTTCAAGTATTGCATTGATTGGATGTTTTAGTCAACTAGATAACCTTTCGAAAGACGCCAACTTGTCAAAGTCAGGTGATAAATTTCAATTTCTTTGCATATATTTTCCCATAGCCATTGGAGGAATCATGGGTTTTGTTTGAGGTTATCTGAGCTTAGAGCGAGTCAAGCAAATCCCACAACCATTTTAAAGATTGCAACTTGAAAGGTTTTTGGAGCACTTTCCATCCATTTTTAGGATCCCCATATCAGGAAATGTTAATCTCTGAAGTGGGTTATTGTTATTTTGAGTAAAATCAGATCTTTTAGAGGAATTTCTGTCAATTAAGTGAGGTACCCATTTCAGGAAACAGTGATTCATGAACTGGGTTTGAGTTGGCTTCTGGAGATTTTGACTCAGACAGGTGTCAGTGATGGTGGAGGAAGAGGAACTTCCGATCCGCGGGGAGATTGTGGGGGAAAATGAATCCAAGAAGGAGATCTGTGGTTGTGTTTATGTTCCAATACGTTGGTTTAGAATGCTTGTCATGGAAATGCATTGGAGTTTTGTCTTTGGAGTGGTGGTTACTTATGGAATAAGCCAGGGAGTGGGTGGAGCTCTGAATAGGGTAGGGACGCAGTATTACATGAAGGATGTGCAGAAGGTACAACCTTCTGAAGCACAGGTTTACGCTGGGATTACTTACATTCCTTGGATTGTCAAGCCTATTTGGGGCATTCTCACTGATGTTGTTCCTATTTTGGGGTATCATCGGCGACCTTATTTCATTTTGGCAGGTAAGGAAAACAAAACTTTGTTCTCCTATTATTCTTTGGCGTGTTGTTTTCCATTTTACATAGTTGTATTTATGTCCTATTTAGAATGGGTTATATTGCATCTTTCTTCTATATTTAGATTACACTTTGGTATTTTTTTGGACATAAGATCTTGATTGACCTCACCTGTAAGGGTGGAAGTGAGGATTGTTTTAGGTCAACCTTATGAAAGATGTTCCTTGATTGTGAATCCAAGACATGGATTCGATGCTGCCAAACGGTAAAAGTTTTTATTTATTTATTTTCTTTTGAACATTTAGCTTTTTCCTATTTTTTGATTTCAGTGGGGTTGTGCTGGAGATAGATCTAGTACCTTTTCAAAACTTTTCTTGTAGAGGTCCGTACCGAGACAGAAATATGTCATCCATAATAATTGTTTGTTCTGTGTGAACCCATGAGAATATGAGATACAGAAGGATTACAGCATGTTTATGGGGTTTACAGCAGGTTAGTAGGGACAAGATACCAAGGAAAGACATGTTGTATGGTTCAAGTGGTAATGTGGCCCTTGATCAGGTAAAATAGTAAATCTGGATTACCGTACCCGATCTAAGTAGTTTGGACGAGGTCCTTTTGGGATTGAATTTGTTGGCTTTATGGGGGCCAACATTCACCCTGTACTAGAGGCGCCCCTACTGGCGCGGGACAAGCGTATAAGGATGACTAACCGCCTTCACGTGTCAGTGCTGTGTGGGTAGCATTGCGAAGCACCTCATGTCCGCCTGCTGAAAAGTGTAGGGCTTTGCGCTGCCCTTTAAGAATAAGTTGTGCCTTCCTCTAACAACAGTTGCTTTTAGATGAGTTGGTTAGCACCTGACTCAACAAATGGTATCAGAGCGAGGTTACGGGTTCGAGTCCCCAAGCTGGTGTTGGGGGAGATTGTTAACTTTATGGGGGCCACCATCCACCCTGTACTCGAGGCGCTCCCTGCTGGCGCAAGGCAAGTGTATTGGGAGGACTAACCTGCCTTCATCCGTCGGTGCTGTATCGGCAGTCTATTCTTTATTTTCTGTTTCTTAGAGGGAATCAATATCAGCTCAAAAGAGCTTATAAAATGGCATTCTGAATCTGGTTGTGTGATCAGAGCTGGACGAATCAGGCATACCACACCAAAAAAGTTAATAAAAAATAAGGAGGCTAGGAATTACCCCATCAGTCCGTGATCACCACATCTGCTGTTATTTGTGTCACACAATTCCGAGGAGAGGGTCAAATTAGAACATGAAATTTTGAACTTTTGTATGTTGAATGAATGGCTATGTAACTGTTTCCAAGTAATACTAGTTACCAAACCTATTTGGACTTGAGAGTACAAATGTGGGAAAACTAAGGTTTGATTAGTACTCAATTTGGACTTGAGGGTATATATATGGGTAAACTAAGGTTTCATTAGTTCTCAAATAGTCAAATATACTAATATAGTACAACCAAACCACAAAGTTCAAAGATGCATTCTAGTTCACAAATTATGGCCATGGACAGCAGCCACATTCTATGTTCAGCAAATGGAATCGCAAAAATACTATTTATCCCAAAACCAAGATGAATGTAAATTGAAGCATTATCTAAACGAAAAGATATGTAGAAGACCACAACAAATGGCCAATCTTTTTTAGTACTTCTGTTAGAACTCTGAACTCAACAGAAGTTCAAAAGATACTCAGAAGATGTTCTATTAACTTGTTTGTTGAAATTCTGCATAAAAGTCAAAGGAATTTATCAAGATGCTTAGTAAGGGATTTTTGCATATCAGGGGCATAGCATGTATCATTTCCTTCTGGGTCACAAAGTTGATGTCATTAAGAATGACAATCTTTTGCAACATACCGTTCCGACTTCCTTTAGTAGATTTAACTTCCTTAAGTTTCATGACTATGTTGTGAATTTGTGACTAAAAAATGCGTTCCACAACATAACATACGCGAAAGTTATAGCTCGTGCACAATTATACCCGTTTCTTTTTTTCACTTGTGGGCTGGGGGGACATGCCCCTACCACTCCCTTGTGTTCCACCACCGCTTTATGTGTTTAACACATGGCACATTTTGGTTAGGCGGGATTAACAATTTCTGAATTAACTGGCCTTGGTGAGTATTGAGTACATACTGGCAACCATTCTCCTTTGGTTCTATTAGGGACAGTAGAACAAATCGTTGCTACAGAAGAAAAGATTTCTACTTAAAGATGCAGGTGCTTCAGCTGCCTTTTTTCCTTTATTTTCTCGAGATGTAATGTGGGTGATTCCTATCCACATAATGAATGCCAAAGATAATTTCTACCAAATTACCAAAAAAGAAAAGGGAAGTTTAGTTGTCGAGTTCGTTTTGTTTTTACATTGGACTTGGATGTCCTGTAATATCATGTTTCCCTATAATGTAGAATGAAGATATCTCTTCTTTGAATTGGCTCAAGCTCTCTTTCAGTCTTGCCATGCAGATTGTACCGCATGGCTCCTTGTCTATTAGTTAGCAAGAATACCCTTTTTTGGAGTAATTGGTTGTCTGATGAGAGAGAGAGAGAGAGAGAGAGAGAGAGAGAGAGATTGTACCGCATGGCTCTCTTTTGTCTTTTAGTTAGCAAGAATACCCATTTTTGGAGTAATTGGTTGTCTGATCAGATAGTTGCTTCATGTTCATTGCAGGTGCCCTCGGTGTTATCTCCATGCTGTTTCTATCATTGGACAAAGACCTGCATATCGTTTTTGCTCTCGTGGCTTTAACAGCAGGAAGTGCTGGGGTCGCAATAGCTGATGTGACCATTGATGCATGTGTGGCACAAAAGAGTGGTACTCATCCCTTAATTGCATCCGACATGCAAAGCTTATGTGGGATTAGTTCCTCCATTGGGGCTCTTGTGGGATTCTCTTTTAGCGGTATCTTGGTTCACTTAATTGGTCCAGTGGTTAGTTTCTACTCCTTCATTTTTATCAAATTTGCTTCAACTTTTTCCACTTTCGTGTATGATAATTTACCATGTCGAACGATGATTTTTCTGCTTAAAGGGGGTGTTAGGCTTGCTGGCAATTCCATCGGGACTTGTATTATCTATTGGCCTTGTGCTTAAGGAACCACACATACCTGACTTTTCGTATGGACAGGTATTCCTGCTTTCCACTAGACATAATTATTATGATTAAATGAACTCAAAATTCTGATGTTTTAATCTGGGGGCAGGTTTCTGAGAAGCTTATCGGTGCATATAAGGCTATGTGGACAACTTTAACATGCCCTGAAGTCTGGAGGCCTTGTTTATATATGTACTTATCCATTGCGTTGAGTATCAATATCTATCAAGGGATGTTCTATTGGCTCACTGATTCAACAGACGGTCCATCGTTCGCTAAGGTATTTGTCCTCCCTCCATAAACTAGTTGTTAACAACTCAGAACAATTTGGCAGATTATATCTGAACTTAATGTTGGAGCATAATAACGGACTTGTTTCTTTGTGTCTACCTGCACGTTTGCATGGTTGTTTTGATCTTGTGTCTGTAGTCCAGGAGCAAGTCTGGAAAATGTCCATATGTAGTTGAGAAAGCGTAGAATGGAAGTTTAATACAGTAAATCTTTATTGCAGCAATGATTTTTCCTTTTCTTTGATAGTAGAAAAGTGCTATATAAAGAGGTAACAATTTGGTCATACTTGGTGCTGTTAATTTACCATGGGAAGTATCTTGTACCATTCAGTTTACTGGGCCATACATGCAGCGGTAGGTAGTCATATCTTTTCTCACCACCTTTCACACGTGTTCTTCATTTTCAAGAAACGAATTCCCTTTGGATTCTGAAGGGCCTTGTAAACACTTAAAAATATGTAGATGGATTAGGTAAACGAAGATTTGGAGGAGAAAAGCAGTGCTTATTTGAGGGGTTAAGAGGGCATCAGGAAATGAAGCATGTGATTTATTTTATAATATCAAGAATTTGCAAATTATTCGTTGGCTATTTCAATGATCTGTTTATATTGAACTGTAAAAGCAGAATAGAATGGTAGTTTACTTGGAATGCTCATGCCGACGATTGTTGTCTAAAACTTGACAATTAAACTTACACATTGAAAGACCATTTACCAAATCAGGAAAATAGCCATTCAATGGGCAGACCAGTGAATGACCATTCCATTCCGTCACAAATCACTCCAGTAAACCAAACACTGCTTAAGTTGGACTTGGAAATTTACACAACTCACAGTAACAATGATTTTAAGTCCTTACTCCCGTGCATTATTGTGCAGGCAACTATTGGCTACATATACTCAATAGGCGCAGTTGGCGCCCTTATAGGGGCCATACTATATCAATATGGTCTCAAAGACTACCCTTTTAGAAAACTATGCTTCTGGACCCAGTTGCTATTTGGTCTATCCGGGATGCTTGATTTGTGCCTCGTCCTACGCTTGAACTTGAAATTTGGTATACCTGATTACGTCTTTGTTGTGATCGACGCATGTGTTTCTGAAATGATCGGACGGTTAAAATGGATGCCTATTCTTGTGCTCAGCTCTAAGCTTTGTCCACCTGGCATTGAAGGCACTCTCTTTGCTTTGTTGATGTCTATTGATAATGCAGGTATTCTCTCTGCCTCTTGGGGAGGAGGGTTACTGCTCCACATCTTGAATGTTACTCGAACGAATTTTGATAAACTCTGGTTGGCGATTTTGATCCGGACTTTATTCAGAGTCTCTCCGCTTTGTCTATTGTATTTAATTCCTGGAGGTGATCCCAACGCTACCCTTCTTCCAGCTGATCTACTGGATGCCGAAGAAGGTGAATCTCTGGAAAATGAAAATATAGAACTTGCCTTTCTTGCTGATAATGGTAATGGTTCGTCTGCTACCATACACGAAAAGTTCTGAAAACATTTGAGAATTCAGAACAAGGTTGCGTTCAAGATAAACCACTCATTGCTCACCAGGTTGATCTTTTGATGAAGAACTTGGGCTGTGGTCTTCTGCATCATTGTTTGTTGTATCTTGTAGTAATTTATTCCTTGAATTTTTTTTCCAGTGCAAATGCTTTTGTCATTGTTTTTGAACAAGATAGAGCTCATGGAAAGGGAAAACAAGAAGGTAAGAGGAAAAGGAGAGAATACAAATGGTTTATATAAACAGTTTTTTCCTTGTTTATGCAAATTATGTTCCACACAAAAGAGTGGATATAGTTGTTTTTACATTCTTTGATCTTTTAGCATGACTATCAATAGCAGATGTATGTGTTTGAGAAAATGTTGATGATAATAATGAAGATGTTAAATGAGAGAAAATTTAGGGAAAAACTATTTAGCGTGGTGCTCCCGGCTCTCCACCAACATGCATTGGTGTGGGGTATGTCTTGGGCCTTACATCGATATGTGACGATGAACCACCACATGGAGCCCCGATACACTAAATTCGGATGAAAGCTATCCGTCATATGTAACAAAAAAGTATCATAACTGTTAGAATAGTGCGTATTGTCCCACATTGCTTATCTAAGTTGTGTAACGTGTTGCTTAACTATATAAATAATATTCTCGCGTGTTAGGGTTAATCAATACCCTACACTTCTTTCTCTCTCTCTCTCTCTCTCAAACAACATGGTATCAGAGCGTGATACGAATCCATCTTAGATCCACCTAACCCTAACACATCACCCACCACTGTAGCAGCCGTGAACAGTGCTCGCGTGTACTGTAGCAGTCCCAAATAAACCCAAAATCGACCCTCCAATCGAAACCCTATCAATCCCGAAACCCTGTCATACACCAATCGATCCTCATACAACCCAGAAAACCCTTAATCGATCCTCGTACCATCTTCAGAACCATAAATCAACCCTTAACCCAGTTCGAAATCAACCCATAACCCATCTCCAAGTTCGAAACTCATAACCCAGTTCGAAATCAACCCTTATGTATCTTCAAAGCCCAAATCCGACATTGTTGGTTTCTTAATCAGTTCGTATATACACTCGTATACACTGGATCGATTTCGAAGTCTCTTAATGGTAGTCGGGTTGGTTGAGTATACATCTCTTGATCTCGTGATTTCTTCGCTGTTTTATGAGGTATCGATCTTCATCTCAGTTTATTAATGCCTATTTCGCTCATTGATTGGTGTTCTCCATCAGTTGTAGTTGGTAAAAAAAAAGTGCTTGGGTTGTTGGTGTATGCTAATCAATAGTATCGGTAGTAGTTTGGGGCATGTTTTGCTCAGCAGTTTGGTGGAAGTTGTTGAGTCATTGATCTGTTCATTGGTGGTTAGTGGTTGGTGGTTGTTGAGTTCATACAGTGGTCAAGAGACGAAGTTGAGTAGTTTGTTGATTGATTGGAGGTTCTGATTGGTTGGCCCTGACTTGGTACTATTGAAATTATTGGGCTTTCCTCTTTTGATGATATTTGTTTGTTTCGGTGATTTGTTCGCTGCAGACTCTATGGCTGATTTTCAGTTTATGGTGGTTGTGGTTGAGACCTAATAGTTGTTCCGTCGATTGTTCGGTTGTTCCGTTACTGTATGGTTGGTTGATTGTTGATCTATCTAGTTCTATCTTGGCTATTCAGTGTGTTTACGATGGACCCCGGTACTGGTTCCAAATCTATTTCTAGTTATGGTCGTTTTGCTGGTCCTTCATCCAGCCATGGTTGTGGTCGCATGTCAGGGGGAGGTAGTTCTCGTCGTGGTAGTTCTGTTTATGGTACTCGACAGTGTACCTATTGTGGGGGTACAAATCATATAGTTGAGTATTGTTATGATCTTCATGGTTTTCCCCAGGCTCAACCGATTGCTATATCTGAGGATGCTAGACAGTTTACTCATTCTTCTGCCAACAGTAGGGTGACTATCTCAGCAGAGGAGTATCAACAGTACCAACGTCTACTGTCACTTCAGACAAATTCTTCCATTGCTACGTTATCTAAGACAGGTTCCTCCATTGCTTGCATAGCGTCTTCTCATTCTTCTAATCATTGGGTTATTGATTCTGGTGCATCTGATCATATGACTGGTACTCCTTCCATTCTCTCCAGTCGTCAGTCTCTTGGTAAACCATCTCGTGTTACCTTAGCTGATGGTTCTACTACCAATGTTACTGGTTTGGGTTTTGTTCATGTTACTTCCTCTCTTACTTTGGACTCCGTGCTGCAAGTTCCTCGTTTTCCCTTAAATCTTATGTCTGTTAGTAAACTTACCAAGTCTTTGAATTGCTCAGTCACATTCTTCCCTAATGGTTGTGTGTTTCAGGATCTCAAGACAGGGAAGAAGATTGGTGGCGGTGTTGAACGTGGTGGCCTGTATTACTTTACCGATGATGTTCACCCTAGCTCTATTGCTCTTCAGTCATCAGTGTCACCATATCAACATCATTGTCGTCTTGGTCATCCATCACTTGAGAACCTTAAAAAGTTAGTGCCCTCATGTAGCCGTGTGGATGCTTTGCCATGTGAAGTCTGTGAGTTTAGCAAACATCATAAAGTGTCATTTTATCCTAGGGTTGAGAATCGTGCGTCACGTCCTTTTGAGTTAGTTCATTCCGATATTTGGGGTCCAATGCATGTTCCTAATATTTTTGGCTTTCAGTATTATGTTATTTTTGTTGATGATTTTTCTCGCATTACCTACCTTTATCTCATGAAAAAAAGGTCCGAATTATCTTCCATTTTTACATCATTTTATATGGAAATTAAAACCCAGTTTGATACTTGCATTCACATATTTCGTTCTGATAATGCCCGTGAATATTTTAAAAATACTCTTTCTCAGTTCTTTGATGATCACGGTATTATCCACCAGTCCTCTTGTGCTCGGACTCCACAACAAAATGGAGTTGCCGAACGCAAGATTCGACATTTATCAGAAGTTATGCGTGCAATGTTATTTCAAATGCAAGTTCCTAAGTCTTATTGGAGTGATGCAGTTCTTACTGCTTGTTATTTGATTAATCGTATGCCCTCTACTGTTCTTAAAGGTCAAATACCCCATGAGGTATTGTTTCCCGGTCGTCCCCTTCATCCATTACCCCTTCGGATTTTTGGGTGCACGTGTTATGTTCATGCTCTGGATCCTGACCAGAGCAAACTTGACCCTCGTTCCATTAAGTGCATTTTTCTTGGTTACTCACAGACTCAGAAAAGGGTATAAGTGTTATTCTCCATCTTTACGTCGTCATTTTGTGTGTGCTGATGTCACATTTAATGAGTCACTCCCGTTTTATTCAGAGCCTGCTAATCCAAATGATCGGTTTGCATTTGAATCTGTGTTTCCTATAGCTGTCCCGTCAGATACTGGTCTTCCTCCACCAAAACCTTTGCAGGTATATATTCGTCGTCCTAAAGTTCCACCAGTACCATCTCAACCAGTGTCATCTCAGCCTGAGCCACCAGTGCCATCTCAACCTGAGCCATCTGAGCAAACAGGCCCACCTTTGCCCACCGCTCCGTCTTCTCCTCCGTTGCGGGATTCAGATGATCTTGATCGTCCTATTGCCCATCGTAAAGGTATTCGGTCATGCACTATACATCCTATTGCTCAGTTTGTTTCATATAACCATCTGTCACCATCCCTTCGTGCTTTTACTACTTCGGTTTCTTCCGTTTTTGTTCCTAACACTGTTCAGGAGGCCTTATCTGTGTCTGAGTGGCGGAAAGCAATGGAGGATGAGATGTCTTCTCTTCATCATAATGGCACTTGGGAGTTGGTTTCTCTTCCTGCTGGTAAAACTACTGTTGGCTGTCGTTGGGTATTCACTGTCAAGTATCATCCGGATGGGACTATTGAGCGGTATAAGGCCCGCCTTGTGGCCAAAGGCTATACGCAGACATATGGGGTTGATTATGCAGAGACTTTTTCCCCAGTTGCCAAGATCAACTCAGTTCGGATTCTTATTTCTCTTGCTGCTAATCTAGGTTGGCCTTTATTTCAATTGGATGTCAAGAATGCCTTCTTACATGGTGATCTGCTCGAGGAGGTCTATATGGAGCAACCTCCTGGATTTGTTGCTCAGGGGGAGCGTTCTCGGGTTTGTCGTCTTCGCAAAGCTTTATATGGTCTGAAGCAATCCCCTCGAGCTTGGTTTGGTCGGTTTAGTGATGCTGTGCTGCAGTTTGGTATGCGTCGATCCCATTCGGATCACTCTGTTTTCTCTCTTTAGTCAGAGCGTGGGAAAATCGTATTGATTGTGTATGTCGATGATATCATTATTACTGGAGATGATCAGAAAGGTATTGATGAGTTGAAACAGTTTTTACAGCGACAGTTCCATACTAAAGATTTGGGTAAGCTACGGTATTTTTTGGGTATTGAGGTAGCAAGATCCAAGGATGGAATTAGTTTGTCCCAATGGAAGTATGCATTGGATATTCTAGAGGAGACAGGTTTATTGGGAGCAAAACCTGTGGAGACCCCAATGGATCCTAATGTGAAACTTTGTGTTGATCAGGGGGAGATATTTCCTCATCCAGACCGGTATCGTCGCTTAGTTGGTAAGTTGAATTACCTTACCAATGCACGTCCTGATATCTCTTTTGCTGTAAGTGTGGTGAGTCAGTTTATGTCAGCTCCTCGTCTTCCACATTGGGAAGCTTGTCTTCGTATTGTGAAATATCTCAAGGCTCATCCTAGACGTGGTTTGTTTTATCGGACTAATGGTCATTTGCGTGTTGAAGCATTTACCGACGCTGATTGGGCAGGATCACCATCTGATAGACGGTCCACTACTGGGTACTGTACTTTTGTTGGAGGCAATTTAGTCACATGGAAAAGCAAGAAACAAACGGTGGTCGCAAGGTCTAGCGCAGAAGCAGAGTATCGAGCCATGGCGCACACATCTTGTGAGATTGTGTGGTTGAGAGCTTTACTCAAGGAGTTAGGTTTTGATGTGGAGTTACCTATTCCTATGTATTGTGATAATCAAGCGGCGATTCATATTGCTTCAAATCCAGTATTCCATGAGAGAACAAAACATATTGAAGTTGATTGTCACATTGTTCGTGAGAAGATAGAAGATGGTGTGTTATCTACTCCATTTGTTTCTACAGGAGCTCAGTTGGCCGATATCTTCACCAAACCGTTGTTTAAACCGCGTTTAGAGTTTTTATGTAACAAGCTGGGATTTTGTGATATTTATTCTCCAGCTTGAGGGGGAGTGTTAGAATAGTACGTATTGTCCCACATTGCTTATCTAAGTTGTGTAACGTGTTGCTTAACTATATAAATAATATTCTCGCGTGTTAGGGTTAATCAATACCCTACACTTCTTTCTCTCTCTCTCTCTCTCTCTCTCTCTCAAACAACAATAACATCTAACAGATTCAGTCTTGACCATTATTTACTTTGGTTAACCTCATAGCATCTCAGAGATAAAGAAGTACCCAAAATTTTAGCAGTTTCTTGATATTTGGATGAACTCAGAAGAAGGAAAGAGTTCTAAGTTTTCTCAATATTTTATATTTTATGGTAAAGAACTGTTTGGTTTCCATTATAAGAAAAATCCTTCTTTTTTTTTTTTCATGGACCAACTTCAATTTCACTTTAATACCAAGGGCTGTCCTAGCGGTTGAAGCGCTCTTTTACAAGCACTGCAACTTCCCATTCTCTTTATCACATCTTATCGATTAGCACCAAAAAAAAAAGTTCAAAAAAATCCAAAAAAATAGAACATCAACTCCGTCTTGGTATTGTTTTTTGTTTTTTTTTCGTTTTTCATTGTTTTACGCATTTTCTAAACTTTGTGGACCAAGCATTTATTTTCTCATGTTGATGGAATGAAAAACCAGCCAATAGTCGCGATTCTGTAATTCTTCAGGTAATTTGAGAAAGTCAACACAGTCTGCTAGAATTATTTGGAGTTATCTTGGTATTGGAAACAAAATTCAAAAATTGCCGAGCCATGGAAGATAGTTTCAATATTTTATGTTCATCTAAATAAAATGGGATGAATTTGAGAAATTGGAAAAGAATCAGAAATAAATTGGTGCTAGGCCCTCCTAGGGCTCAACCACAAGGTGGGAAGCCAAACGTTACTAGAGCAGCTCCCATTTGATCTATCCCCTCCGTCCCTCTTTAAGTCTCTGTTATAGAAATACATACATTTTCAAATTCCCCAAAAATATATTTCTTTATACAATAAATTTTTTTACGCCAAAAAAATCTTTAAAAAATCAATGGAAATACATTTTTGTTATGCCCAAGAAAATATACGTTTCCTAAAGGGGACATTTAAAAATGGATGGAGGAGTAATTTTTACTATCGTCCCCATAATATAAATAAAAACAAGATACCTTTTTTTTTATGTTGTTAAAAAAATTTGAAGTTCTATTTACTCAAATAATTTCAATGTTGAACTTTTGAACTTAAATAGTACTATATAAAACATTATTAACAAAATACTTTATTTTAAATTCAATTTGCAATTACAAAAAATAGATCAATTTGAAAGTAAGATTTTCTAACCAATAATAAAATTAAATTCGATTTGTGAGTATGAAAATAGACAAATAATTTGAAAGTAGGATTTTCAAAAAAAAAAAAAGACAGAACCTGATGAAACCTAATAATTGGATATGATCCATTCAATTTGAGCTTGGACCATTTTTCTTGAATTAATTATTGCATTTGGTTGGGGTTTCGCAGAATGCCCATACCACAACTTGGGTTTCAGTGGGCCTTGACCCGACCCATTAAACACAAATCACTGTTCACAACCCTAATACATACATATATACACACGTGTATGTATATTACACAAATTCTTTTTTTTTCTTTTTTTTCCTCTTATGGAAAAATTGAAGTATGAATGCAGGGCTGCTTCTGTTACCAAACACTTCGACGATTTGCTCTTATTCCGGAGTAGGGTTTCCTCTTCACCAATCGCCCCTTACGCGCCAAACTTAATTTTCTCGTAAGGAAAAACAGTTGCAGGTCAGGCCTTTTCTCTCCCATAACTCTCTTTCAAGCTTCGAAACTGAATTTTCCTGTCTCTTTTCTTGCTTTGCTTTCTGGGTATATTGCATTATGTCCTGATAATCTCGTGTTGTTGAGGATAAGATATGTAGAGTTTTTTGGTTGTTAGACTGAGAGGCTATATTAGTGAAGCAAAATATTTGTACCCACTTCAATTTCAGGATTTGATACCGGATAATCAATCAATCGGGGTCGGCTACATGAGAGATTGTGTTCGCCCTAGTCTAATTCATGTTCATAACCGGATTCATGTCATAATGTATCGGGTCTTTTATGTGCAATTAAGCTAAATAATATACAACCCTCCTCTTTTACTCGAGCTTGAAACCGGTGCGTGGCAAATAAGACTCACTTCATGACATAGGTGGAGTTATATCGCACACTGTAGTTCAATTATAAAATTTCCTTCGCTACCCATTTGGGTTTGCAGCTTTTGCCTTTAAAAGTGCCATTTTTTAGTGGGAACTGAGAATTGCTCCTAATGAATCTCAGTCCAATGTATTCACTGCAGGACTGGCTCAACACTTTTAGAGGCCTAAAGCAAAATCAAGAGAGGAGGCTTTTGCATTTAAATTATTTTCCTATATAATAAAAACTAATTTGTAAATCTTAGTGCAAATCTATTCTTGTAATTATGATTGATTGTTATCAGCTTTACTATCGGGGAAAAAATGGACGATAATAAAGATTTTACGTAGCTAGATCTTTGTCAAATGAGGGTTTTTTTTTATTTTTTTTCTTCCCTTAAGAGATTTATAGAGAGCGAGAAAATGGGAATTGAAAGAGTGTCTAATATGGAAAGCAATTATTGTAAAATAACCAATCTCAAGAGATTAATCCAAAATCTCAAACACATGAAGGACTTCCTTTAAGTTTTTCATCATTTTTCATTCATGCTTTTAGGATTTAGTTTTACTTTTCTGGACCTTTGTTGGCCTAGTGATTTCCTAGTGCCAGAAATTTACATTATTTGATAGCTATAATCTATGGTGCCTTTCTGATGGAATGAAGATTTGAGACTATTTTTTGTGCGAGAAGTGGTCTAATCTATTTTTCGGTTTAAGAGGCTGTTTTTTTTTTAAATACATTTATGGTTTAGTAGGATATTTTCATGTTTTTTGCACTTAGGATTTATTATTTGGGTGTTTTTGTTATTTTCCTTAGTAGTGAGGTAAGTTCTTGGTAAATGTGTTCTTGAAAAATGCTTTTGCAAGTTTCTATGGAGGTGTGTGGGCTATTTCAGCAGCCATTTTGGTAAAAAATAACGGCTGGAACTGTTTGTCTTTTGAGTCTAGGTACTTCACTGTGAAGTAACCTCCCTAGGAGTTCTATATATGGGGTTGTACTACATGTTTTAAGGGAGTTTTTTTTTTAATGAATGAAATTCCAGATTTTTAGTGTTTTGTTGTAGCCTTAGAGTGCTGCATTTTTGGGCTTGTTTTTTAGCCCCATAGCTTGTGGATTTCGAGCCCTGGTTTCTGGATTCTGCAAGAATCAGTCCCAAAATCTGATTCCTGCATAGTTTCGGCCTTGATCCGTGTTAGTTGGGTCCATATCCGTTTGTACTTGTTGAGACCTCGAACAAGTTACGTCACTTTCCAAAGCTTAGAAAATTGGTGGGGCCTTATTCCTTAAGCAAGCAACTCACTTGCCTTGGGCTTCAGCCGGGCTTTCTTCACTTATTCATAATTTCGGAACCCACTCTTATTCATTTATTGTTTTTCTTTAGAACTTATTGGTATGCTGTTATTAACTTATTATGATACTGCAAAAGCTCAAGTATAAGAGCTCTAGACTTGTGCCTTAGCACACAATGGAGATGTCAACACTGATAAAAAGGACTTAAATTTTTGCTTGCAAAATGGGTAGCCAAAGTCTGACAAGCAATGACCATTCACAGACTGGGGTGACAACAATGGAGCCCTATTTTATTGATCATATTCTAGGGCATATGCATAGGTGGAATAGGACTGGCCATGTATTCATGAGAAAGAATGGATGGATACCTCAAACTGATCGAAGTATCAAACCCCGTTTTGAGAATAAGATCAAAAGGTGAGGTCTAGATATGTTTCCATTCCAAATCAGCCTTTTGTGGTCCCGAAATGACTACTCGTAACCTTTTCATGGAGTTTCTGCCTTTTTTGGGTGGTTAGTGGTTCATCAATCACGATATCTCTTGCTATTCCACCTTGACTAGTTGTTTCTGATTATCAATTGTGGGTTCAGTTAAAATTCAGATTACCAAGTTATTATGTATTCCTTGTCCATCAGTTTATATATGGATTCCATCCATTTAAATCAACTTCAAATAAACTAGCTACTCTTACTCCATGGACGATGTGACTAGTGTAAGTCTTGTGCTTATATTGCTGTGTCTAGCTTCTTTTCTGGTTGCTGTAGATTTCTAGTCGTACATTATTGGACAACAAGTACATTTCTATGAAGCTGCTATTTGTAAATGCTTTCCTAGAGCGGAAAATTTCACGTCTTTCTGTTTCTATTGAAAATCTCAATGTATCCAAATAATTGAATTTTGTGCTAGCATCTTCATTTTGCAGCTATATAGTTAGATTATATTGTTGTGTTTAGAGAGACAATGGGTAGCCAACCCCCCACAAGCAGTGACCGCTCAAGAACATACTGGACGCCAACAATGGAATGCTACTTTATTGATCTTATGCTAGAGCATATGCATAGGGGGAATAGGACTGGCCATACATTCAATAAGCAAGCATGGACAGATATGATTACCATGTTTAATGCAAAGTTTGCTACTCAGTACGACAAAGATGTTCTGAAAAGTCGTTACACAAGTTTGTGGAAGCAGTTCAATGACATAAAGAACCTTCTTGGCCAGAGCGGCTTTTCTTGGGATGAAGGTAGACAAATTGTGGTAGCTGATGATTATGTTTGGGATGCATACATCAAGGTGCGTCGTTTCCCATTCATATAGGAAATTTTGTGTATGTCGTTTTCTGTTTATTAAGGGTTTAGTACATGCAGGTGCACCCCGATGCACGACCTTATAAGAATAAAGCAGTGCCAAACTTCAATGATTTATGCTTGATATATGGGTATACGACTGCTGATGGAAGGTATAGCCGTTCAAGCCACGATGTAGATATAGAAGATGACAGCCAAGGAGGGAATTTAGGTGCGCTTTCTTCCCAGTTATTTGTTCTATGTCCTGATTACAAAGTCTTTAACATTTCATTATTGCTTGAACTTCAACAAGTACTTGAAAGAAACGCTGTCCAAACTGAATGCACACTTTTAGCCAATTCAGTCAGCAGACTGTTTCCTGCTGTGAGCCACAGCTGTTGAAATTACGTTAGGATGTGCTAGGCTAATTCCCTGCTTGTTTGTTCGAATTAAAGCATTGGATTGTCTATAAATCCAAGGAGACCGCATATCCCACATTTGGTTGGGGCTTTTGTGGCTGAGATTAAATATCAATCCCATGTGGTATCCAACAGAACATGGGATACAAAGTACCTTGGGGGATGCTCTATTATTTGTTCCCTCACTATAAAATCTCACTTATCCAATGGGATTTATAGTCCTTCACTAGTAGTTCGGTCACATTCATATGAGAATTATATATCATGGGTTACTTACTAATTTTATCTCACTCTATAGGAAATGGAGTTGGTACCCCGGTTCCTTCAAGTAGTGAGCGTTTGAAGACAGATTGGACGGCAGCCATGGACCAATATTTCATCGAGCTGATGTTGAACCAACAAGGAGGAGGCAATAAGCCTGACAATACATTCAGCAAACAGGCATGGACAAATATGCTAACGTTGTTCAATTCGAAATTCGGTCAACAACATAGCAAGAGGGTTTTGAGACATCGATACAAGAAACTGTGGAAGTACTACATTGATGTAACTTCTCTGCTTAAACAAAATGGGTTCTCCTGGAATGACTCACAACAAATGGTAGTAGGTGGTGATGACGTTTGGGACGCTTATATCAAGGTATAGTGCTTCTTAATTTAGAGTTTGGTTCCTTTTTTCATTGCTAACAAGTGGCTTACGTAACTGATATCTAGGCACACCCACAAGCGCGACCATACAGAACAAGAGTGTTACCAAATTATACAGATTTGGGATTAATATTTGGGGACGCAATGAACAATGGGATTCAGAGTGATTTGCATCAGGATAAAGACCTTGAAGATGGCATTAAATCTGGTGCGTTTTTCTATTTCAGTACCTAGCTGGGACTTTTTATGATTTATCACAAATGATTGCATCTATGTTGTTCGGAACATGTACCAGTATATTTTCAATTATCCTGAATTTCTTGAAGTTGGACAGCCATAATCCAATATATGGGGGATAATGAGTTGGGCGGGCCCCAATGTTTAAGTTTCCCAAGGCTGACCGGGCTCCGATGTTTAGGTTTCCCAAGGCCGACCCCAAGCTTGGTTGCCCACTTGCTATTGAGTCATAAAAAATAAAAGACATACAAGTCCAAAAAAAAAATCAAGGTTAAATTGTGTTTTTAGCTTGAATTACATCAAAAAAATCAAAATCAAAATCAAAATAGGACCCCGGTTATAGTGCTTTATGATTAGCACGATCCGATTATAAAAAAACTTCTCCTTGCATTTTTGAAGCAAATTCTTGTTGGTTTTTACTATATCCGACGATAATCAATTCTCCCCAAGTATGTTGGGACGGAGGCAGGTTTCACATTCTTGGACCAAAAAATCGGAGGTCAGTACCCAGGAGCCCGAGGAACCAAGAAAAATACCCTTGTATGTCTCTAAAAAATCTGGCTAAGTATAGAAAAATGACTTTTGTGAAAAATATCAATTTACAGAATGAAAAGTCCTTGTAATTGATCCTTGGATTTTACCAATGGCAACTACACCTTTGCATGGTTTCCATGTGAAGTTTGAAACCATCACTTTCGGAGAAAAATGTGCAGTTCTGTGTTTTCTACTAAAGCTGAAAATCTAGATTTTGATATGATTGGAATTTTGATTTTCTGGCATTGCTATTGGATTCAAAAGGGTGGTACTTTCTTATTTTTGTTAAATAAATTAAAGTAAAGAAAGTCTTTACTTAAGTTTATTTATGGAAAATACGGTCCGGAATAAGTAACTGTAACTGAGATTTTTTTTTTTTTTCCACAAGAAATATTTTTGATTGTTGCCCCAGCCCCTGGGGGTCCCCCAAGCCCGGGGGCTTGCTGGGCTTAATGGATATTGAGAAAGTAGGTGAGAAACTGTGGTGGAACAGAAGCTAACATTTACGTTGAAGTATGTGCTTTTCTTTTCTTTTCTTTTTTTTTTTTTGGCCCGGGGGGGGGGGGGGGGGGGGTCGGAGTTTCCGTTCTCTTCTTTCGTTATGCTCCTGTTTTGTGTTTCTTCCTTTCTTGTGGTAAATATGATTGATGTCTTCTCATTTCCTCCATTTGGTGTGTTGGGAGTGGTCAATATTGGGAATGTTACGAGAATTTATGGTTTGTTGAAGTTTTGTACTTTCTTTTTTATTTTATTTTTTTGTCTCAACTCCTTTAGGAGATTGTATGTGGTGTGCTAAAAGACAGATACCGTTTGAAACCCTAAATTCATTTGTGAATGAGTAGTCCTAGAAACATGATTCTGGTTTTTGTAGGCGGTGAACGTTCAAGAACATACTGGACACCACCAATGGATCGTTGCTTCATTGAATTGTTAATAGATCAAGTGCATAAAGGAAATAAAATTGGACAGACATTCATTAGCCAGGCTTGGATTGACATGGTTACGTCATTCAATGCCAAATTCAAATCTCATTATGACAAAGATATCTTGAAGAATCGATACAAACATCTGAGGAAGCAGTACAATGATGTTAAGATTCTTCTTGAGCAAAATGAGTTTTCTTGGGATGAAACACGGGAAATGGTGACAGCTGCAGATCATATTTGGGATGCCTATACAGAGGTGAACTTCTATTCACTTGCGATATTGTTGCAGACTTGCAGTTAAAGCCTTCTTCTATTCTTTCAAGTGTTTTGTGCACGCAGGCACATCCTGATGCACGATCATATAGAGTAAAGACCGTGCCAAGCTATAAAAAATTGTGTGTTATATATGGACAAGACGGTTGTGATGGAAGATACAGTCGTCGTGCTCGCAATGACCCTGAGAGTGAAGTCCCTCTTCTGATGATTGGTATGCTTCATCTATTAGGGATAATGTATTAATATATTAATATGGCAAGAAATTCTGTAATTCACAGGCTAACAAGTGTAAGCGAGTGTTCTCTCTCTCTCTCTCTCTCTCTCTCTCTCTCTCTCTCTCTCTCTCTCTCTCTCTCTCTCACACACACACACACACACACACACACGAGAAAACACACTCGCACATAATTCTATTTTTTCGTCTTGTTATCCTCAGAGTGATTATTTACCTTACTGATTGAGATTTAGAATCGTAGATGAATTTATATTGACATGATCAGGTTCTTTTAGCTAGGGTTTCAGGAGAACTACACCATTCAGTATTAAGCGACATACATAGTAACCTGTCGTGCAGTGTTTTTGAAACTTTTGGTAGATAAGAGTGGGATTAGGATCCATTTGTTTGGGTTATCGGTTCTAAGAAAATCCGTGTTGCATGAGGAAGCCTTTCTCCTTTACTCATTTGACTAGTGGCTCTTTATGTATTAGAAGCGTGAACGAAAAATAAAGCCTTATACGTTTGTCGTTCACAATTTCTAGGTGAAGAGAAGGATGACCAGTCCCTTGCCAGTGCAAATTCAGCACTTGATTGGACAATGCAAATGGACATTTACCTTATTGACCTCCTTTTGGATCAAATACGGGAGAGGAATGAGATCAGTCAAACGTTCGATGAGCAAGATTGGGCATTCATAAATGCATCATTTAGCGAAAAGTTTGGTGTTCAGTCTGACATATACATGCTAGAAAATCGGTATACGAGCTTGATGAAAGAGTACAACGACATCAACAGTCTTCTGGATCAAAATGGATTTGCATGGGATGAAACTCAGCAAATAATTGTGGCCGATGATGATGTATGGGAAGCTTACATAAAGGTACATGTATTCTTCACTTAAAGGTTGCTTTTGTTATATCTAGTTTTTAAGGGGCTGTTACTTCTTTTTTTCTAATCGGCCTGCTCAGGTGAAATTTCACCTTTATCTTCCCTATTGAATTGTTTTTTTTATTTGAGTGCGCTTTATTTTTGCCAATGCTCTTACATACGAGATTTTTTGCAGGAACACCCCGATGCAATCACTTACAGAAATAAAATCATAGGATACTTCAATGACTTGTGTTTACTTTTCGGAAGTGGGATAGCCGATGGAGGATTAAGTTGTCAGTTTCCAGGGATGGAGTTTGACGATATAGCCCTGGACATCAATATAGATGAAATTTCGGGATATGTACAAATTTGTACAGACATTGACAACTCAGATGAAGGGAAAAAGAGATCAATTGCTGAGCCGTCAGCCTCAGGACGATCTGGCAAAGTGCAGAAAACGTCTCACGAAATACAAGAGCCTTCGAGTAAAAAGACAGGTGTATTAGCGAAATTGGTGGCAGAATCTATGTTGGACAAGAAAGAAGAGAAGAGCTATGTTTCAATAGAAAACGCCATTGATGCGCTTCAAGCCATATCAGACATTGATGACGAGCTACTGTTGGACGCTTGTGATCTTTTGGAGGATGAGAGAAAAGCAAAGACGTTTCTGGCCTTGGACGTCAACCTTCGGAAAAAATGGTTACTTAGGAAACTCGGCCGCTGATTGCCCAGCCCGTTTTTCATGATTGGGATGATCTACAAATGACTACTTTCAGGTTTTGATAGTTTTGGTTAGATTAGACGTCTTTTTTATTGTCTCAAAAATCAGTTAGTAGTCCGGTGTTAGCGTTAGAGGGGAAGAAAAATGAGGTGGGTAAGACTTGAACCTCTCCCCAGTGCATGGGAGCATAGAACAGCTACTCAGTAGGCTGGCACTCTGCTTGCTTTGGCAAGTTTTGCTATATATATTCTGCCATGAAACGTTCCCTGCAAATAATCTCTGTTCCTAGGCCTAAGGAAATTCACTTTCTTGCTTCTTATCCAGAAAGAAAATCTTTCTGAGGCATAATTACATTTGAAACTCAATCTTGTTTCCATCTTGTGTCTCTGTGTAGTACGGAGTAATTATTTAGTGGTTTCGGGACACCATCATGTGGTACTCCAAGAACTCTCAATAGCTCCCAACAATACATCTTTTGTGAAGAGCGGAAGCTGTGCACATTTTAATGAACCCCACAAAAATAAGTCCTGTCAAGAAATATTGAGATACTATGTGCTCCAAGGCCACCCAATAATTTTACACAGCTTCTCCCTCCTTGTGATAGTAGAAATTGTAAATATAATAATTTTGAAAGAAACACACGTTGTTCCAATGCCATTGGTTTAAGGATTTATGGAGTATTAATTTTGTCTTTATTCATAACTTTTTCTGTTCGATAATTTTGAGCCAAATTTTTGGTATAATGCATCTCGTGAGGATTCGAAAAACTAAAAAATTTTAAAATTCCCAAAATATTTTGAGAAATATCCAAGAAAAAAAATGAAAAGACAACTTAAGCCGAAAAGATTATGGGGTTTAAGAAAAGATCGCTTAAGTCGGCTTAAGCTGTCTTTTCATTTTTTTTCTTGGATATTTCTCAAAATATTTTGGCACAAGTCATACTACTCAATGGATGTTGCTACGTGTACAGAGCCTAAGGCACAGAAAATGTACAGATGTACAGACCATGCTCGGGAACCCACTTTTGGGTCCCACACGAGTGATCTGAACCGTTCATTATTTTTAGAACATTTTCCCGAGAGGCCCCACAAAAATTCAGCTCAATCGGATGGTCCACCGATTGGATTAGACAGCTTAAGCCGAAAAGATTATGGGGTTTAAGAAAAGATCGCTTAAGTCGGCTTAAGCTGTCTTTTCATTTTTTTCCTTGGATATTTCTCAAAATATTTTGGCACAAGTCATACAACTCAATGGACGTTGCTATGTGTACAGAGCCCAAGGCATAGAAAATGTACAGACCATGCTCGGGAACCCACTTTTGGGTCTCACACGAGTGATCTGAACTGTTCATTATTCTTAGAACATTTTTCCGAGAGGCCCCACAAAATTTCAGCTCAATCGGACAATTAGAAGTGATTGAACCAAAGTTCCACCGTTTCAATCCAATCGGTGGGACTTTGGTTCAACCACTTCTAACCGTCCGATTGAGCTGAATTTTTGTAGGGCCTCTCAGGAAAATGTTCTAAGAATAATGAACGGTTCGGATCACTCGTGTGAGACCCAAAATGGGTTCCCGAGCATGGTCCGTACATTTTCTGTGCCTTAGGCTCTGTACCCATAGGTTTTTCCCTACTCAATTCAGATTCCTCTCATTGAGATGAACCTATAATCATTGAAAGTTTGACGCCAAAAAAATAATAATAATAAAAAAATAAAAAACGACCAAAAAATCCTTTAGCTAATGGCACTGGAAAGTAAGAACAAAATCCTGGCAATGGCATATTTCCTGAACCAAAAACCACATTGAAGCCAGATTATGGGGTTTTCAACCTGTATAGCAGTGGCCAAAAAATGAAGGGAAAAAAGGATGCGATCCACTTGGGTAAAATGGTGCCAAATGTGAGACATAATTTTCTCGAAACTCAAGTGACATTAAAAATCTACAATGAGTTTTGTGATTACAATTATCATTTTCCTTCTGCTTAGTAAATCCACAATAATAATGCTTACCATGTACATCGAAACAAAGATATAACCGGAGGCCCATTCAACCATGGTAGAAATAAAAAAAATATAAGAGACATCGAGCAATACAGCAAGATCACATAAAGCATGATTTAAAGCCTTGGAATCAATTTCTCCGAAAATCTCTCCATAAAATACAAGCGAACGGCAACTAAAACGCAGGCCTCCAGCTTTTCAGCATAAGAATACAACCCACATTCATCAAATATTTCCAAAGCAAAATATTTTGCCTACAAAAGATACAGGCTAACCAGAACGACGTTTTGTTTCACAGGCTACCAACTGGAAGGAGGGATGTCATTGCAGCGACAATTTGACGATACACCGACAAACTCCAACAGTTAGATGTCCAAACCTGTTTCCATCGGGCGATGATTTACTGAGATACCCTTTCATCACCAAAACTCATTTCACCTTCTCCTTCGATCCCCGTCTTTTTTTCTACTTGCAGCTCTATCGTGATCATCCCTTTCTCTACTTCCACTCTTCTCGCGCTCCCAGTCTCTACCCCTCCGGCTTTCTGGATCATGAGCTCTACTTCGGTCTCTGTCACTGTGCCTTTCTCGATCCCTGTCCAAATCACTTCTCTTCTCCTTCTCTTTGGTGGATGATTTCCGTGGTGGGCTTTCACTTTGGCTCTGGCTCCGGTGCCGCTTTCTCGAAGAGTCGCGGGAACCATCTCTGCCATCCCTCCTCTCCAAAGATGATCTTTCTGCAATTTTAAGAATTCGGACTGATCAAAAAAGTTCTTTAAGAATTTGGAGACATTCAACCGAGGTCCAATCCTCATAACATAAATGCCAAGAGAAGCTTAATCCCTTGTTACGTTGACTGAAATTAATCAAGTACCCACATCGGGACACACAACAATTGACATGTGCAATAGGCTATTCACCCAATAAAATGCATGAAAGACGCCATGACACTTAGTAAACACCATTCCTGGTTTAAATAGAAGAATAGATTGAGAAATATGAATTATTTCGGCGACTAGATGTCCTACGGAAGGGAATTAGATGAATCCGATACTTAGATATGTACTTGCACCCCCGCTGGTACCAGTCCATGTATACATCCATGCGACAGATAAAGCTGAAGCAATATTAAAATTATTTTTGCCCTTGAGGATATCTAGAAAACTCCTAAAGAAAAGCTTTTGTTTTCTACCAAGGGCCTAAAAACAAGGACTCAATTCCTGCACTCTAATTCACCTAAATATGAAAGATAATCGGATAGAACTGATCAACTGAAGTTAGGATCAGTATGACGCTTCTAATAAAGAGAACTGGTAGTGAATAGCTGATGCACAACCAACAGGTCTAGCTCAGTTGGACACTCTTGTACACTCCTAATTGGGAGGTGAAGGGGTCAAATCTTGCAGAAGGCAAGGTTTGATAATTTCTTCCCTTAGAGGTGCTTGTCCTTCATTTTTTATTTATTTCTTGTGTTGGTTGAGTTTTTGGGCTTGGTTATGGACTCTCACTCAATTAATGCAGTGTGTCCCGTCATTTTTACTTGGTACTTCATATATGATTTTTGATGTAAATGATATCTCCTAAGTCGTATCGATTGACCAAAAAAAAAAACTGATGCACGTATGTACATAAAAGAAACAATCAAGTTGTCTCGAATCTGGAGGCAAAAATAACCAACTCCGTATGTCTCAGTATTCACAAACATGGCCCAGTTAACCACACCATCCTAGTTACAGGCACAGGTTATGAATATGGTTTCTTTCTGTATCCCAGCATTATGTTGAAGACACTGAACTTTGGTTCTTTAATTTCGACATCTGCGTTGCGAAATTATTTTGAAGATGCATAATAATAATGATAAGTTCGGCCTTTCCAAAATATAATACAGTAGTAAGATTATTCAGCAAGTTTCTACATACACTCATAGATAAGGAAGCTGATGCCAGAAGAAGCAATTGAGTTAGTACTCATTTAGTTTTATTAGTTACTACTCATTTAATTTTATTAGTTACTACTCATTTAATTTTATTGTCTTTCTTTCTTTCTTTTTTCTACATTGATTTCTGAACAACATTCAAGAAAAACCGTACAACTGGAGGAGAGAAAAAAGAAGAAATATGTAAACGAAAAAGACTTGAAAAGAAAACAATTAAGCCTACAGGCTAAAACTAACACTGCATATGAATCATATTTTAGAAAGGAGTATGGAAACAATGCAACAGGTTGAACACATATAGAAGAATCTTCTAAACTCACTAATAGCACTTACTGTTGGCTGGAGCACCCTCGCTAGAATCCAATAACCCATACTCAGATAGCAACCGTCTTTTATGGATTGCAACTTTTCTCTCAATGTCCTCCGACTTTTTGACTCCCTGCTCTTCTAAGGTTTCCCGATATTCCATCAGAGCAACCTCCAAACGCCTCAACTTTTGTCTGTTCAACATCAACACATTTAAACATGACTGGCAGCATTACAGCAATACAGTATGGTTAAACGTTTGACAAGCTGATGAATGATCTAAAGTATATTTGATGGAGTTGGCAAAATAAAGCAGGCCACTGGCAGAAAATTTAAAACCTGGTTTCAGTACTAAGATTATCTGTTTAATTTAAAACCTGGTTTCAGTACTAAGATTATCTGTTTAAGCAACACTTTAACTTATTTGTTCTGACATATTAGTATCCTTTCCGGTGTTCAAAAAAAAAAAGAAAAGAAAAGAAGAAGTAATTACATCTATCATCCATCCTAAACCCATCATCCCCTGAAACAATAAAACTATGGCAAATGTTGGCAGGGGCAGAATAAAGTACCTCTGTTCCTCGTTCATTCCAACATCAGGATGAGCTGAAATGCTTGGTTCTGCAAGCTCGATCTTGTCAGCCCTATTAGGACTATCACCACCGTTCTCACTTCCAGAAGAAGAGTAGCTTAACCCAAGATCCCTTGGACTCGGTTGCTCATCCTCATCTTCATCATCCTCTCTGGCCCATTTAGAAGCTGGCAAAACAGGATCAGTGTTTTCTTCAATTGCAGAAGCTTTTAGCCCAGGCTGTGGGACAGGCCTGTTTGGGGCCAACGGTGAAGACCCATTTCCTTGTGAACGCATCTCATCCACCCCATAATGACTCCATCCTGACAACGCAACTGGCTCCATTTCACTACTTGTTTCTTTTCGAACACTTGAATATCGACCTGAACTTGATTGGCTTTGTGTATATTTCAAGTCATCATCTAGTTCATAGCCCCTCTGCTTTTCTGCCTCCTCCAAATAAAGCAATCGTGCCACCATCATTTCACTGCCACCAACAAGAGATAATCCATTGTGTCTGCATCGTCTTTCCAGTTCAGCGAGAGGAAGACTTAATAGTTCCTTCGTGGCTGCTCCTTTGTCCATTGCCAATGCAGCATCTTGGTTAACTGCACCATTAGTTATATCCTCAGAGCTAGTCTTATTTTCTATTTCCGGTGCATCCCCACATACAGAATGAAAAGGGATCACACCAGAATTTCCGGATCGAAGAAATGTAGCTCGTAACCCGTTCATATATGCATCGGAAAACAGAAACCAGTCGGTCCATGCATGGAGAACTTTCAAAACACGTTCCTGCACAATGTCAGAAATACTTAAATGAGACCCAATCAGGAAAACAATAGAGGAGCACTAGCCACATGGGTTCAAATATAGGCTTACCTTAAGGGCTTCAGCAGTGATTCTTCCTGTTATACTACGATACAAGTCATTAAAGCTTTCGATAATGTCAGGAAGAGTTGCTTCAAATTTTGTACGGTAGGCAGATGCGTTCTTTACAGGAGCACTACTATTATGGAGAATGTCTGAAACGAGCATGAGCCTTGCAACTTTAGTTGGTATGGGGGTTTCTTTGAGAGTTAAAGACTCGGTCAAAACTTCAACAATCTGAACACAAAAAAGCTTATAAGCACTTTCACAACAAAACAAAAATTCATAAGCTCAAAGCTGA
Source organism: Vaccinium vitis-idaea (assembly GCA_963854785.1). Lineage (NCBI taxonomy): Eukaryota > Viridiplantae > Streptophyta > Magnoliopsida > Ericales > Ericaceae > Vaccinium > Vaccinium vitis-idaea. The sequence continues at coordinate 6,092,410 of OY978224.1, forward strand.
AGTTATCTTAAACCAGCTTCAAAACCCTAAACACTAATGCAGATTCAAACATCTCCTCTCTCTTTTATTTCTTTCCATCAATTGTGCGAGATAGAACAGTCCAGAGACTTCACACTACGTTCATGTAATTAAATAAATTTCTATCAAGATATCATTGCCTAAACAAAAATGAAAGGGAAAAAAGACGATAATAGGGTCGGATAAGGTGGAATGGTGGATAATTAGGTGTTATTGTGCAAGAATCCACAAAATTTAACATATTGTTATTAAAGGGCCAAAACACAAACAGATGTTTCTATAAACTATACAGAAATACGTAGTTCCGCCAACAGAGCCCAGAATAGTAGAGGAAATTCGATCAAATATTACATCTCCAGCTGCATCAGCATTGTCTAAAGCAAAACCCATGGCTTCCTTTATCTGGCTCCTCTCTAAGGTCAAAGAACGCAGCATGTCCTCAAATTCGTCTCTCTGTGGCTCAGTTAGTGTTCGTTCTTGCTCCATGCGCTGCAAAGTGCAAAGTTAAAGTGTAAAAGGAGTATGTTTAAGAAAAAAATCTCCATCATCATTCACTATGACACTATCCGCAAAAGAATAATTTAAATAAACCAATAAGACCAGGATTAAATTACCCTGGTTCTTCCTGCAGCGTATGTAGATCCAGACTCTTTTCCCAGCTCTGGGCTTTTTGCTGTTGGTAATGGAGGCGGCATCCATCTGGATACACAGAGGCATAACTATCAGCTTATACATGTGGGTCTGCTAAACAACCTTACATATCAGAACATCCAAAGTCTAAACAACAAATTCCATAAGGGCAGACATTCAAAGAAGATATAGCATGCATGGATTACCTCCCACTACCAGTTATCATGATGAAAGGCTCTGTTCGCCACCGCTTAAGTGTATCGCCCTGCATTTGCCATGCATAAAAGACCATTTACTTGTTTTTCATTGACAATTAAATGTTAGGGACATGTATATACTGATAAATATTATTTGACCATTGGCTGACGGAATTATGGCCCGTAGCCATAATTCAGTACCATATCACTAATACTGGTTCAATAAAACTAGGCCAAAGCTGTGCAAAGTGTTCTATCATTTACACTGTCGGTCCCAAACCCAGAGATAGGAGAAGGGATATTGAAAGTTGACAACCAAATAACCACGAATCACAGTTATGAACATGGTGTCTCTTGGATAAACATAAGTTGAGATTCACTAGTTTCCCATCATACGGGTGTTAATAACAAATACTGTCAGGAAAATGACAGTGGTAAGACATATAGGAATCAATTTTTTTAACCATACTCATTGATAACAGCCAAGTCAAATGTGCAAAATGCAATTAATATAAATCTAACAGAACCAAAGAATATAGCCCGGTAAGAGACGCATTCAATTAGGCTTTGGCAGTACGTACCTGGGCAAAGGAATACAGCCTCCAAACATAGTAAGTATGCTCCTTTGAGCCAAGCTCAAACAAAAAATTGAAAAGCGGGTTCCCACGGCCTCTCTCCATTATAGCTTGCTCAAAAGCACAACCTCCATCTAGAACATAGAGTGCCATAGTATCAATAACGTGGTGAAGATGACCATCTTCCGGAGGAACAACCGTTATATCAGGAACATTTGGTGTAAGAACCTAGGCAACCAGGTCAAGCCATCAATAAGGATACAAACCAAAACTCATGTGAAAGGTAAGTGTAAAACTACACAACCAAAACTCATGTGAAAGTAAAATATAAACCAAGACAACCTTATAACATTTTATAATCAGTAAAACCAAAAATAAATGAAAGAAGAAAGGAATTTGTAATTTGTGAAATGGGAGAAGGCCAGACTATCATGGGGAAAGGTCACTCGAGACCAGTTGGCCTACGCCTATGATCAGAAACAGGGTCCTGTTAGTGGAGGATCACTTAGCATTGGTAGTTTATGAAGTCCAGATACTCCAAAAATGCTCACATACGCATCTCAGATACGTCAAGAACACGGACATGCACCCGATACAGCCCAAAACACATTGGATTCTCAAAAGCCCTAGATAGGTATACATTTTATTTCCATTTTTAGATACGGCTGGGATTCGGTATGGATACAACAGGATACTTCTGGGGTAAGGCAGGGGCCAAAACATAGAGTTTTAAAAGGCTTTTAATGGGGCCAAACTGCAAAAAGTACATTATTATTAGGAAACAAAAGAAACAACTATATTGTATCTCTGGAATGAAGAAAAGCCCTAGTAACATAAAGAAGAAAATAGAAAGAAGGAATAGGGGACTCGAAGCAAGAGCTCTTCGTAACATCAGATAAGCTAAGACGAACAAAAAGATTAGACGACCCAAAAGTGCTGAGGAGAGAAGAGAGAATCAGATTCAAGTTGATCAGTTGAAGTTGGGAAGGTCTTTGCTTGATATTATGACTGTCTTTTTGAGGCATTATCTTGCTTTTGATTATTGCATGTGCTAAATGCACACTAGCTTTTCGAATTAGTTTTTATGCATAACAACATAATATGTATTGCTGCCATGCCCGTATCCGTTTCAGTATCCTAACCTTTTAGGTTTCTCCATTTTGCCAAATCCTTAATGTACCGAATCTTATATGTAGGTGTCCATAGCTACTAGTGTATGGGGCAAATGCTGAAGCCACCTAAATGTCATCAAACTATTGTCCTCCATGAAGAGTAGGGCAATGATCAAACAATGTAAGAGCATATTAAGAAGCAAAATCTTGTTGGCCGTGCCAGCTCCGCTCATTCCATACAACTATGTAAAATGGCCATGAAAAAAAGTATATCTGGTCAAATATCCAATCATACAACTGGGAAGAAAAAAGGAGAAAACAGAAAGGATCAACCATAAATGGAGGTCAGATATTATAGAGCACCCACCACACTAGATTGGCAACACAGGTCAGGTATCCAGAAGTTCTGTCATTCAAGGATTTTTATCACATGAACACGTTCACATGTTTACCAGAGCACAAAATGTACATTGTGGTCCTTCTCCAGGTGAAAGAAAGGAAAAGGAGACGGGGTGCGGTTTGGAAGGGTACCATGAAGTTACAAATCCCTCAAAATATAACCTCAGCTTAGCTTTGGATTTAAAGTCACAGAAGTTTACCAAAAATAAATAAAATCCCAATAAAAGAGCTTAGCTTTGGATTTAAAGTCACAGAAGTCTACCAAAAATAAATAAAATCCCAATAAAAGGTAATGATGTCATGCAAGGAAAAAAAAAAAAAAAACTAAATTTGAACCTTAAAAACAAAAGCATAGACTAATGCAACCTATTTTTTATATGAACGGGTGCCTGAATTTTGCTTTTCTTATCTTTTTTCTACTCCTCTTTAACACCGCAAAGAGAAATAGACAAAAAAAATTCAGGCAATAATCTGATGATTAAATTTAGAAGGTATGACGTTTATGAAGATTGTCATAACAAATGAAGGAAAGAGTGGAATATGTTTTAAAACATGGTAAAATTCACAGTAGGGCACAAAAAAGTTCTCTCTTTTATACGGTTTCCAGTGTGGGAGTTCAGCTTATAGAAAGATTTTTTCCTCTTCATACAGGATTGCAGGGGAATGATACACATCAGGGATAAATAGGCCAGGCAATGAGAATCAAGGTTAACAGGAACATTAAGATTTTTTCCGAGCACCAAGTTGGAGGTGACGATGGAGCCATCTTTGAAGCCTGTACAGGATACATGTTTTGGGGGAAGATGAAATTCCGTGGATTGACTTTAGAATCTGAGACGAATTCTCGATACACAAAGTACCGCTTTCCCTCGAAAAGAGGTTTAGTACCACTTGCTGCTTGGATAGTAACCAATTGAAAGATCTTACCATTATCAGATACACCATTCCTAATTCCAATGTAACTGCAGTAATATTTGGTAATAAGCAAGGATGTCGGGACAAAAGCAGATCACTTTCCCATTAGTTGTATATTAACAGGGTGTGGTGCGGGCAATATTGTGCATAAGACAGAGAAAGTAAAATGGGTAAGAGGTCAGCAACTGGATAGTAACCAATTGAAAGATCTTATGATTATCAGATACACCCATTCCTAATTCCAATGTAACTGCAGTACTATTTGGTAATAAGCAAGGATGTCGGGACAAAAGCAGATCACTTTCCCATTAGTTTTCTATTAGCAGGGGGTGGTGCGGGCAATACTGCGCACAAGACAGAGAAAGTAAAATGAGTAAGAGGTCTAAGTTGCTGATTATTAGCTACTTAATGTTTGATGTGATGTATATAGAGAAATGGACCTGCTGTCAACTTCATTGTATTGGGTATTAAGCGTGTGTCAATTACAGACTCCTGAGTTTCATATCTAGGACAATAGTTACAGTTCTATTCTTTTTTGAGTTACAATTCTGTTTTCTACAGATCCTACATGCATAGATTGTGCATTTGTGCCTCCTTTGGTGCCCTAGCCTTTTGTATAATAAGTCAATTCATTATCATAACAGAACAAATAAAGTCATCAAGACACTTGACTACATGGCATTGATTAAATTGAACTCTGAAAGTTAAAAAGTACCAGTTCAGAATTCTGGCTTGGGACAGAAGTAACTGGCGGGCCAGATGGACCAGACAAGATAACAGTACCACCCTGTCAATCAAAAAAATCACATCACCAAATTGTCATGAATCAAGAAATGACTGTTGAATTCTCTATTTGAAGCATAGTTATCAAATTGAGGACCATCGTTTGAATCAAATCCTAAATTCTACAATAGACCTGTAGAAGCAGTAGAAATAGAGTTGATACGATTTTTTCGGGTAGTAACGGTAAGGGGAGGCGAAGACACAAATTGACATTGGATGTAGTGCACAAATATGAGTCTACAGAGCCTAAGAGAACAAGTAGCCCTTGACAAAGCTCAATGGAAAAAAACAATTCATGTAGCCGCCCCAATCTACTGGGATATAAGGCTTGGTTTGATTTCGTTTGGTTTGGTTAGAATCAAAAGAAATTCAAAACTCCTAACACTGAACATAAACTATAAGAAATGGGGTTATACAATTCAATTATATGACAAAACATAAACAACGATAGAATTCAATACAAATTACCCGCAAATTTCATATAAAGTCATGATTACATCATCTCATAAGATGAGAGTTCGAGTACAACGAAAATAAGATTCATCAAAACTGTTAAAGCATCCAACTCAAAACCAATTGGCAACGAATAGAGAGGACACCCAAACTCATATACTAGTTTGGTTGTAATTAACTAATGTCGGACAAGCTCTAACACTCCCTGCACATGTGACCCCTTACCCGCGTGTGGGGAGATAAACAGCAGATCGATAACATAGGGACCACAACAAACAACGAAACAAAGTGCACTTAAGGCACAAACAACGGGCAACCAATTAGCAGAGTGTTGTCCAAAAGCCTCCGAAAGCCTTGCTCTCATAACATGTTAAAGCATCCCACTCAAAACCAATTTGCAATAAGTGGGGAGACCGTCCAGGCTCCTATGTTGCTCGGACTCGGGTACGAGTATCGGATACGGGTGTATATCCAAGGGTCGGACCCCTCAAAACTGAAAATAGAGGATTCGGGGATATGTACCCAAATTTGGATACGAGTGCGGGGATACGTTGAGTAGTTATATATTTTTATTTATTATTTATAGAAATATGTATCATTTATAGAAAATATATGAATATTTTGTAAAATATTGGCTTGTTTAAATTTTATTTATTTCAATTGAAATTGGAGATTTATCCTTATTTAAATTTTATTTTATTTCAATTGAAATTATAGATTTGTTCTTTATATGGCCCAATGCCAATTAATAGCCCAACATTCTCTATTTATTAAAGAAGCCCCGAAGGCCCAAATACAAACCCAGCCCAATTCTATTTTAAGCCCAACAACACAATCTTAAGTCTTAACCTAGACTTTTGTCTTCTTCGTTGGTTTCCAGCAGCAGCAGCAGCTGCTACTGCTATCTACGTACAGTCCACTAATGCTCCGATCTACTCCAGCAGCTGCTCCGATGATCTACTACAGCAGCTGCGACCTTCTCCGATGATCTACTCCAGCAGTTGCGACCTTCTCCGATCTATTCTCCGATCTACTCCAGCAACTGCTGCTGCTCTTCGTCGTCGTCGGAGACAGGTCTCTCTCTCTCTCTCTCTCTCTCTCCTCTTCTTCTTCTTCTTCTTCTTCTTCGACAACTGTTGCTGCTTCTTCTTCGTCAGAAGTGTCCGCTTTTTTTTTGCCGCGTCCGGTACAGATCTCGTACCCGTACCCGTGTCCGCACGGATCCTTCGCCCAAAATGGCGGATCCATGCAACATAGCCAGGCTCATATAATAGTTTTGGAGGTTGTAATTAACCAATGTCGGACAAGCCCTAACAAAAACCCTTTCTGAAATTAGAAACATGGACTTAGAAACCTTTCAAGAGAGGAGAATGAGAAGAAAAAGTGAAAGGAAAGCATTTAAAGGCGTTTGAAAGCTTTCAGCCAAAAAAGCAAAAAAAAAAAAAAAAAGAATTGATTTTAAATAACAAGGTATAACAGAATTGTTAAGCCCCACTCATCTGACATCACATCGCTTCTAAATAAAATAGCACCCTATAATCCACAGGTACAAACTATTTTACATTAAAGATAAACCACAAGCTTTTTCTAGGGACAATCGAAACAGGATTAAGAGCCTGTCATACTGGATCTTATTAAATCCTCTGACCATATAATCAATAAATTTGTACATGAATCGATTATTTGCACTTTTAACACTCTGGGATAAAGTTTCTACAAAAAGAGGCTCAGAATCACGCAGTAGCAAGAAACAAAGATTGTGAACCAGACCATGAATCACACAATTCTGCAATGACAGTCTGACTCTATTTCCAAATAAAAAACTCGTGAATCGTGAATCATAGGGGGGAAAAAAAGAGTGAATCGTGAATTTTAGGATTCTGATAATCAAGATCTGAAGGTGGTATTAAAGGAATTATTGATTTGGACTTAATTGAGAAATTATTACCCCTAATAATCTAATAGCAGATACAAAAGAAACTACTGAAGCTCAAGAAAAATATATCTACAAGATTTCATCCTTCAATTGATGACAATATGACGGACCTCCTTACTCCTAATGGCCATTTGTCCCGGAGGAGGAGCAGGTAGAGCTTGTGATGGAAGAGCCACCGATTTACCCCACCCCATCTTCAATTCATATTCATATACAACAACACCTGGAGCACAAATTTTGTTGTTAGTCCCATTTATCCCCTCAACATTACAAAGACTAAGATACACAAGTAAAAAAGTGGTTAACAACCCACAACAAGATCATAAAGCAATTCAAACATAGCGATTCAAGTTCCAGCTTTTTAACTTGCGTATGAAAAAATATTAGACCTCGGCCTAGTCTTTTTCTGATCTTGCTTTAGAGATCTAGTAACCATGTTGAAAAATAGGAGCCAATTAAGTAATACTAACTACTACAGAGGCTAACTTGAAAAAAACACTACATGAAACCTGACAGACACAGTAATCAATGTTTCTAAACTTTGAGGAGAGAATGCAAAGTGAAAATATAAGGTTAATACCATCACAGTGTTATAATTTGATAGCAAAGATATTGCATCAGTGGCTATATCTCATTGCCAAGAAAGTAAGAGATCATACGGAGGTAAGCATATAAATAACGAGATATATTGCAGGACAATCATCCAAAGGCCCAAATTAGAAATGAACTCTCCAGGCTATTAGAGTCACTAGACCTTGCATTTCATCCTTTGCAGCCTGTCCATCAGCTCTGTTCATGAAAGCTACAAAGCCACAATTTCGTTGCCGTCTATGTTCCTCCTCCGTCCTAGGCCACATTATTTTGACACTAGCAATAGGCCCAAATCTACCAAAGGTCCGCAACAGAAAATTCTCATCCACCTAAATATTTGAAAGCAAAATCAATAATAAGCCTTCCATATCCTAATACCAAGAAGCTGAGAACATAAAAGATCAAAACAAAAATCTAACCTGAGGAGACAGATTTCCGACGTACAGGTTTGTTGTTTGTGGATCCACATCATCAAATGATCCGGGCTTTCCGCTTAGATCAAAAACATCAGGCAGTTCATCGAATCGGCTAGACTGCAAACAATGTAACATGCATAAATATATGCTCCCAAGACAGAAAAAGATGCAAAATATAAGCTCATGAGCTAATATTCATAAATACATGCTCCCAAGACAGAAAAAAATGCAAAATATAAACTTTGTGAGCTGTGCACATAACGTAATGGATCAACGAATACATGAAAACTGTGGAAACTTTATATCCATCTCAAAACCAATTGGCACCCAGCATATATTAAGTGATCACCCATTCCACTCCTAAGCAATGTGGGACTAGTTCCTTAACAAAAACATTTATAATCCAAAACATTGGATAACCACATATAACATAAAGAATCCAGTGCGAGAAATGCTAAGATCAGTGTAGTAACGTGATGTCCCACACACTCATATGCCTATGCTGCAAAATCTATGGCTACAGCCATGTGAAATTGGTCAAACCATATGACCTAGGAAAACAGTAAGCTACAAAACAGTGTGGCGGAGAAGTTAACAGAAAAACTACACATACAAACTAAGAGAATAATAAAAATTTCCTATCATTGAATTCAGAAGCCACTTACAGCAGAATTTTCACTATGACGACCATCACGCCCGTGTTCGTGCTCTTGGTTCCTCCTTTCCCTCATTTCTTGGTCCTTTTTCAACTCCTCCAGAAATTTATCTATGTTCCTAGACTTTCCTTTCTCCCTTGGCTTCTCCTCCTCCTTCTGCAAGTAAAGCAAAATATACACATTGGCTGATGACATGGTGCATGGATAGGGTACGTGATAGTAAATTTCAAAAGGAACACTGACCTTCTTCTCATATTCATTGCCCTTTGTTGAAGGAGGCGGTAAGAAAGATGGAACATATCTGCCAAAGAAATATCATGATACAATTTGCACGACACAAAAATAAAACAACCAATCACAGTCGACAGTTTACCATATTTGGAGCAGTAAAAACACAAATTCATTTCCTACAGGATTTTAAAATTACTTTCAATTCCGCAAAGGTAAATTCTGCACATCCCACCAAAATAATTTCCCTTCATTGACAACGAGAAAATGCAGGGGCAGATGCAAATAGGTGACATGAGGTCAAGTGCCCCTAATCAAAATTAAAAAATCTTACTGGCAACCCAACATACTTTCCCCAAAAATCCTACTGCAACCCTACCACTGGTGCTTCTTGCCCTTCAAGGACCCTCACTCCTCCCTCGGATAATCTCAGCTTTCGAGCGACAAAAGGGAATTGCTCATCTCTGGCATGCGCATAGCCGTAGGTAAGGTAGGTTCATGATAGCGTGAAGCGCGGAAGGCAGCAGGGTGCGCGTGCGTGGGAGCAAGAGGATATAGGAATCTAAGGCCAGGAGCATCTGTAGGAGCATATCTATCTATATTTGTATGTAAAAAAAAAAAATTATATAGTGCACCAAATATTATTATTTTGTTGGCTTCATTATACATGTCAATTAGTAAATGGTGTCAATTGCAAATATCACGTAGATCTTCTTTCGTTTCTTTGGCATTCATATGCTTGAGAGGTTCTATCCTAGTTCAGAGCGTGCTCCTTTTATTGATGGGATTGAAGTTCCTACGAGATCCTAACTTGGGAGAGTGAGGATCCACTGTAGATTCATCACTGCAATAAGAGGATCCTGCAACTAAGGGCCGGTTGGACCGAAAAGTGAACCCAACCACAGCACCATCCACCCTCGGTCCACCCCCCAAAAGAACCAACTCCAAAAGTTTAGGTCAGACCTCTCTCTATCTCTGTCCTCACACAAACATTGATGGTTATTTCTGTGAACTAGGGCTTTCTAACTTAGGTTGATTTACAAATTGTAGCTCAGCAAATTGCTAGTCTAGTTGGGGCTAATGATTGTTGATTTTGTCTGATTTACCAGTCATATTATGGTTGATTGTGGAAAAAATTATCATGGTACAGAGTGCCCATGCACTACTACATTCTGAATCCCCCAATGGCAAGATGGGCAACAAAAACGTATGTAAGAAACGTGGTTTACAAGAAAGATCAGAAATGAAGGAAAACAAAACTCAATGATAAATTTTTCATTTGCCCCCCATGATACAACATTCCATGACATTAGCTGCTTCTTGAATTCAGATGGTAAAGTCTTTGTTTTGATCTGGATGCAACCAAATCAAGGATTGAATTTCATTAGAGACAATTACCAAAAGGGATACAAGAGTCTAGGTCTCAATATTGTGTTCTCAAAATGGTCAAAAACTACTTAGTGAGGACTCCAAACACCTATTATACACCCATTAACACTAAGGGCATAAAATGAGATACATACTCTCCAATTTAATGCATCAGATCGACATATCATAAGATGATAAATTGTAACATCAAATGACTGAAGTGTTTTTTCCTCAAGTAAGATCTTATCGCACTGTATTCCCCACATCACATAAACCACTTAAAGTATTGGCTTCCAAGACGAGCACTTGTGCACCCTGAAGGCCCAAGATAAATGCAATATTTGAGCCCCAGCTAAAATTAAAACTTCAGGAGATTGCAAAAGATGTTGTAAATCCTTCCTTGTCTCCCCAATCGAGGGACGAAGGAAGCATGCTATCACTGAAGCAATGGGCAATCGTATTATGACCAAAGCAACGGGATAATTTAAAATGGATAGAAACCACAGCTTACGAAAAAGGTCTAGCTTAGCTCATTTCCTAAGACTTTTCGCATGTCTCTATCCCCAAACTTTTGGATTTCAGGTGGGCTAGATAAAGCTGCGCTATTAAAGATAGTTTACTCCTATAAGTCAAGATTAGAATATAAAATACTCTACAACATACCAAACCAACAAAGAGTTTATTGTTAAAGGTAAAACCGGTACCTTACATTTCAATAATTCTTACAACATACCTGATACGTTCGGATTCAGTACATTAAAAGTAAAAGAGATATGTATCTCTAAAAGTATCTTATGTTTAAGCACATATTCATGTGATACCCACAATATCCATGAAGCGATGTGCGGTACTTTTGCTTTTTAGAACACGTTACGCAACTAAAGACATGAAATTTTGTATGATCCAAGTTCCTCTTCAATATAGATTTTATATTTTATAGCGGGAATATTGTTTCTTCATTTTGTAACACTGGTTATCATATCTTACAACATGTAACGTACTAATGAGGTAGACCAAATGAAAATAAAGATACACTACAAAAATAGCATTCTGACAACGAGGACAGTTTGTTCTAAGTTGATAATTTTGTCTTGTGGACAAGTAATTGTTCGTTAATATTTGTTATCACTAATTGCCAACCTGATTATATCAAAAATAGCAGACAATATCAAGCGAACATAATCTACACATACTCATTAAATGTCATGATTCAGGGTAGCCTGTCTCAAACGCACTTTCTTTTATCTGGAATCATGGATTACCAGATTCCTGAAATGGCTATCAAATCAGTGGCTTCTCCAATATCAAATAACCAAGCTTTCTCTTACAAAAAACCCAAGCTTTCTCTTACAAAAAACCCAGCTAAACCACTTGGGCTTCTATGCAAGTCTTAGCACTCAGACACATTAGCATTCACTCTTTTTCTCTATAATAGTACAAGAATGCCACTGTAAACATGATAACTGCATATTAACGCGAATTGTCTGATAATGTAATCAGAATATTCTTTTTGTTTCCTTAAACTAGCAGGCCTAAGCAATAAGATCTACTTCTGAACATACGACAATGACATAAATTCCCTACTCAAAATGCCTTATTGCACAGCACCATAACATGGTTAGTCAAAAGCATTTATTTACCTACTCCCCTTCTTTGAACCAGATACCTCATCTTTGGAATTTCCACCTGCCATCCGGGAATGAATAAAAGGGCCCATATTTTTGTCCACATAAAAGAAAATTACTTATTAATCCATAGTGCATAACAAAGAAAGAATATATTGAACAAGTAATTATTACAGAAAACAAATGTAAGAAAGGTTGAAAGAAAGTCCCACAGCGTCACTGACCTTCTGGTTCAGTTTTCAGCTTTTCATTGGGATTAATTGTCCCTCCTCTGACAAATGTCTTGGACCCAGCATCCCCTTGAAATGACTCCACAAACTCTTGATACAAACGAGCTGTTTCATCTTGCGCTCTCTTGAAAAACGAAACCACGTAACATGATTAATAGCGCTATCTTTTGGTTAACAAATACGTTTTAAAAGGACCTAACAAAAACCCATACCTTTTTCTTAGCCTCCTCCTCTTCCTTGTGTTTCTCATAAGGCGTCTTTTTCCGCGTAATTGAGAACGAATTCATCTTTGATCAAATTCTGCAACGGAAAATCACAGACCTGTTTCTTTCAATAACCCTATTAATAATCTCTAAGAGTACGCATCCAAATTCAAATCCATAATTTTGAAGGAGCAGTGTCATTATAAGAAAAGCCCAAGCCCAAGACACTAAGACCACATATAAACCAAGGGCATAGGGGCCACAACCCTTGTAAGTGGTCATGCTAATGATCCTAATTTTGTTCGGCATGCTTTTTAACTTGGTTGTGCTTGAAGAGAGGAATTTGTAGCATATTTTGGTGGGATTTTGTTGCTCGATTTCTCGGTGACGACGAGTTTAGAATACAACCACTGACACCAGTATCTACAATTTCTCTGATAACTGAATTTTTATCTATTGTATTAGTAAGCACTAAAGACACCACGTACACCATGATATAAACATTGCACCATTTCACTTTAACTTTAGAAGTTTTTCGAATTCATCTACCTTAACTCCGAAAATTTATCATGGTTATTGTATTGAGAGTCAATGCATTTCATGTAACATTTAAAAATTAAAACTTAGAGAAAACTGGAAAATAATATGTGTTAAGAGACAGTACGCCAGCTCTCAGATGATTCAAGTCAACTCCAAAACGGACCATGACATTACAACAATTAAAACAATACCTACAAAACATGAGAAAAGTAGACTCTTTCTTTTTCTTTTTCTTCTTAATAAGTTCGTCTACGAGCATGTTCCATTAAATGTTATACTAGAGTTGGTTATATTTAATGGTGAACAATTGCAAATTTCTTCACACACCATTTTTTCAAAAATCAAGGAGATAACTCTTGAGTTAAGATTGAAATAGGACAGTTAGGACATGAGGTGCTTAGGCAAGAAAAACTATAACTGCGTGAGGCTCACCAAAGACCAAACGGATGACACGAATAACCACTCCAACATAAAAGTCAAGTGATGATCCCCGACTCCCTAGTCATAAGGGATTTGCTCATATCTTCAAAATGAACAAAATCCAACATAAGCAAAGACTTGTCCAATAAGACTAGGCATTTGAATACGATTACCGGGACAGACAAGGACTACTTGGAACGTAAACCAGTAGTTACATTCCCATTCGATTTTATTGGCATCCAAACATAGCCTTAGGGGTGAATTTGTAGAAGAGGCTAGCTTGAATAAACTGAAGAACCATATCCAAGAACCATTTTTCAAGAAATTTTCATAGACATTCAACATTTTCCTTTTGTAAGATTGACCCTGAAATTTATGATTCCCATGAATGAGGTAGTTGATTAACTTTCTACTTAGATTGGGTATTTGAATCGGGATTGGATAGGTCATCAAGTATCACTTCTCATACAAAGTGCTCCTCAACACACTCTCTCTCTCTCTCTCTCTCTCTCTAGATTCGGGACCGAGATAAAGAGCAGGAGTGCATTACGGCCGCCACCCATGTTCGTCTCAGACCCATTATTTTTTATACAGGATAGAGTATTGCAATTACACGGATTTCACTCCCGTAGAATAACAAAACAAGCAGAATATGCCACTAAAATCAATAACAATCTATAGCGGAGGACAAAAATACAAAAAACACTCGGAATTCGTAAAGCTAAGGTAAGAACAAATCATCTTTACGGTTGATTCTTCGGCAGTGACAATTTTTCTTCCTCGAAATCTTAAAAATCATTGTCACTCAATTTGAAGATAGAAAGAGAGATTTTCTTCCAGCACAACATTAAAAAGATGGAAACAAACCTGTGGACGGAGAACGAGCGTTTAGGAGACGAAGCGAGCAGAATCGAACTGTAACCCTAGCACCACTCTTCGGTTTACCAAGAGAAGAGATTTTAGAGGAGTGGTTTATTTATGGTTAAACGGTAAGGCCGGTTCAAATGCGGTCTGACAGCCATCCGGTTCGATTGCTATCTTTTTCGCAGACGTACAAATAAAACGAGTAATCAAACATCCACGAATAGAAATGGACACTGCTAGGCGTACAGAAAGCTATGTACAGAAAATGTACATAGCGCCTTCAAGGACCTATTTTTGGGTCCCACACGAGTGATTCGAACCGTTCATTGTTCTTAAAACATTTTTCCGAGGGGCCCACAAAAAATCAGCTCAATCGGACGGTTAGAAGTTCTTGAACCAAACTCCCACCGTTTCAAATCAAAAGTTTTTATGTGAACTTTTGTTATTTGAACTTTACCCGAAATAGCAATTGGCAAATGTTACTTTTCCTCTGGTTTGGGCCAAATCTTTTTGCTCTATTGGCTCGTTTAACTACAAAGCTAGTAACAGATTAAGAATGACAAATGACAAAAAAAAAAACCTACAAAGCTAAATAAGCAATGCTTGTGAATAAAGCAGCTAAATCAAAACTGGTTGAACTTCTAACCTCTTTTACTCTAGCTATACACTAAGGGTGTGTTCTTCAATAGATTTTTGGGACATAAAATCTCACATTTTATCACACTCAAATCTCAACACATAAAATGTAAAAGTGATTTTATGAGATTTTCATAAAATCCTCCTAAAATCTATAGGAAAACCACTACATTTTATCAGTTGGGAAAACAACTCCATTTTATCGCCCCTCCATAAAATATTCATTTTATAAGATTTTCATAAAATCCTCCTAAAATCTATAGGAGAACAAGGCCTAAAATGCCGTTGGACCATACGTCTATGCGATTGTAATGATGTAGCTCTTTTACTACTGCTGTTTTTTCTCTGTCTTCATTGATTTCTTTATTGATTTATGATGAAGCTCTTTTACTACTGCTGCTTTTTTCTATGTCTTCATTGATTTCTTTATTGATTCCACGTTCATATGAACAACTAGAAATCCATAAGCAAATGTGAGCTAAGATTGCAGAAGTATTAGAAGCAATCCTTTGAGTAATTTCAGCAAGGAAAATTTATAAGTCATATATATCTTGGGTTTTTTTTTTATTGATCTCACGTCGTGTCACGTGAACAACTTACAACAATAAGCAAACGTGAACTAAGATTGCAGAAGTATTAAAACCGATTCTTCGAGTAATTTGAGTAAGCAAAAGTTTTTGACCCCCAAATTTTGACAAAGGGCGGGCCCCAATGCGTTTAAGTTTCCTATATAGAAGTACAATAAAAGTTTCTCAAAGTATAAATTAACATCATGGATTTTCTTTTCTTTTTTTCCCTTTTCCACATGGCACAAGAAAAAAGGGTACTCCTTGACCATAGATGGTATCACTAATTTTGAAATAGAGAAAAAACATTAGAAATCAATCTCCAAGTGATCCTTATTGCAGTGGAATAGTACAATTCTTTCGTAACAAAGATTTTTTTGAACAGTCCTTCCATTAATTGACAGGTCACTGGGCAATCAATAAGACCATTTTTTGCATTCTAACAAGTAAAAGTTCATGCACTCATACCAGTAAAAATATATGCACTCACCGATAAAAATACACTTTTATTTGCCAAAGAATGGTCTTATTGTTAGCTCAACTGCTGATTAAACAATTTTCCCTTCATTGAAAGGGGTTTTGTTATACAAAATTAAAATTCAAAATAGTCGAATGAGTTATCATAATTAGATGAGATTTTTTCAAAACAAATTAATTGAAGGATGTAATTTTTTTAATTATAAATTCTTCTAGTCATAGTTTTTGTTAGTCCCATAAATATGGGTCTTGTGAACATACCTTTCAAGAATATATTGAGAACCCCAAATTGGAATTTCACTTTGAGCCCCCAAAGTCTTGCGCCGGCCCTACTAATGTTATTATTGTTTCCTTTTCTTAAAGTTTTTCAACTGAAAGACCATCTAGCAATACATGAACATTTTGGCAGTGTTCGGTTAGTAGGTTTAGTTTTGTTTAGTTTTAGTTTTGATGATGTAAGCAGGTGTAATAAGTGGAGAGAGGTAGAGAGAAAAGTGAAAAAAGTGATGATGTAATCAAAACTGGAATAGTGTCAAAACTGGGGCAAACCCCCTAACCGAACACAGCCAAAGTAATCTCACATATTTTGAGTAGGATTCCACAATGGGTTTGAATCAGTGATTGAAGAACTTATTTTCGTCCTACCGATCGATTCCCATAGAGGCCACAAATATACGTACGTACGCATGAAGCTATTATGAGCCGGCACCCATACTGGAGGAGCTTGTGCTTGGTCTAAACTTTTTTCAATAAATTTATATCACAATTTTTTTTTTTATAGACTTTTTGGCACGGAGTTACCGTTACATTTTTTAGAGGGTTCCAAGGGGCGGACTCACATGGGGGCACGTGCCCCCCACTCAAAATTAGAAAATTTCACTTGTCCCCCTATATATTTTGAGTAATTGTAACACCCAAAATAAAAATATACCATTCGTAAATAACTTGAAAATTATTAGATTTATCTCATTTCAAGCATCAATTTTCTTCCATAACGTTGTTTGATTTACAATTGTGAATTTATAAATTACTAGTGGGGTTAGGATAAAGACTTCTTACAACATTGTAGTTTATTATAAAGGGTCTTGCTAATATCAGTCTATTAGGTAGAGGATAATATGACAAACAAGTTCGGGTATCAATAACAGATATCAAAATACTATCACGGATATATATCAATACACTTTTATTGAATATCAGTACGTTTTCTACATGTTCTCCTTCACCCTAAGGGTTGATGTTAGCATTTTCCTATTATGAAATATATTTTTTCGACATGGTCAATTGAGTGCCCCTACTACATCAAATTTCTGGGTCCGCCACTGGTTCCAACCTAAAATCGATCGGGAATACTGGAGTAGCTTACAGAATTTCATAGTGTAACCGTATTCGTGTCATGAGAACTAGCTTCTCCATCAATATAGCAGAGGTACGACTCCATGCATATAATACCAATTCCCAGGCCTCTGTGTCATGCAACTGAACTCTTTCTGTTGAAATACTTCAGGATATGTATCTTGTTTTTTAACTTACTTTAGTGCATGCAATTGCCATATATACTGAATGTGTGCAAAACGGTATGGAAATCGAATTCCATCTGGTTCTGGCTTCTTGAAATTGTTTTATATTTTCCAAATGAACTGAACGTATTTTGCTTCGAATCCACAGAAATAGGTACAAATAAGTGAATAACACACACTGTCTCTTTAACAGTCTATTAATACCACGCATAAACATGCCCGGATATCCGATGTTACCACCACCCAAGAGAAATCTAAATTGTCGACACATGAAAACCGACGACTTTTATTCATTTGTTAATCAAATCACTAGGACTACGAAATGAATTTCGTATAATCAAAATTACTGCTTCTGTGCAGCTAAGGAAAGGAAATAGATGGCAGTGAAGTAGGCAAGCAACTTTTCTCTTGGGGGCAAGGCTTCTTTGATCACTGGAATTTGGATGAAGTTTTGAGACCACTCATGGAGGAAAGGGAATTTCTCTGCATCGAACAGGTTCATCTCTCCAACTTGTTCCATTACGCCAAGCCAAAGAGGGATCCAACCAACTGCTAAGTCCAGAAAGCCTATCTTTTCTCCTCCGAAAAACGTTTTTCCTTCTATCTGTTTCTCAAGAAATGATAGTGATTCTTTCGCAGACTCTATTGCCTTCTCCTTCTCTTCTCCTTTAGCTTTGCAAGCAATCCACGCACCAAGGAGGCACTGGACTCGAGAAAATAGGGGGGGAAAAAACACAATTAGAAGCCTAAACTTGAATAAGGTCCCGTTTTTACTTTTTACGTTTTACGAGACATGTCATTTTTCTTCACTTACATCAACTAAAAAAACTTCAAAAGCCAAAAAAGTAAAAAAAAAAAAAAAAAAAAGAAGTTTGGTGGAACGAGACCTAAATTATCTAGAAGATTGATGTATCGCACTACATTAGATTTGTTTTCAAAGAAAAAATTTCCGTAAATTATTTTTCTTGAAAAGTAATATTTTCATCATCATTAGGCAGAGGGGGAAAAAATATATTTTGTGCACTTAAGGTGTTTTGTATAATAAGAATAAAAAGAAATACTAAAACATAAGGACATCTTCTTAACTTCGTCAAACGATGAAAAAAAAAATAGTGGATTTGGGAAAATAATGAAATGAGAAAAATTATTGCACAATTTACAAATTTCTTGCTTCCCTTAATTATTTAATTTTGTTTAGTTATCATTTGGATATTTGGAATAGAACTTCTTCATGAAGCTCACAGACCTCTCCAAGTGAGGAAAATGTATAAATCATGACTCACGAGTTTTTGATAACTGTTAATTTTTTCACAGTTGAGATGGAATTTGATACATTATAACATTAATAAAACCCAAATGATTTGGCCGAGTGGCATGTGATAACAACTAAAAGCATGCCTCCAAGAGGCCGCAAGTAGAATCTCACAAAGACCAAATGTTCCAAACCTTCTGGCGATCGAAGGTTTACCCGATCATTCTCCGGAATTACTTAAGGACGACACAAATTGGCCCGGACGCCCAGTCCCAAAGACACAAACTATATTGATTAATTCATGTGCATACGTATGTACCTTCTCATCATTGAATTTAGCCCAAAACCGAGCCATGCTCTTCTCATACGGATCTTGAGGCAACAGAGGACTCTCTTTCCACGTGTCGTCGAGGTACTCGAGGATCACAAGGGACTCAACAATAGCCCTGTCACCGTGAAGAACCACTGGGACCTTCTTGTGCACAGGGTTGTGCTTGAAAAGCAAGGGGCTCTTGTTCAATGGGTCTTCATGAATGTACTCATACTCCACCCCTTTTAGCTTCAGAGCCCATTCCACTCTGGTGCAGAAAAGGCTCGAAATTGAACCAATCACCTTCACTTCTCCCATATTTTTTTCGCCAATTAATTAAATTTCTCAGAATCTGCAGGTATGTGCCAGATTGTGAGGGTATGTATCGTTCCTTCTTGTGTTGTATTAGTATTTATAGAGAGAAATATGTTTCAAGTAGGCAGAATTGTTTCTAGGCACTTTCTTGTGTAGTTACTCCCTCCGTTTGAAAAAGCTGGTCCACTGTTCGTCCTAAAAAATTACTGTAATCGAAAATACTTTATTATTTGATCCGAAAATTATATGTCTTTTTATATATGATCAAAAGTACTTTATTATTCTGTGCCCACCTTTGAATCGTCACACTTTTAAGTGGAGCCCACACATACAATTTTCCTATGATAAGCTTCATGTACGCTGAAAAGTCTTAGCGAGCTGTTATTGAATTTTATCCGGCCACTTCTTTTGACTTCTTTATTCCTTTTGGATAAATAATGTTTGGTGGAGCTTGAGGTTGGTAAAGAATTTATCGTGGGTGAAATATCCGTTTTATGTGTTCTGATATTAACTGTGACGATTAAAACTTTGGTTAGCGTCATAAAAATAAATATGTCTACAAATGATACAAATAATGGTGGTGCTTTGGCAAAAAAACGCAGAATTTAACGCAAAACTAAGAAATGTAAAAGAAAATTGAATAAAGACAAAACAAAAAAACCAAAATTTACTTTTTTCCCAAAGCACAATATGTAAGGATTATCTTCTAAATATATATATGTGAAATCACAATTAACGCGGGAAGTATAAAATACGACAAAATAATCGTTTCGGGATTTATCATATGGGAACTCGTGTGCCCTGTCGGCCTAACTAGTACACAAATAGCAACTTAGGCCCCGTTGATACGAGGTTTCGTTTCAAAGGGATTGGTAATGAGGTGGGATTGAGATTGGGATTAGTAATGAGGTGGGATTATTAATGAGGAGATGAATCATTCCCTCATGTTTGTTTTGCACGGGATTAGTTCATGGGATTACTAATAACATGTTTGTTTTGCATAGAATAAGATTGAGTTAAAATAATTTGTTCCACTTCTACCCTTACATGGAAACACCATTTTTCACACCAGGTTATAGGGAGGCAAACCATTAATTTCACTTTGACCAAATTCAAGAACCATTTGACCACATAACATATTTATTTGGAAGCTTCTTTTTTTTTTTTTTTTTTTCTTTCCAGATTTCAAATGAAGAATAATATTTTTTTTGTCCAGATTTCCAATGGATAAAATGAATCAACGAGTAACTTGAATACAACAGATTGAACGACGATAGTACTGAGTTGTGATTTATGTGAACTTCATATCATCCAAGGAAAAAAAACGAAAGCCGGGAACAGCTTAATCCTTAATTCTTACCCAGATACTTGATGTAGAAAAAAAATTAGAATCACAAGCAAAAAAAAAAAAAAAAAGCGAAAACAAATGAACGAAAAGCAATAGCATAATTAAAAAAAAAGTGAAAACAAATGAACGCCAAACAAGAGCAGCACCAGAGGTGCGTATTGGGGAAGTAAACGAAAAGGAAGAGGACAATGTTGTCTTTCTAGACTCAATCCCATGGGATAGGTTTCATAATACCCAATCCCCCTTGGGTTGGCCAATCCCATGAAAATGGGGATTTCGTAGTCCCATGAGACTGCTAGTCCAGTTCTCAAATTGCACACCAAACATGAAAATTAATGGGCCCACAGGATTGGTAATCCAATCCCATGCTCCATCTCTCTTATCAAACATTTTACTAATAATACTTTTATGAAAAATTGGCTTTTAGCAATTAGTGCTAAAAATGGGAAACTCGGCCTTAATCCCACTAATGATTCCTACTCCACGTTTTTTCTCTTACTACAAAGCAACCAAGATTTGAGACTATGTCACTTGCTGCTAGGGCTGCATGCAAATTAATGAATCGAGTTATTCATGAATTGTTCAAAGCTCGGCTAATAATGACTTGTTCGAGTTTAATTCGTTCATCAAAGAAACCAAATTCAAGCCTCATTTTTAGGCTCATTCCATTAAAGAGCCGAGCCCTAACCTTAGGGTATATGATTCGCGAACCTGCAATAGAACTAAGAAAAGAACCTTCCACATTTAGAACTTTATCCCCAGTAGCAATTAGGAGAGAAGTCCATTTTCTCTTCTACTTTGGGCAAAATCAATGAATGCCAAAAAACTTTCAAAGTGTTACTTTTATCTGAAGACTATCTAGCTAACATGTGGACATTGAAATTTCGATTCCATTTTGTGTGGGAACGGCCCAAAAATTCTTGTATGCAATCTTGCTGAATAAATTTCCTAACTCTTGAACTTTTCCCTCTTTTTTCGTCATGATAAGAGCCAACTTGAAGGGATCCGGGGTGGGTGCTATGCGGTAGGTGTTGTGCAGCAAAACTACGTCGTTTTGCTTGATTTTTGTGCACACCTCCAAAGCTTCCAAGGGCCTTGTTTGGAGGAAGAAAAAACCACTACAAAGTGCCTAAACCCTAAACCTAAGGTGCCTAAACCCGAAGTGCCTAAATCCAAGTGTCCAAACCCAGTATACCCTATCCCAAAGAGCCTAAATCCCCTAAAATTGAACCCCAAAATTAAACCTCAAAATTAACTCTCCAAACAGGGTCCTTGAATTTGCCAAGAAAATGAGCAAAACGACGTAGTTTTGCTGCACAACACGGCGACCAACACCCTACCGCACAGCGCCTCCCTCGGATTCAACTTGAAGGTACATTCATGATTCATGTTGTTACTTAATGTGAAAGGAAGTCCTTATTGTGCTTCAATTTCTGATTTGGTGAAATGATGACGTGTTCATTCTAAAATCCTTGCTTTTCAAGTTTGAGGTTCAGTGCAGTGCATCCACAGTGGGCTCTTAAAAAGAATCCTAGGTGACACTCCTAACATTTAGCAATTCATTTGCTCAATTATGATCTTCAATGGGCTATCCATTGAAGCTCCTAAGGATAACTCCTCAACATGGCTCTTACAACATTAGTTAAATTTAGGGAGGGAGTTAGGAGTGAGGAAATGGAGGACCCACTTACATTTTTGTGTCCATAAATAATCTCAGGACATAGTCTAGAAGCCAATTTTAGAGAGTTCATTGGAGTGCTCTCACACTCCTAAATAGTCCTTAAGAAACAAAATTGGACCCCACTTTTACTTATTTGTCAACTTTAGGAGCCAAATATAGAGAGCCTACTGTAGATGCCCTCAATCGCGAGTCTTCACAAATTACTCGGTTGTTTCTCCTATCGAACCTAAATCTAAGTTTAGTTCGAGGTTATTACCATCTAGATTGCCAGTATGAGGGTCTTTGGCTAGTCCTGCTGTATATATCTCTATGGTTCGCACTTGAACCAAACTTCTTAATTAATTACCTGTGTAAAAATCATGTCTAGCGTAACTTTTTATCGTTTTCTTGTCAAATCTCTCTTCTATGGAGGCGTAGTAGCCTTAGGCTCGGCCTAGGGTGATTAATTACTCTATGGCTCAAGTGGATTTAAGATTCTCACAAATGGGTTATCAAAGTTTGTTTGTATTTAATCTGAGCTCGTAACCAATCGATTTAAAAAGTTGTTATTTTGTTGATTATGCGTCGACAAAGATGCACTAAGGATGAAGTAGGTCAATTTATGTTACTCCACAGCCAATCAATAAACATCCTGAAAAAGTTTGGATTGTCGCAGCTAATCTTTTTTGTACTTGTTACATATTCTCATACGAGTAATAAATCTTTTGTTTTTTCCCACAAAAGTTTTGTTTTTTCAGCTCATCTCACAGCAAAGAAATTGGAAAAATAAAATATGTCAATTGATTCTGTAGAAAATCCAAAATTCACAAGCGAAATCCAAAGAACCGACCTTCCTAGTTATATGTTCACTTTTGAGTTACTCCCTCTGTCCCAATTTGTTTGCTCAGTACGGGGAATCCCCCAATTTAGTGGGTCAGAGTCAAAGGCTTTAAAAGTACATAGTTTTCCCATCTTACCCTTCAAAGCTTGGATGAGAAATAAATTTAGCATTCCCCTTTTGTAAATAGATTAAAAAAAAAAATTCCAAATTCCTATAGACAGTCTGTGATAGCACACCACCAAAAAAAAAAAAAAAAAACCCCAAAAATTTGCCCAATTTTTTTTTGGCTCCAATTGAAACACAATTAATTCGAAAATGAATTGAAACTTTTGTCCCAAAATTTTGCCTGCAACAATCCCAAAAATTTTGGCCTAACAATCCCGAAAATTTTGGCTCCAACAATCCCAAAAATTTTGGCCAACAATCCCGAAAAATTTGGCTCCAACTATCGAAATTTTTGGCTCGGAAATTTTGGCCCCAAATTCTCTCGTTTATTCACCAACCAAATCCCACAATATAAGGAATATCTTCCAGATTTTTTCTCCCTAGCAAACCCATTCCTATTTTAACTTCTCCATATTCTTAGCAATGAAGTTTCTATCCTAAATTAACGCCCCATTGTAAAATTGTTGAGTATTCAATGTAGTGATTCACTTTTTGTATCTTTTGTGCTAATTCAAAGTGATTTCCTCAATGCAAAAATGAAAAGGATTGAAAAGTAGTGAAAAGGGTAGAATGGGCAGTTTGTCAAACATTTATAGCCAATTCAGGAAACTGAGCAAACAATTTGGGACAGCCCAAAAAGGAATACTGAGCAAACAAATTGGGACGGAGGGAGTAAAATTTTGAGCTTTTCGAATTTCTCTTCCTGCGAGACTAATAAAAAGTTTCACAATCTTGACCAATAATAATAAAAACAAAATTTTATTAGGAAAAAAAGCTTTTGTTATTTTAACTTTACCCGAAACAGCAATAGAAAAGTCTCCAATACACACCTCTTAAAACTAGTCATGAGAATTAGCTTCTCCAGCAATAGGAGAGGTACAACTCCATACATAATACCTTTCTCAGGCCTATGTATGTAACTGATCTTTCTGATGAAATACTTCTCGTGATATGTATCTTGTTTTTCAGCTTACTTAAGTTCATACAATTGCCAGACATGCTGAATCTGTGCAAAACGCTATGGAAATTGAATTTCACCTGTTTCTGGCTTCCTGAAATTGTTTTATGTTTTCCAAATGAACTGAATGTATTTCGCTTTGAATCTATAGTAAATAGGTACAAACAAAGAGGTACAAATAACACAGCTGTCTCTTTAACAGTCTATTAATACCACGCATAAACATGCCCGGACATCAAATATTACCACCACCCAAGAGAAAATCTAAATCGTAGACACATGAAAACCGACGACTTTTATTCATTTGTTTATCAAATCATTAGGACTACGAAATGAAGTTCGTATAATCAAAATTACTGCTCCTTTGAGATTAGCAATCCAGTTGCTAAAATCATGGTTATCATGGTTGATTTTAGCAACTGGGTTACTAAATTTTTTTGGAAAACTAGGCCTAACGAAAATTTTCTTTGTTAGAAAAAATTACTGCTTATGTGAAGCTAAGGAACGGAGATAGCTGACACTGGCAGTGAGGTAGGCAACCAACTTTTCTCTTGGGGGCAAGGCTTCATTGATCAGTGGAATTTGGATGAAGTTTTGAGACCACTTATGGAGGAATGGGAATTTCTCTGCATCGAGCAGTTTCATCTCTCCAACTTGTTCCATTGCCCCAAGCCAAAGAGGGATCCAACCAACTGCTAAGTCCAGAAAGCCTATCTTTCCTCCTCCAAAAAACATTTTTCCTTCTATCTGTTTCTCAAGAAATGATAGTGATTCTTTTGCAGACTCTATTGCCTTCTCCTTTTCTTCACCTTCAGCTCTGCAAGCATTAAACGCGCCGAGGATACACTGGACTCGAGAAAGTAGGGGGAAAAAAAGCACAATTAGACGCCTAAACTTTAATAAACTATCCAGAAGACTGATATATCTTGAAAAATACTGTTTTCATCATCATGAGGCAGAGGAGAAAATCTCTATTTTGTGCACTTAAATTCCTTGCTTTCCTTCTTTTATTTTGTTTAATTAGCATTTGGAAAAGAAGATAGGAGGAGAAAATTAATAAAACTTCTTCATCAAGCTCACAGACCTCTCCAAGTGAGGAAAATGTATAGATTAGAATTTAGATCATGAGTTTTTGGTAACAGTTGTTTCTTAGATGGAATTTGACACATTATCGGTAGAGCGATATTTTACTAGTTTATGCAAATAGAAACCTAACAAATATTAAAAAAATCCAAATGATTTGGCCGAGTGGCATGAGACAACAACTAAATGGCTTGTTTCTACGAAGTCGCAAGGTTGAATTTCACAAAGACCAAATGTTCCAGACCTTCGGGTGATCGGAGGTTTACCTGGTCGTTCTCCGGAATTAGTCAAAGAGTACGCAAACTGGTTCGGACACCCTGTCACAAACAATATTGATTAATTCATGTACATACGTATGTACCTTCTCATCGTTGAATTTAGCCCAAAAACGAGCCATGCTCTTCTCATAGGGATCTTGAGGCAACATAGGACTCTCTTTCCACGTGTCGTCGAGGTACTCGAGGATCACAAGGGACTCAGCAATAGCCCTGTCACCGTGAAGAACCACTGGGACCTTCTTGTGCACAGGGTTGTGCTTGAGAAGCAAGGGGCTCTTGTTCAACAGGTCTTCCTGAATGTACTCATACTCCACACCTTTTAGCTTCAGAGCCCACTCCACTCTGGTGCAGAAAAGGCTCAAGCTTGAACCAATCACCTTCACTTCTCCCATATCTTTTGCCAATTAATTAAATTTCTCAGAATCTGGTATGTGCCGGATTGAGAGGGCATGTATCGTTCCTTCTTGTGTTGTATTAGACTATTAGTATTTATAGAGAGATGATAAGTTTGAAGTAGGCAGAATTGTTTCTAGGCACTTTCTTGGGTACATTACTCCCTCTGTTTGAAAAAGTTGGTCCACTATTCGTCCTAAAAAATTACTATAATCGAAAATACTTTATTATTTGATCCGAAAATTATATGTCTTTCTATATATGATCAAAAGTACTTTATTATTTTGTGTCTGCCTTTGAATCGTCACACTTTTGAGTGGAGCCCACACATTTGTGTGAGGAGGAGAAGCGGCAAAGAACAATTTTCCTATGATAAGCTTCATGTACGCTGAAAAGTCTTAGCGAGCTGTTTTTGAATTTTAGGATCCAGACACTTTCTTGGAAAGGGCATCTTTTGATTTCTTTATTCCTTTTGAATAGAGAATGCTTGGTGGAGTTGGAGCTTGGTAAAGAATCCATTGTGGGTCAAATACCCGATTTTTCTCTTACTAAAAAAGGAAACTCGGCCTTAATCCCACTAATAATCTCTAAAGCAACTAAGATTTAAGAATAGGTCACTAGCTGCTGGGCTGTAAATAAATCGAGCCATTCACGAACTATTCAAAGCTCGGGTCGATAATGACTTA
This sequence comes from Vaccinium vitis-idaea, assembly GCA_963854785.1. Classification (NCBI taxonomy): domain Eukaryota; kingdom Viridiplantae; phylum Streptophyta; class Magnoliopsida; order Ericales; family Ericaceae; genus Vaccinium; species Vaccinium vitis-idaea. The sequence continues at coordinate 6,119,057 of OY978224.1, forward strand.
TTCGAGTTCAATTCGTTTATCAAACAAACCAAATTCAAACCTCAGTTTTAGGCTCATTCCATTAAAGAGCCGAGCCCCAACCTTAGAGTATATGATTCGCGAACCTGGAATCAAAATGTAAACAATAGAGCTAAGAAAAAGAACCTTCCACATTTAGAACTTTATCCCCAGTAGCAATTCGGAGATAAGTCCATTTTCTCTTCTTCTTTGGGCAAAGTCAATGAATGCCCAAAAAGCATTCAAAATGTTACTACTTTTATCTGAAGACTATCATGTTGTGGACATTGAAATTTCGATTCCATTTTGTGTGGGAACGGCCCAAAAAATATTCTTGTATGCATGCAATCTTGCTGAATAAATTTCCTAACTCTTGACCTTTTCCCTCTTTTTTCGTTATGATAGGAGCCAACTTCAAGGTACATTCATATAGGAGGGCGGACTGAGTGCCATCACCATGATGCTGATTTAATTGAACTTATTTATTATCTATTTATTTATTATTTATTTCACTTATTTATTATCTATTCACTTATTTTCATTTTAATATTCATCGTCCCACCGTATTTCATTTGTATAACAGGTACGTGCCCAATCGATAAAGTGTTTGAATATTTTCAAGAACAAAAGCATTCTTATATGACCAATGAACCAACCAGCAAAACAGCCAAAACTACTTCTTACAAATAGTAGCTTGTTCACCTTGTCTTTAAAATAGCTATTGACTAATGGGAGGATCATTGAATCTGGTGGAATGTACGGGTTGTATAATTGCACAAAGAAAGTTATCATAAATTCCAATTGAAGGAAGAAGAGGCGCCTTACCACTATCGTTGCGTTTTCTTTAGGATACAAAAATTGCCAGTTGCGCAAAGTTGTTAAACTGGTCCATAAGAGGGAGGAGATAGCCAGATTATCTTTTTGCAGAACCTCTAAGGTGAAACGCGAGGATGTCCAACGTGCTCACCTTCTAGCCAAGAATGCTTTAGCTGTTTTTGTTCCACACCCGGACACTGGTGATGGAGAAGGCTCTTCCTAGAGTCATATTCCTAGTTATTTTTTTGCAGTTTCTTTTGTTTGGTTTGTTTAGTTTGTCAAAGAGTGCGCAAACTGATCCGGACATCTAGTCACAAACAATATTGATTAATTCATGTACATACGTACGTACCTTCTCATCGTTGAATTTAGCCCAAAAACGAGCCACGCTCTTCTCATAGGGATCTTGAGGCAACAAAGGACTCTGTTTCCACGTGTCGTCGATGTACTCGAGGATCACAAGGGACTCAGCAACAGCCCTGTCACCGTGAAGAACCACTGGGACCTTCTTGTGCACAGGGTTGTGCTTGAGAAGCAAGGGGCTCTTGTTCAATAGGTCTTCATGAATGTACTCATACTCCACCCCTTTTAGCTTCAGAGCCCACTCCACTCTAGTGCAGAAGAGGCTCAAGATTGAACCAATCACCTTCACTTCTCCCATATTTTTTTGCCAATTAAATTCCTCAGAATCTGGTATGCGCCGGATTATGAGAGGGTGTAGCGCTCCTTCTCGCATTATAGTATTTATAGAGAGATGATGAGCTTCAAGTACGTTGAATTGTTATTGGAATTTTAAGATAGCATATTCTAGGCACTTTCTTGGGTAGTACTCCCCCTGTTCGAAAAAGTTGATCCACTTTTTGTCTATGATCGAAAGTATTTTATTATTTTATCCAAAAAATCATACGTCTTTTCATACATGGTGGACTAACTTTTCGACGAGGAGTGATTATTCTCTGCCCTTGAATTGTCACGCTTTGGAGTGGAGCCCGCACATTTATGCAAGTAGGAGCCGTAAAGAATAATTTTTCCTATGATTAGGTTCGTGTACAGAAAAGTCTTAGCGAGCTGATTTTGAATTTTAGGATCACAGGCATTTTCTTGGAAAAGGAACCTAACCTAAGAGAGTAATGGTTCGCGAACCTGGAATAAATCAAAATGTAAACAGTAGAAATTAGAAAAGGAACCTTCCACATTTAGAATGTTATCCCCAGTAAAAATTAGGAGAAGTCCATTTTCTTCTGCTTTGGGCAAAATCAGTGACTGCCAAAAAAGCATTCAAAATGTTACTTTTATCTTACGACTATGGGATAACATTCTTTACATCGGTGGTGTAAATCAAAATTCCCTCCAAATCTATTACTCCACATTGCTCCATAAGTACAAATCGTGGTTCCAAAAGGTAGAACATAGACACATGGCGCAATGCAATCGATTTGGAGAAAATTTTGGTTCATATTGTCGGTGTAAAGAATGTTTTCTCAAAGACTATATACCTAACATGTGGACATAGAAAATTAGAAATTTCGACATTTTGTGTGGAAAATCTTGCTGAATAAATTGACATTCTTGTATGCAATCCTACTGAAATGTTCATTCGGGATCAGAACTGTTCTTTTATTTCAAGGAATGTTGAGCATATTATGGATACAAAAAATTATGATCATCGGAGATTGGTAGATACACAATTGAGACAAGTCTTACAGTGTATTCTTCAAATGATATTGGCCATCAATATAAATTATTACCGACTAGGCTGCCAATATCCAATTAATATATTTTTTTTACATGAATGATCTACTCAACATTCTCGACAAATTGTTCGGTTTTGATACCAAATATATATTATAGAGGACCCACAATTGAAGTCACTAGGTGGTGTAGTGACTGGGGTCACTACGAGTACGCCAAATCCCACCACACATTGCTAACTCTAACGACATTTTCTTTTTAAGTATACCATTGGGAAATAACCTTGGCGCTGGATGTTGCGTCTCTCTCTCTCTCTCTCTCTCTATATATATATATATATTGTGATCCTGCGTGGGCCCTTGAAAACACCTTTTAAACACATTGGACTGTTCGAATTTTCCAAAAATAATTTTTAAATTAAAAGTGAAAAAAATTACATTTTCCCTTAAATCCCGGAGTCCTTAATAGAAAATTTGCCTATATATATATATATATGGGGCCAGTTCCCCTCACACATTAAAAAACACAAATTTTGACACTCCATCTCAGTCATTGAAACCAATGGCTGAGATTAGAAGTTTGGGTATTACATCCAATCCCTAATATTTCACCTTTTCCCTATCTCACTCTCTCCTCAAGAACGTCGACTGCTCCTCTCTTTCCCTCCCCTGTGCCGACCCACCATCCACCTCCATTGCCGGCCGACCAAATCTCCGGCGGAACAATCTCCTGCGTTTTCGGCCCCTAACTCTGGCATGCGCTCTCTCTCTCTCTCTCTCTCTCTCTCTCTCTCTCTCTCTCTCTCTCTCTCTCTCTCTCTCTCTCTCTCTCTCTCTCTCTCTCTCTCCTTTGCGATTGTTCGCTCTTGTTTTTGGCATTATGGTGACAGATTCTAACTGATCCGTGCCCCACGAAAATGCTGCATTTTCCACCATATTATTCACATTGGAACTACTACTTGAACTGATTTCTTTCCCTCCATTGAAGAAAACCGATCTCATTTGCGACGTCGAATACCTAGAAAAATCCGTCTCAGTCACGTTTCCGGGATCGAAACTCATTAGATTTGGCATTGATGTGAATCCAAAGAGGGGATTTTCGTTACCTCCATCTGGGTTTGATCATAAGGTCTGGAATTTTGATGATAATTATACCCAATTGGATTGAAACATCCTTGGAATTCGTATAACAATTGATGATCAAATATGGGTTTGCTTTCAAATTGCTCTCTTAAAGCTTTAGTCGATCCACCTTCATAGTAACTTGCACTATTAAAATGGATTTCTTGACCTGTAAAAATGGATTTCTCTCCTCGGCGTCGGTTATCATCGGCTTGTGGGTGTTTGGATCAATCCCCCGTTTCATTAGTTTCTTCTTCAAAAAAGAGTTCCAAAAGTTCTTTATTTCAAGATTTTATCACCGGCTTGTGGGTGTTTGGATCAATCCCCTGATGGGCCGGCACAGGAGAGGGAGAGAGAGGAGCAGTCACGTTCTTGGGGAGAGAGTGAGATAGGGTGAGGGTGAAATATTAGGGATTGGATGTAATACCCAAATTTTTAATCTCAACCATTGGTTTCAAAGGCTGAGATGGAGTGTCAAAATTTGTGTTTTTTTATGTGTGAGGGGAACCAGCCCCTATATATATATAGAGCAAGTTTTTAGTCCGGACTTCGGGACTCCGGAACTCCACGTTCCCTATTCTTTTTTTATGATCCGAACTGTCCAATGTGTTTAAAACGTGTTTTTAAAGGCCCCCGCGAGAAATCATCAAAAAAAAAAATATCGGGAAGGGCTTGATCCAAACATGTTTTAAACATATTGGACGGTTCGGATTTTGCAAAAATAATTTTCAAAAACTTCAAAACACCCAAAAACGTATATATATATATATATATATATATATATATATATATATATATATATATAGAGTCCGGATCTCATCCGGGACTCCCGGATCCGGGACTCCACCTTCCCGATATTTTTTTGAAAATCCGATCCGTCCAATGTGTTCAGAAGGTGTTTTCAAGGGTCCACGCTAAAAATCTTCAAAAAAAAATACCGGGAAGGGCTTGATCCAAGCGTTTTTCGCAAAACTGTAAATGTACATTTTTTGCGAAAAACTGCTTGGATCAAGCCCTTCCCGGTATTTTTTTTTGAAGATTTCCCGCGTGGGCCTTGGAAAACACCTTTTGAACACATTGGACGGCTCGGATCATGCCAAAACATCTTCTAAATGCTTCAAAACGCTTCAATCCGGGATTTCCGGGATCCTTGATTGGATAATTCCCGTATATATATATATATATATATATATATATATATATATATATATATATACGGCAATTATCCAATCAAGGATCCCGGATTTCCCGGATTGAAGCGTTTTGATGCTTTTAACGATTGTTTTTGGGAAATCCGAGCCGTCCAATGTGTTCAAAAGGTGTTTTCCAAGGTCCACGCGAGAAATCTTCAAAAAAAAAATACCGGGAAGGGCTTGATCCAAGCAGTTTTTCGCAAAAAATGTACATTTACAGTTTTGCGAAAAACCGCTTGGATCAAGCCCTTCCCGGTTTTTTTTTTTGAAGATTTTCCGCGTGGACCCTTGAAAACACCTTCTGAACACATTGGACGGATCGGATTTTTAAAAAAATATCGGGAAGGTGGAGTCCCGGATGAGATCCGGACTCTATATATATATATATACATATTCGATCAGCTTCTCCTCAAGGCTCCCGTTATTTTGCAATCTTCGGACCTTCTAATCGTGGCCGTTGGATTACATCCAACGACTGTGGAAAGAACTCTCGCTTAAAAGAACTCGCGGGTCGTGGTAACGGGTCAAAAGCACTCGCGGGTCATCCAAAATCCGGACAATACTAACGGGTCCTCATTTGCGCATGCAACGCCACAGACAGAGAAGAGAGAGAGAGAGAGAGCGAGAGAGAAATCGAACGATCGCGAACTCCACCGATCGAACAACCTAACGGCCACCACCACCACCACTCCGTGGATAATCTATGAAGATGAAACAGGTCTCTGTCTCTGTCTCTCTCTCTCTCTCTCATGATTTCGAATTCGTCAAACCCTAATTCGTGAAACCCTAGTTCGAAAGTTTTATGATTTCGAATTCGTGAAACCCTTACATGTGTTCGATTTCAAATTCGTGAAACCCTAGTTTCACGAATTTCAAATCCTAGTTTCACGAATTTCAAATTCCCAACCCTCGAATAAATTGTAATTGGACGATTCGGATCGTCAAAAAAATGCTCGGATCATACTCCGGACTAGAAACGGCCCCTATATATATATATACAGAGAGAGAGAGAGAGAGAGAGAGAGAGAGAGAGAGAGAGAGAGAGAGAGAGAGAGAGAGAGAGAAACAGATCACAATTGAATTTATAGGCTGGTCTTGCTTGAGTTGAAGTCGATTTAGCCAATACGTGGAACGAACTCTTTGAATGTGTGGCTTTTTATGGAAATGCTACAATATACGAATGTGTGGCTTTTCACCAGACATTTGGGAAATTACTTCCCTATTCCCATGCGTTAGTGTGTGAAAAGGCTCTGAGGGAGCTGCAGAGATTAGTTTGTGATGCACGCAAGATGGTTCGGGGCATCTATTTTACAAAAAAAATATAAATATAAAATAAATATTAGGCCAAATGGTGTGCAGTGGTCCATATAATGAGCACACTTGGTAGAGTTTTTTTCTTTTTCTTTTTTAAATAGAACAGTAGATAAACTTCATGTACCCCTTTTATTCAATTTTTATTATTATTTAGTGTCTTGGACGCCATGACACTCTTTTATTTTTCTTGTTGCAGAATTATTTAAAATTCGCACTTCAACTGACATTGTTTTATGGAGTATTTCCCAAATGAACTGAATGTATTTTGCTTCAAATCAATTGTAACAGCGAAGAAGGATTTAATTTATTTGTAATGGATACAAATATTTAATCAGATGAGAGCACGATATGGCATCATTCGAGAAGATAACATTCCAACAAAGTTGGCACGCTACGTACCCTTGTGATGTACAATCATATGCCTTTCAATTCCGTAGTAAATAAGAACCAACAAGAGTCTGATCTCGGCTTATTTACCTTTTTGGTCCCCAATGTATTAGCGAGTGGCCAATTTCGTCCCCAATTTAAATATTTGTCCAATTTCATCCCCAACGTTTAAAATGTGTGTCAATTTGCTCCCCACCCCTAACGCCGTCCATCTTGTCCGTTAAAATGGAGGGCATTATTGGTATTTCACCCTAAAAACACTTCAACAAATAAAATAAAAACATGAAGAAAAAAAAACATAAAATCAATTCATTTTTTTCCCTGCACAGTCTCTCTCTCTCTCTGCGGCCAACTCTGTTGTATTCGATTCGATTTTCAGCTTAAGGTCTCTAAAATTTCAAATTGAGGTTTGAGTTCTTGGAAGTTTGAATTGGTTTTGGATTTCTGGGACTGAGTTAGGATCGCCGGAGGGAGTGTGGGTTTTTGAGGAGGCGGTCCAGGTGGTCTCGGAGCGGTAGGGATTTCACCCCACCTACCAGCTCAATACGTCAAACTCATCTTACCATTTTCTCTCCTCTGTAATTTAACAATTGAATTGAAATCCCTAACCCCAAAACCTCGAAGTAGACGAAAATGGCAATCGCCGCCCTCTACCCCGTACCCACGCAACTTGGTTCGTTCGGCGCCGCCGTGGATGAAAACTAGGGCGACTAGGACGGCGGAGCAGAGATGGTGGCACCGCTGCCACGAGGAAAAGTTGGCCAGAATCGTCCCCGTGCCGGTAGCGGCGATAATGGCCGGCTCCACCTGCTGTACGAGCCATTCTATGGTCTCTCCTTCTGACTTTTGCCGTCAACCTAGGTTTGGCGGTCTTTGGTAATTTATCCCGTGACGGCAGTCGTGGAAGTGCCAAAACCTCGCCCAATCTCTCTCCCCAAAGACCCAATCTGCCTGAACCCTCGTCCGTCGACCATGGGTCTTTTTCTGAAAGCGTTGATTTGCAGCCGTCGATGCCCGTGGGTCAATCTTCTCGATTTGTAGACCACGCCATCGTTGCTTTGCCGCTCGTCAATCGTGGACCCATTTTTTCCCGTCCTGATCTCCTCATCCTGATCTTTTTCCCGTCGATGCCCGTGGGTTGAAGTTGTTTGTTGAATCTAGATTGTGTGTTGAATCTGGATTTTAGGCTGCGCTGGGGAATTTTGTTCAGTACTTGTGTGGTGTAGAGGGTGATTCTACTGCAATTTTAAGTTCAAGATATTTTTTTGTTGCAATCGGAATGCTTCGATGAATCGATTGGCATTAAAGCCATGTGCTACTGTTGTTGCTTGTAGTTGGGTTGGATTCTTATTTCCAAAATCTCGACTTTTTGTTTTTATTTTTTGGATGTTTTTAGTTTATTTTGCTGTGATGTTTGGGGGTGAAATACCAATAATGCCCTTCATTTTGACGGACAAGAAGGATGGCGTTAGAGGTGGGGACCAAATTGACACACATTTTAAACATTGGGGACGAAATTGGACAAATGTTTAGATTGGGGACGAAATTGGCCACTTGCTAATACTTTGGGGACCAAAAAGGTAAATAAGCCGTCTGATCTCTCTCTAACAATTTATTAAAAGGCGTAAGAGAAAATCTATACTCGAGTTACTCTTAATCATCTTTTTTTGAACGGAACTCTTAATCATCTGTGAAGCTAAGGTTAACAGACAGCTCTGACACTGGCAGTGAAGTAGGAAACCAATTTTTCTCTTGGGGGCAAGGCTTCTTTGATCACCGGAATTTGGTTGAAGTTTTGAGACCACTCATGGAGGGAAGGGAATTTCTCTGCATCGAGTAGTTTCATCTCTCCAACTTGTTCCATTGCGCCAAGCCAAAGAGGGATCCAACCGATTGCTAAATCCAGAAAGCCTATCTTTTCTCCTCCAAAAAACTGTTTTCCTTCTTTCTGTTTCTCAAGAAATGATAGCGATTCTTTTGCAGACTCTATAGCCTTCTCCTTTGCTTCTCCTTCAGCTTTGCAAGCACCGCGGATACACTAGACTCAGAGGAAAAATTAGACACCAACTGCTAAATCCAGAAAGCCTATCTTTTCTCCTCCAAAAAACGTTTTTCCTTCTATTGTTTCTCGAAAAATGATAGTGATTCTTTTGCAGGACTCTATAGCCTTCTCCTTTTCTTCTCCTTCAGCTTTGCAAGCATTCCATGCGCAGCGGATACACTAGACTCGAGAAAAAATTAGACACCTAAAACTTGCATAAACCAAATATATCGGATACTAAGATTTATTTTCATAAGAATATTTTTCGCAAATTGGAGTATTTTTCTTGAAAAGAATATATTTTCATCATTATTAGGCAGATGGGGAGAAAAATCTATTTTGTGCCCTTACGGTGTTTTGTATAAGGATGAAAAGAAATACTTAAACAGATGGATATCTTCTTAACTTCGCCAAATAATGAAACAAGAGTGGATTTGGAAAAATACTGAAATGTGAAAATTATCATCCCATTTATAAATTTCTTGCCTTCTTAGTTTCTTTCTTCGTGGAGTTGTTTGATGAGCCTTGTTTGGTTGTCAGTTTTGAGATAAGTTTTTGTCTCCAAAAGATTTTATAGGCCAATTGCCTTTTTTTTTTTACTCAGTTTTTAAAACATTTTAACAGAATATTTTACATTTTGAATAGAGATATGCCATATACATTAAAAAAGATAATAAAAAAAAAGAAGCTAAATAATTAGCTAAAAATCACAAAAAACGAAAAACTCGAATGAGGAAAAGAAAAAAAAAAAAAAAAACTGCCCACGGAGCACAAACATCCCCAAAGGATGGGATTCAGGGATCCTAGGGTGTTTTTTGCAGTGCACCCTGTAGTGCACATATCGATCGTCCATCTTGATAATCAATGGTTCAGTTATATTTGTTAGCTATTAACGCTTAAGAGTGCGTCTGCGAATTTGAACCAAGCGTTGAAGAGATCGACGATGAGGATGTGCATTGTTGATTGCACTATAGAGCAGGATCCCAGATCCCAAAAGATGTATAGTGGTTAAAGGTATTGAGGCACTACGTGACAGACTTGGGGTCCCCGTAGTGACCAAATTACTACACTTGCGTATTAACCTTAATTGTGGGGCCTCTGGAATTTTAATTGAGATCTAAATCGTTCATTTTTTTTAGAAATTTTTAACACATTATGCATGCAAAATATTATGATGATCGGAGATTGGTAAACACACAATTTAGATAAATCTGTCTTACAATTTATTCTCTATTACAACAGCTTCATACACATACTGTTCAATCCATCATCATCTATTTCTTATTTTCAAGAAATATGAATAAAAACTATCTAAATTCAATAGAAAAATACAAATTGTAAATTGTTAATGGAAACACCAAAGTAAATAACTATTTCATTATACAACTATCATAATTCTCCAACTAAATGAAGACTATGTCCTATCATTTATCATTGTAGCTAGCAAAATTTTAAAATAACTTAAAACAAAAGGCTAAAACAAATAATACCAACTAAAAAATATAAAGAAATGAATAACAATTTACATTGCAGAAAATCCATTGAAAGAGGCCAAAGTGGGGCTGATTTTATGGTACTTGTGTTTGAAGACAACAACATGATCTCTCAAATTTTGGCTACCAATGGTATTTGAAATGTTGCCGTCTTTCTTCACAAGCCTTAGCAAGCAGGTATACATGAGACGCTTACCATCTAGGCGCTCAATGTCTGGAAAGCGTGACGACGGATTGTATGCACAGGCCACAAGCAACATTCGGTTCCCGACGTGAGCTACGAGAGTTTCACTGGTTTCGTCGGTATACTTCAACAATTTCACCGGTAGATCGATAAAAGGAATTCCATATTCAGACAGAACATTCCAATATATGTAACTGCCGTCATGCACCTTATGAGGTGAGGTGCTAGAGGCTGTTTGGATTTTCGCAACCCTGCAACACCCCTACGGATCTTGGAAACAATGAATCACAGAACAGAAAAACAAGTAATAGTGCGTAATAAAAAAAACGGAAAATAAAGCGAGACAGAAAACCTCAACGCGAGGAAAAACCACGGGAGCCACACCAGTCCATTATGAAATCAAAATCAAGAGTACAAGTCTTCTCGCAATCTCTCTGAGATCTGCGTTTTCTCTCGCCCCTCTCTCTCTCTCTCTCTGTTTTCTCTGAAAAAATGTTACCCTAATTACACACAAACAGCGAAATAATTAGGTCGGGCCTATAGTCCTCAAATATCGTTTTCGCTGCAGTCTGGAATTACACACCGAAATTACACACTCGTGTCCCGTGAGGGCTCCCGTCCCCACACCCCCGGTATTGCTGAAGGTTGTCTGCACCCCAACAGAGACAGTCCCATTGATAATTTAATAAACTATCTAGAAGCTTGATTAATCTTGAAAAGTACTGCTTTCATCATCATGAGGCAGAGGGAGCAAAAATCTATTTTGTGCACTTAAATTCCTTGCCTTCTTTTCTTTTATTTTTTTAATTAGCATTTGGAAAAGAAGATAGAAGCAGAAAATTATAGAACTTCTTCATGAAGCCAAATGATTTGACCGACTCGGGCCAAGTGGCATGAGACAACAACTAAATTGCTTGCCTTCAAGAAGTCACAAGGTCAAATCACACAAAGACCAACCGTTTCAAACCTTGGGGGCGATCGGAGGTTTACCCAGTCATTCTCCGGAATTAGTCAAAGAGTAACCAAACGGTTCGGACACCGAGTCACAAACAATATTGATTAATTCATGTACATTAATGCGTACTTTCTGATCATTGAATTTAGCCCAAAAACGAGCCATGCTCTTCTCATATGGATCTTGAGGCAAGAGAGGACTTTGTTTCCACGTGTCGTTGAGGTACTCGAGGATCACAAGGGACTCAGCAATAGCCCTGTCACCGTGAAGAACCACTGGGACCTTCTTGTCCACAGGGTTGTGCTTGAAAAGCAAGGGGCTCTTGTTCAATGGGTCTTCATGAATGTACTCATAGTCCACCCCTTTTAGCTTCAGAGCCCACTCCACTCTGGTGCAGAAAAGGCTCGAGATTGAACCAATCACCTTCACTTCTCCCATAACTTTTTGCAAATTAAATTCCTAAGATTCTGGCATGCGCCGGATTATGAGAGGGTGTAGCGCTCCTTCTTGCGTTGAAATTTATAGAGAGATGATGAACTTCAAGTACGCTGAATTGTTATCAGAATTTTACGATAGCAGATTCTAGGCACTTTCTTGGGTAGTAGTCCCTCCCTTTGAAAAAGTTTTCGACGAGGAGTGATTATTATGTGCCCTTGAATTGTCACACCTTAGAGTGGAGCCCACACATTTACGCAAGGAGGAGGAGCCGTAAAGAATGTTCGAGTACGGAAAAGTCTTAGCGAGCTGGTTTTGAATTTTAGGATCCCAGGCATTTTTATAGGGCATCTGTTGTCTTCCTTATTTCTTTGGATAAAAAAGCATATGACGTGTAGAATGGAATTGTCACAAGCAAAGCAAAGAGTTATAAAGAGAAAAAAAAAAACTAATAATTTCTTTGCATGGACTTGAGGAAAAAAAAAAAAACTCAAATGTCATAAAGCGAAATGCTAAACAAAAGAGGTTGTTCTATTGTTTGCTTCACGCGATAAGGAACATAACATCTATTTGTGTGATTTTAAAGACAAATCTGAAAAAAGAAAAGAGAACTAACAATGAAAAAAGAGAAAAAGAAAGAATAACGAGAAATAAAGAAAGCGTGAAGAAAACAACTTCTAATTCTCTTGATTTTTTTTTCCTTCCTTTTCCTCTCAAAGGGAGGGAGGACAAATTTATTTTCCTGATCTCGTTAAAAGTTCTCTCTTATAGGAAATATGATTTTAGAGTTCACATACAGCTTCATACACATACTGTTCGATCCGACATCATCTATTTCTTATTTTCAAGAAATATAAATAAAAACTATCTAAATTCAATAATAATAAAAAATACAAATTTTAAATAGTTAATGGAAACACCAAAGTAAATAACAATTTACATCGTAGAAAATCCATTGAAAGAGGCCAAAGTGCAGCTGATTTTACTGTACTTGTGTTTGACGACAACAACATGATCTCTCAAATCTTGGCTACCAATGGTATTTGAAATGTTGCCGTCTTTCTTCACAAGCCTTAGCAAGCAGGTATACATGAGACGCTTACCATCTAGGCGCTCAATGTCTGGAAAGCGCGATGGCGGATAGTATGCACAGGCCACAAGCAACATTCGGTTCCCGACGTGAGCTACGAGAGTTTCACTGGTTTCGTCGGTATACTTCAACAATTTCACCGGTAGATCGATAAAAGGAATTCCATATTCAGCCAGAACATTCCAATATATGTAACTGCCGTCTTGCACCTTATGAGGTGAGGTGCTGGAGGCAGCCCCATTGATAAATTTTTGATTTTCAGCTTCCCGGTTCTTCTCATCAGTCAAATCACGAGCTTGCAAATGCAAATATCCACTTCCAATTGTACAGAAATACAGCTTATTATCCCTCATCAGCCCTCCGATCCCAGCACTCGAAATTGGTTAGATTGTCCCCTACAGAGTCTCCATACACAAAACCATATCGATGCGCCTTCCATTTCTTCCCGACAACATTGTACGAGAACAACGCTTCCACGCCTTCATTGCCCGGCTTCCACACGCGCACGTATATAACGTTGCCAACAACAGTGTGACAAAGCAACTTGGGGCCAGGACTTTGATTGTACCAGGATTGAAAGGGAGGTTTAGGCAGCGGGGACCAAGACTTTCCTCTTGGATCCAAGGCCTCGAATGCCGGGTCTATGGTCTCTCCTGCAACTCTACTTCCAAAATAACCAGCCAAAGCGTAAATTCTTCGCTTCACTTGTACAACCATTGGAGAAGGCTTCCCTCCATTCAAGCAAGGCCCTTCCTTCCACTCGAGCTTGCTTCCGGCCTCCTCCTCAGTTTTGGAGAGATCACAAGTGAAGACTTGACGTGGATATCCTTGATTGTCGCAGTCACCAGAGAATAGTCCACCGATTGCATAAAGTTTCAACCCATGTGCAACATAACCCATATTCCACGAATTGCGGAGAAGAAATTTGGATACGTGGTCCACAGAGAGTGAGCTTGAATTTACGGCACAAACGTAGAGGGTGCGTTTCCGGCTCCTCTTCTTCTCGTAGAACAAGTAGAGATTCTGATTTGTCCAGCCTTCTTCATTCTCTGCTGTTAAACTCTCCATATTCCCGACGCGCACTTTAGCCGACGTGGAATTGGGATGAATCTTGCCCTGTTCCCCTTATGTGCACACAATGGTGACTACAGCTCAAAAGAAAGAATACACAGCCAGCTCCTATCAAGCCACATCACCTATCATCCATGAAAAGTAAGGGTTCTATAGTGTGGCAATCTTTTATAAACGAAAAGAACCCTAGATCCAACCGAAAAAAAAATTCTCAACCAGATTAAATCTCCCAAATATCATCAACCCAGCAGGAAAGTTGGCCTACTGCAGCGTTTCAGAAACACCACCGGAAAACTGTCAACCTGGCGATGTTTTTGAACCGCCATTGTGATTTTTTGTCCACGTTTACCAAGCGTAATCTAACAGTTTCCGGCGGCAAACTCTTGCCGATAAACTGATGCCCTCCCAACTTCAGAAGTTATATATCTAAAACGCCGGTATTTTTGAAAATTTTACTGATTAAACTTGAGAAATTTGACAAGAACAGCCAATACAACTTATTGCAGAAACAAATTTGATCGAAGGGGGTAAAGAGAGAGACGAGGTTACCATGGGCGACTAAAGGAATCGAACAGAGGCGCTCGCCGAAATCAGGGGGCCCAAAATCAGGGGGCCCACATAGGGACCGATCTGAGCTACTTGAATCTGTGCGACATGCTTCAGACCTGGAGCATGTATATTAGGGTTTGTGGAGAATGACGGTGTGGTTGGAGTAGGCCGCATGGGAGTCTATGTATCCATTGCCAATAGAACGAGAGATTATTCCATGCCTCTAGGGCACCGCCACGTGGTGCTTCCAGTCTTTTTCAACCACACATGTTATGATCCTACACCAAAATGCATGGTGAAAAGAGGCCTTGGGACACCACATAGCGCTACCCTAATAGCATTGTCTGTTAAGAATTTCTATTTCCCTCCAATGATTTCAAGAACCAAAAATCCAGCCTTTTTGTCTCTTAAGCATGGGATTAACATCCCGCAAATAAAAATGACAAAAAAGAAGAAGAGAGATTAACTGTAATAATCCGATTTTTAATTATACTAAAAAAATTAGGATTATTTATTTTGTTTAACGCGGATAATTATATTAATAAGGTTTTATTGCGTATTAGACCCCTTATTTTCCTAATCTACAGTTAGGACCCTTAACCCCTAGAGTTCTACATTTTAAACCTTATCTCTATCTTATTACATATATACATAGATACATGTATACACATTTGTATACCCACACATGTCATATATATACATATATACACATACATTATACATATATGCATATGTGTATAGCACCTACTCCTCTCTCCTTCCCACTCCTCTACTCTTCCACCCACCAACACCAACACCTCACACCACCTCGAGGTCTGAAAAATACCTCCCTCCTCACCTCTCCTCTGCCTCCAACCACACCATCACCCCCTTTTGTCATCCCCCTCACCGCCCCACATGGGTTTCTCCCATTTACACTCCAACCTAACCCAATATACTGTTGGAAAAAACTTTAAAAACTTATTGAAAATAATTCATTATGTTAATTACCTGTACCTTAAATGGACGATTACGGAGAATAAATATTTGTAACTCCCCACACATATAATCATGGGATTTTATGCTCTATATTAGATGGTATTTATGGGCTTGTATATCATATAATTATTGGAGTATTAACCTTTGGCCTATATATATGGGTGTGGGAAACCACAAGTGGTAGAGAGAGTTTTTCACTTAAAAAAATTATGAAGGCTGTGTTCGGTTCATAGTTTTGAGGGAGTTTAGTTTAGTTTTGATGATGTAAGCAGGTGTAATAAGTGGAGAGAGATAGAGAGAAAAGTGAGAAAAATGATGATATCAGCAAAACCAAGAGTGGCCCAAAACTGGGCCAAAGTGGCCAACCGAACAAGGCCGAAGTATTGCTTGTGTTGTTTTACAACCTGAGTGAGATATAGTCTTGAGAATCTAATATTTTGAGCATACAGACAGTTCTTGGTTCGTGTGGAAAACCTTAGCTGCACACAAAACTTCCGTAGATAATCGTTGTATCTTGAGAGTAGAATGTCACACAACTCGATGCAAGCGGGGACTCTCTTAGTAGAGCACTTTACATGTGCTTCGATCAATATAAGTTTTCTCATACTCTTATATTTTATATTTGTAGTATGCTCATATTATTTGTTTGTAATGTCGTTATCTCCAATTGTATAAGTTCATAGAAATTCTAACGAATATTTTTCAAGAATCTAAGAGAAGATATGAATTTGAATTTCTGTAAGTGTGGATATTGCAAATTGTTAACTTGCATATGGTACTCGTTGTATTCCTAATTCCATCCAGTATGCTTGGTGAAAATCATTAGATTTAATTTGACTTTCGTGGTATAGCTAGTTAAAAGACACGTGCTGAAAGATGGAGATTGTTAGTGTTATTGGCATTTTCCGGATTTCGACAAACCATTGGTGTATGTACTTCTATCTTTTTCCTTTTTGGGTTTGGGAGGTAGCTTAGTTGATTGAGTCTAGATGCTCCACCCGGTGGTTGAAGGATTGGAGAAATGGAGTTACACGCACCTTGGCTCGGATTGGCTTATGAAAGGTATAAAGTTGTATTATTATGTTCTTCATTTAGATTAGGGATTTAATCCTTTTATGTTGCATGATTTTACATTTTAGCCTTATAATGTGAGCATCAAGTATTTTTCTAAGGCATGTACCTATTTTAAAAGAGATTCTGAGCGCAATTCTCGCTCAGCGCTACTGGCGCTAATCTAGCGCTTTAGTTTGCTTCATTCAAAATAGTTTCAGAGATCAGCGCTTGATGAGCGCTCGTCGTAGCGCCCGTAGTGCTTACTGGCGCCACGCGTTTTGAGGTCATAAAGGTAGAGGTAATATAGTTTTTTATCCGTAGAAAAAAAACTCAGAATGCAAAAGTATCTCTAGTACTGATTATCAAATTATGTCTACTATTGTATGATTTTGACAAAATGCATTCTATAATTAAGCTACCAAATAGCCATAATTCAAAATGCATAATGTATAATCTAGGCTGCCAAATGGGGCCAATTATTGGAGTAAGTAATAAGTAATTACGTTAATTTGATAACCATAGTTCATCGCTTTCAAGTTGTGATACCTTACAAGAAAATTGGGATTCTTGTTTAGAAAAGAAATGAAGTATTAAGAATCCATTGTGCAATTGTGCAATGAGAAAAAACAAATTACATTTTTTTTTTATTTCTAACACAACAATCACTTTACTACCATTTTAAATGAGGCCCCCACTAGTGGACGGTGAGATTGGTCTCCCAGAATTAATCAAGATGCACGAAAGCTGGCCCGGACATCTAGTTATAAAAAAAATCACTTTACGCAGCGGAGCTGCATTGGGGTGGGACGGGGCCTCACAACCCCATTTTCAAAATTCTATTTATGTGATATCTAATTTTGGGTATTAAAATAGGTACTATTAGTGTAATAACTTCTTATAACTTAATAATTTTGATTTGGTTTAATAAAAAACAGATTACTTTACACAGGGCCGGTTTAATGACAAAGCTCAAGTGGCCTCGAGGCTGGGCCAAGAAGGGGCCCTTATAGTTTTTTTTTTTTTTTTATCACTGGGCCCTTATAGTTAATGGGTATAAATATTAATCTTTTCCCTATCTCGGATGGAGATGCTCTTATTGGTCCAATGGAAAGTTGAATGTAGCCCACCCTTTCGCCCCGTTTGGATGCCGGAGATGATTTGGGTGGATTTGTAATGAGGGCGGATTTGAAGGTGGATTTGTAATGAGGGTGGATTTGGTAACGAGGGTGGCCCCACCTCATAAGGAGGGTGGATTTGTTAGTGAGGTGTTTGGATGGTATTTTGAGAAGGTGAATTTGAAAGGTGGATTTGATAGGATAAGAGAGCAAATGACCTATTTGCCCCCAGCTTTTTTATGAGTTAAATCAATTATATAATTTCATTTATGTTTAAAAAAATATTACTATGTATACATGTTTTTGTTAATTTTAAAAATTTATTACTTTTTTATTGAAAAAAGAGGTTACCAGTTGTATTTGTTATCCACGTGTTAGGCAGATCTACCATTTACAATTACTTCTCATATTTACCAGTTGTACTTCTTTACTTCTTCCTCCATTCTTCTTCTTTATCTCTACGAACCAGTAAAGATATGTGACTCCGGCTTCGATCGACTCCGGCGACCACCACCATCTCTCTCTCTCTCTCTCTCTCTCTCTCTCTCTCTCTCTCTCTCTCTCTCTCTCTCTCTATAAAGATATGTGACTCTAGCAAAACAGGTGCATGCTGCTCCGGCAAAACAGATGCATGCTGCTCGATCTGATCTCTCCGACGACGACAATGGTTGCTCCGATGACGACGATGGTTGCTCTGACGATGGTAATCTCTCCGTCTCTGGTATTTTTCGGTTCAAAACCCCCCAAAATCACCCGGATTTGGAGGGGTATTTTCGTACCAAGAACCCACATATCCTCCCCGATTTGCTAACGACAGGGGGGGAGCTGTCGTTACCAAATCCGGGTCCTCCCGGATTTCTACTCCCAACAGTGAAATATTTCTTCCAAATCCGGGTGGTGTTTTGGCGTCCCAAACGCCGGACTAAAGTGGGACCGGGATTACAAATCCGGCTATTTTGCAAATCCGGGTGCCAAATCCGGCATCCAAACAGGGCCTTTGTATCTAAGTTCGAATCTTGTGATAACACTTCCTTTTAAGTGTTTATTTTTCAAAAAATATTTATCCTTGAAATTTGGAGCTATCATATATTGAACCTGTGTCAAAGACAACCTACGAAGACATCTATGTAACTGGATCCAAAAATATTTATTGTTTACTATGGACTAAAATAATTTTATACACAAGTAATACCATTATTGTTGTGTAGATGTAAAGATATACTCCTATATGGACTCACTTAGCGATTGGGCCTAAGGCCTCCAAATACCTTGAACTAGCCCTGACTTTACATTCTCATTTCACAGGTTCTTTCATAAACAAAAAAAAAAACATGTGAGTATTGTAGTAGCCTAAAGAAATACTAGAACAAATTATTCCATTAACCCCGACCCTCTCGGGTCCAAAAACAATGGAGGGAATTTGAGATGTTACCAGTGTAGAAAGGAGAGGGAGGCAACGTGCACGCTATATCAGTTGCAAACCAAAAAAAAATTAAAATAATTTATTTTTAACGCCATCTCAATAAGTGGGGTCCCTTACATGTGTATGTCTTACCCCATGTGAGATGAGTCTTCAAAATAACCGTCCTATTTGAAAATTCTTTGTTGCAAATAAGTTATCCTCGCTGTAGTTTAACGGCCCAGATTTAATATTCCTATCAAAGGGCTAATATTGATTTATGTGTATGGTGCGTTTAAAACCATTTTTGGTGTACCGGAGAGGAGATGGACTCCTGCAGCATTGTACCAGAGAAGGAGTACTCCTGCAACAGAATAACACAAGGAATTCATGCATATTGCTAAGCGACAAGCACAATTTGCTCATACCCCAAACCTTCTCAACACCCTTAACATCACACAAACACCACCCTCCCTTTCTCTATGTAAGTTATTGCAGTGGAAAATGAGAACCCATTTGGGAACTAATACAAATAACTTACGGCATGCTGAGGTCTGACACTGATAGATATTTCTTCTCCTCCATTTGGGAACTAATACTCTAGCAATGGAGGAGAAGAAAGAGCTACCGCTGCCAGACGTCAACATGCCGTACCATGTCAAAGCAATGGAGGAGGAGAAAGAGCTACCGAACCCTCAACCTTTTGATAGCTTATCTTCTCAAGTTGAGTTTCATGCTTTGTGGGTTTTGTTGGGTTCTTTTTTGTTTAATGGATAAATGAGGTTTTTATGAAAACAAAATCTCCAATACGAGTTTTATGCTTTTGGGTGGTTTTGTTTGAAATTTACCTGGGTATTAATTTTAATATCTGTCTAGATATGCAATTGTAGTATACACAAGTCCAATTTCGAGGAAACATATAATTGAAGGATTAAAGCTTAAGTAAGTGGAAAGAGTATGGTGAAAACTTAAAGTGAGAATTCCACCTAGGACCGTGGTTTAATTTCAAAACTTTTAATCTACTAAGCTTCAGTTGACATCTCAAAGTGAGATTATTTAACAAGGAACAGGCTTATGGTTCCCAAAAGAAAACAATGTAAACGATGTAGACAACGTGTATCTGTGAATGGCTAGGAGCTTTTAGTTGGCGTTGGAAGGTGAAAAAAGGAAAATAGGAGAATGAGTTACTTTGAGTGGTGCAAAAGAATATCAAATTTTAATAACTTGGTGGTCGGCCGGACGTGGGAATTCTTTTTTCAACTTTTAAAAATTAGTGACATTTCACTAATTTTTTTGGTCGGCCGGAAGTGGTCGCCGGAGGTGGGGTGGTGTTCAGCCAGACGTAGGAGTTTTTTTTTGGTTTTTCAACTTCTAAAAATTAGTGACATTTCACCAATTTTTTTGGTCGCCGAAAGTGGGGCGGTGGTCAGCTGGAAGTGGTCACCGAAGGTGGGGTGGTGGTCGTCCGAAAGTCAGAGTTGTTTTTTTTTTTTTTATAACTTTTAAAAATTAGTGACATTTCACTAATTTTTTTGGTCGCCGGAGGTGGGATGGTGGTCAGCCGGTCGTAGGAGTTGTTTTTTTTTTTTTTCAACTTTTAAAAATTAGAGACATTTCTCTAATTTTTTTGGTCGCCGGAGGTGTGGTGGTGGTCAGCCGGAAGTGGTCGCCAGAGGTGGGGTGGTGGTGAGCTGGACGTAGGAGTCGGTTTTTTTTTTTTTTTGTTCAACTTTTAAAAATTAGTGACATTTCACTAAGTTTTTTGGTCGCTGGAAGTGGTCGCCGGAGGTGGGATGGTGGTCGGCCGGAAGTGGTCGCCGGAGGTGGTGTGGTGGTTGGCCGGACGTAGGAGTTTTTATTTTTATTATTTATTTTTTAACTTCGAAAAATTAGTGAAATTTAACTGATTTTGCAGGAGGGTATTTTTGTAATCATTCGTTACTCTTATCTTTAAGTTTGATTGCAAAAAATCTTTGTCCTTCCCTTTAAAATGTCAAATGTTTTGGATTTTTTGCTAAGTGGCCCATTTCCATTATACTCCTATGGTTTTGAGAAAATGCATTCTATAATTAAGCTGCCAAACAACCATAATCCAAAATGCAGAATGTATAATCTAGGCTGCCAAATGGGGGTAAGTCGTCGCTTTTAAGTTGTGATACCTCACTAGAAAATTGGGATTGTTGTTTAGAAAACAGATCACTAGAAAATTGGGATATTTTTTTTGAAAACATTTTTTTTAAATAAATTTTTTTTATAAAAATATTATTTTTCAGATTTTTTTTTGTAATTTTTTTATACAAAGATTTTGAAAAAGAAAATAAAACATTTTTTCAAAAAAACAAAAAAAACCAATTTTGAAAGTACTTTTTGAGAACAATTCCAATATCATCCGAATATTTTTTAAAACAATCTCATCTTTGTTAATCCTACCCAGTCCCACCTCCCCCCTGGGATTATATAGTACCCCCTATATAGGGATAAAAATAATCCCGAGATTAATAATCCCGAGAGTCATTCGGGAACCAAACATGGGATAACTCTGAAAGTGGTACAGTTAGTCATATCCCAGACAATTAATCCGCGAATCAAACGAGACCTAATATCATTCATTACTGGGATTGTTGTTTATAATGTAGGCTACTAAGAATTCATTGTGCAATGAGAAACAACAATATTAAAAATTCTTTTTATTTCTAACACAGCAATCACTTTACTACCATCAGCAGAGCCGTGTTGGGCCTGGGGCTGGGCTGGGCGAGGCCTCGCAACCCCATTTTAGAAATTCAATATTTATGTGATATCTAATTTTGGATATGAGAATAGGTACTATAATAA
This sequence comes from Vaccinium vitis-idaea, assembly GCA_963854785.1. Lineage (NCBI taxonomy): Eukaryota > Viridiplantae > Streptophyta > Magnoliopsida > Ericales > Ericaceae > Vaccinium > Vaccinium vitis-idaea. Next base: position 6,140,775 of record OY978224.1, read on the forward strand.
CTTCTTATAATCTTAATAATTTTGATTCAGTTTAATAAAAAACAAATTACTTTACGCAGGGCCGGCCCAATGACAAGGCTCAAGTGGCCCCGAGTCTGGGCCAAGAAGGGGGCCCTATAGTTAATGGGTATAAATATTACAAAAATGATAAGTGTACAACAACCAGCTCCAACAAATCTCCGACACATTTACAAGGGGTGTGGAGCCCACACACACTTGAGTGTGAAATGTGTGTGGGATCCACACACCATGTGAGTGTGTTAGAGACTTTTGTTGTACATGTATCATTGTTGTAAATATTAATCTTTTCCCTATCTCAGATAGAGATGCTCTTATGGAAAGTTGAATGTAGTCCACCCTTTGTTCCAAGTTCGAATCTTGTCGATCATAACACTTTCCTTTTAAGTGTTTATTTGTAAAAAAATTCTATCCTAGAAATTATTTAGAGCTATCATATATTGAATGTGTCAAAGATAACCTAAAAAGACATCTATGTAAGGACCAAAAATATTCATTGTTTACTTTGGACTAAAATAAATATATACACAAGTAATTCCATTATTGTTGTGTAGATGTAAAGATATACAAGGACCCACTTGGCGATTGTGTAGATGTAAATACCTTGAGCTAGCCTTGACTTTACATTCTCATTTCTCGGGTTCTTTCATAAACAAAAATAAATATGTGAGTATTATAGTAGCCTAAAGAAATACTAGAAAAAATGATTCCATTAACTCGACCCTCTCGGGTTAAAATCTGGGCTCTGCAACTGTCTGCTTCTAGTAGTTGGCATCAATAAACAATGGAGGGAATTTGAGATGTTTCCAGTGTAGAAAGGAGAGGGAGGCAACGTGCATGCTATACCAATTGCAAACAAAATAAAAAATAAAAAATAAATATTTATAACGCCCTCTCATATAAATTCGTCCCTTACATGCCTCTCTGTAGTTTAACGGCCCAGATTTAATATTCCTATCAATGGGCTAATATTGGTTTTTGAGCATGGTGCGTTTAAGACCATTTTAGTGTACCGGGGATGGACTCCTGCCACAGTGTACAAGAGATGTAGGACTGAAACAGAATAACACAAGGCATTCATGCATATTGCTAAGCGACAAGCACAATTTTGCTCATACGACAAACCACCTCAACACCCTAGCCAACACACAAACACCACCCTCCCTTTCTTTATGTAAGTTCTATATTGCAGTGGAAAAAGAGAACCCATTTGGGAACTAATACAAATATTGAAACTCTAGCAATGGAGGAGGAGAAAGAGCTACCGGTGCCAGACCTCAACATGCCGTACCATGTCAAAGCAATGAAGGAGGAGGAGAAAGAGCTACCAAACCTTCAGCCTTTTGATAGCTTATCTTCTCAAGTTGAGTTTCATGCTTTGCGGGTTTTGTTGGGTTCTTTTTTGTTTAATGGATAAATGAAGTTTTTATGAAAACAAAATCTCCAATACGAATTTTATGCTTTTGAAATTTACCTGGGTATTTTAATATCTTTCTAGATATGCAATTGTAGTATACACAAGTCCAACTTCGATGAAATATATAATTGAAGGATTAAAGCTTAAGTAAGTGGAAATAGTATGGTGAAAACTTGAAGTGAGAATTCCACCTAGGACCATGATTTAATTTCAAAAAACTTCAGTTGATATCTCAAAGTGAGATTACAGGGTTATGGTTCCCAAAAAGAAAACAATGTAAACGATGTAGACAATGTGTATCTGTGAATGGCTGGGAGCTTCTAGTTGGTGTTGGGAGGTGAAAAAGAAAGTAGGACAATGAGTTACTTTGACTGCTGCAAAAGAATATCAAATTTTAGTAACTTGGTGGCTGTTCATGGTAGCTATTTGTGTAATTGATAGATCAGAAAGTTCAACGGTTGTCATGCATATCTTTCGTATAGTAATTTTTCCGACGACTATTTAACACTTGTGAATCTTGCGAAACTTGCTTATCACACCTTTGTTCTTTATTTTCTTTCAAAGTTTGAATATAGTACGATCACTGATTTTTCCAAGTTCAGAGCACAACATGGACGGATGAGAAGCACAATGCGTATCTAGCTTCTTTGGAAGCATCATTTGTTAAGCAGTTGCATCATTCCTTGGGTTTGCTGCCCGAGCGCTCAGAACAGAAGAAGTCTTATGATCCAAGTCCATCTCAGCAACAACCACTGAGTGGTAGTCATTCTTCTGACAAGGTTAGACAATTAGATGAATTCATTCATCGCGATATGTTTTGTGTATTTTTCTCCCCTTGTATAGCCTCTTATATTTTGCCCCTGCCAAATTCTGTTATTAAAGAACCCAGCCTTTACCTTATAGCGCAGCTGGTTCTCATTTTGTTAAATAACGTTCCATTTTAGGTCAATGTTCATCTTGTGTGCCAAGGACCGAAACCAAACACACACAAACAATATTTGAGAGAATCTGTATTAACAAGTAAAAAAGGAATTTGAATTGATCTTTTAATCATGACTAAATAAAGTCAAGAAATTCCTAGAACTCTCCGAGAATACTCACATGCTCAAAAACACTCCAGTTTCGCTTACATCCTGAAGAACTACAAGTGAGACTAAGAACTTTGATGGAATTTTTTTACAGTTCCAGTGTTTCATTACCAAATGAGGCCCAGTACCAATCAGTTGCACAGTATAATTTGTAGTGAGCATTCTTGATGTATGAAGGATTGATGGAAAAAGCCAGTACCTTAACAAATTCTCACCTGGTGTCCTTGTAGTTATTTGCCTAATTGCCATGGGTAACCCAAAGATTCCTTCAATTTTCTCGAACTTCAAAAAACAACAGTTGGAAAGATTAGTGGAATTAAATGGCGAGTCCCTCAAACTATACAATGCGTTAGTGATATATCTGTATGTGCTACGGTTGTCATGCATTTCTTTCGTATAGAAATCTTTCCGACGACTATTGAACACTTGCTCATATCACATCTTTGTTCTTTATTTTTCTTTCAAAGTTTGAATATAGTATGATAACTTATTTATCTTGTTCAGTGCACGGCATGGACAAACCAGAAGCACAATGCGTATATAGCTTCTTTGGAAGCATCATTTGTTAAGCAGTTGCATCGTTCCTTGGGTTTGCTCTCCTCGCAGTCAGAACAGAACTCTTATGATCCAAGTCCATCTCAGCAACTGCCACTGAGTGGCACTCATTCTTGTGACCAGAATCGACAATAAAAGGACTTCATTCTGTTTTGTGCATTTTTCTCCCTTTTTATACAAGGCTCTATACAATAACCATACTTATTTTGGTAGTGTTGGCCTTAGCTTTTACTGAGGTGATGCTTTGTTTTACTTCTGCAACTGATAAGGCAGATGAGAATAGTCCTTGGGGTCTGTTGTTTGTTGGGTGTCTGGTTCTTAGCCAATTCTGTCATGGCTATTGTTTTCTCACTTCCTAATTAGTGTGTTCTAAGATTTAAAGGAACATGACCGTTAGATTTCTGTTAGCTTCTGTTTATAGCAGTTCTTATTTAGCACAAGCTGGTATGCCGGTATGCTCACTTTAGGGTGTTGTAAGTACTGCGATAATCAATGGAATTGTTTTAGTTAACCAAGAAATCATTGTAACCTGTGATCAAAATATGTTTTGCTGCTTTCGTTCATGGTTGGTAACTATTGCGCATTTTTAGCAAAGCGATTACTTTTAGAATTTGCCAATTCCCAGCCTAATGCAAAATAAGGGAAATGGCTGCTGCCACTTTGGACTCACACATAAGCTACATGCATTGGTTAGCTCAATTCATTGCTAGTCGGGACCTGGAGTAGAACGCACAACCTCTTTGTTTGTGGTTCGTTCGAGTGACAAATGACAACCTTAAATGATGAGCTATCTCATGGGTACATCCATATGCTTCATCCCAAGCCGGTTTGGGTTCTGGTACCAGCTGTTCAATCCTAAGGCATTGAAATTCCAAGCCATTTGCTCTTCACTTGTTTACTTTAACAGCTACAGATAACTCCGGTAATGCTGTGTATGTCCATTTTGATAATACGAAAACGTTCTTACCGATTGAGGCTATTTTATGTTTAGGGTGTTCGGTGTTCTAACTTTTAGAGGGATTAGGGATATGCCTTTTGCGTTTCTATCACATAGCCAGTTCTTATGTCGCAAAAGGGTAATCCGTGCTTCAGTTATCTACAATTACTGCTCATGCTTTCGATTGAACTATAGTTGTTAACAAGAAAACATTAGGCATCTCTGTTTAAATGAATAAACGCTGATACTAGGAAGAATATCACTGGAATATTCGTTCCATCTACAGTAGCTATGAAAGAAATGTTGAATGGGTGAATGAAAAACCGAGTAATGCCTGCTGTTTTCTTGTTTGGTTCTGGTTTTTTTAACGAGGAACTCACAAGCATAAAAGGATTATAGCCAAGGCATTTCAGCAGAAGTTGAACACAAGACTGCCTGATCAAGTCGGTTGGGTGATTTTTCTCCAACAGCTGCTGTCATTCTTTGAATTCCGATTGATATTGATTTAACTTCACTTGCTATCCGACTCGCGCGAGGGTTACCGGTTGAAGGTCATTATATAGACAACGCTAAGGCTTAATTAGGACAAGTGATTAAATGGAGTGAAAACGCGTAGGAGACCACTATCACACAAAGAAATAACTAATATTTTAGTGACCATGTTTTTGATTGTTATGAAAAACGTTCATCGCAATTCTAATAACGTTATTTACGGAACGGAAGAGTGAAGAAGCCGTCCGAGCAGAAAAACAAAGAGAGAATAGAAGATAATTTGTTACTTTCAGTAAAAGACAGTGTATCATGCTTCATTGAGAGAAACTAAAAAAAAAGGGGCAGCATCTTTTTCCTAAATCTCCAAATACTTTCTAACTTTTGTTTATTTTTATAATTTCATATTTAAAAAATTAGGAAATGTTTACTAATGGTTAATGCTAATTGATACCCCTAACCAAATAGTATCATATACTCTTGGAGCAATGCTAACACCAATCAAAACACACTATGCATCTTTTTACATTATTTCCTAATTTACCAACACAATATTGTTCTCGCAATATTTACCCGATCACAACACACAAAAAATATTAAGTACTGCATGACGTTGCTCCAACACCAATACATACTTTTGGACAGTGCTGGACGTACAGAAAAAAACACACAGAAAACGGACAGATCGTGTTCGGGGACCCACTTTTGGATCTCACACAAGTGATCTAAACCATTCATTATTCTTAGAACAATTTTCCGGATCCCCACAAAATTTCAGCTCAATCGGACGGTTAGAAGTGGTTCAACCAAAGCCCCACCGCTTCAATCGAAAGATTTTTGATTGAAACGGTGGGGCTTTGGTTGAACCACTTATAACCATCCGATTGAGCTGAAATTTTGTGGGGACCCTCGGAAAAATGTTCTAAGAATAATGAACGGTTCGGATCACTCGTATGTGACCCAAAAGTGAGTCCCCGAATACGATCTGTGCGTTTTCTGTGTGTTTTTTTCTGTACCCTCGGTTTATCCCATACTTTTTCCTAACCAAGGCACTTGGCCCAATGTTTGTGCAGTAATGTCTAACTATTTATCGCTAGCAAAAGGGAAAAATCATAGTAGGGTTATGTAGGATGGGTTCTTCGTTAAATAATAAAATTAATCCGGAGAGGCAAACAATAGCTAATGATTGGACAGAAATGAGAGGATGTGTACAGGGGCGAAGGATTAAGCCAGGTATGCAAGAAGAGAAGGCAGCAGAATTCAATCCGTTCCCCTTGAGATCATCATCATCGTCCTTGAGGTCACAGTTCTAGATAGAGTGTGGACTCGCGAGCGCTAGCAAGAGCAATGCTCTTGTTTCCAGAGCTCAGAGGCACTTTCTCTCTCTAGAATTTCCGTGTTCTAAGGACAAATCTGAAAATCTCTCCTGGAATTTGTGAATGAATGTCTCATATTTATAGGGATCTGCACCCAATCATTGGGCCGCAGACATTTTCCCCAATAACATGAGGACACGTGCTCTTCCCGCATATCTAGGCGACGTGGGTGATGTCACTGGCCGTTAGGAATATTCCATCAGGCCATTCCAGTACATCGTTTTCCTTCGTCGCGACCCTTAATCCTTACAAAGCCACCAAGCCACTTGTATATCCCCTATTCCCGCTGTGCTTAGTCATGGTCGCGAGCCCTTTGGATCGCGCCGAGACCTAACTCGAGCTCGTATCGACTTCCCTTCCCCTGCCTTTTGGTCAGGTGCCGTCGCGAGTCTATTTCGCGTGTTCGCGTGAGCGTACACTTATTCCCCGTCGCGTCAACCATCTTTGCTGAGAGTCTCGCGAGGGGTGAACTTTTGCTTAAGGTGATGTTTCCCTTGCTAAGGGCATCCCTTTTCTTGAAAGTAATAGTAATCTAGATATTGTAATACCGCGATGGCCGTTCTTCGCGGTGTCTTATTCGCACGTCTTTAAACTTAATCGACGTCTGACGTGTCCCTTACAACTTTGCTCGAGCCACGTGGCTATCCATTCATAGGTTGGTCAACTGCCACGTCACCCGACGCGCTGACCTTTCCTACATTAAGCCCCTCGCGCGAGCGTGATTTCGCGGCGCGTGGCTGTTAACGCGCTGGATCGCGCGCGTGCGACGTCAGCGGAGTCCGTCATTTTAGCCTTCCCTCCAAAAGGTGGCCGTTCCCAATTTCGAAGTTGCAGGCCGATTGGACTGCTGACACCGTTTTATCCGTTCGTTTTCGTGATGACAGCCGAGCCGTGTCTATAAATACCTCCTCAGAGATAGAGAGAACCTTTTACTCTTCCTTTGCCAAGTTTCTTAAGTCTCCAGAATTTCTCGAACTCCTTCTTCTTCGAAACCCTAGTTCTTCTTCCTCTTTCTCAAGCGAGTCATGGCTCGATCTCGTAAACATGAATCTGACACTGAGGCTCTTTTAGCGAAAACATCCCTTCCTCCTGCCAGTGAATGGAGAAGGGCTCCATATTTGAGGTCTGACGGCGATATCTTCTGGGCTAACATCATGGGTTACGTTCCTCTCCGAGGTAATCCCAGCGCTCAGCCCCTCCTGCTCTCTGATGAAATTAGTGCTTCGGGGGCGGACATGGTCGACCCATCGTCGTTGGTGAGGCTGAGGATCGAGAGGGGCGATTACCCCTTTTCGCAGGTCCAATACAAGGCCAACATTCAACCCCCAAGGGACTGGGGCGATTGGGTGTCCACAATCCTTGACAAATTCGAGCACAGAGTGACCCTTGACAGAGTGGGTTTGCTAAAGACTGTGCAACTCTCGCAACATTTCGTCGCGAGTCGCCCTCAGCGCGATCTCGACTTCGCGGTGAGCCGTTGGAGCCCCACTAGCCACACCTTCATATTTCCTTTTGGAGAGGCCGCTCCGACTCTTCTTGACACCGAGGTTCTAATGGGCCTCCCCACCCGCGGAGAGTATTACTACGACCCCGCTACCTGTTCTTCTGAGGTTAAGGCTTCAATCGAGTTTATAGAGGCGGAGTTCAAAGCGGCTGGCGAGTATGGTTCGCGCTATGACAACGCGGGGAAGGTCCGAGCTCCTCCGAAAGCCAACAAGACGACTTGGGGCTCCTGGCAGCGGTATTGGTTCCGCGACATTGCCCCCGTCGAGGTAGATGGGAAGCTTGGAATAACCATGAGTGCTTACCATGAAGGTCCGCTATCCTTGGCGGTTTTCCTCGTTCAGTTCCTGTCTCTCTTCCTCTTTCCTGATTTTCCCCACGAGGGGCCCCGCCGCGAGATGATTCCCCTCGCAGCCGTCCTCGCCGCAGAGAAGAGACTTCCATTGGGTCCCATGTTTTTGGGCCATTTCTATCGCCAGTTAGACCGCACCGCTCAGGACTTCGAGCGATCCATGGGGAGGTATGAGATTACTTCAATGATCCATATCTCCTTCTTGCTCGGTTTCTTCTACGAGTACTTCCCAGCGATTGCTCCTTCTCCCCGCGAGCTCCCTCCACTGAAGACTGTCCAGGAGAGGAACGCCGCTGGTGATATTATCCGCGACGCGAAGGGTATGCCCATCTTGCGATTGAGTGAGAGGGTGCCTAGGATCGCGAGGTGGGCGAAGACCTCCTCCAGCAAACTGTTTGAGGACTGGTGCGATGAAAAGACATCCTTTAACCCTCGTCCCTACGAGCAGCCTGCTGATGGCGCAATTGGCCCCGCCGTCTTTTTGGAAGACACCGCGGTGGACTTTCAGAGCAAAAGCATCCGATCCCATAAGCTGGATCTCCTCGCGTGGGTCACCCCTAGCTATCTTCCCACTCCCTCCGCTGAGGGCCCCATCATGGTGCTGTATAGAGCTGACAGGCTCCAGCTACAATTTGGGTACGATCAGGGCGTCCCTCGCGAGCCTCCTTCCCCGCCCACGGATTTCATAACCGCGACTCGTCGTTTTCTGAAGTCATTCAACCACGAGCTCACCGCGGGTTATGGGGGAGATAGGATCATCCCTAGCTCCAAGCGTAAGGCAGCTTTTACCCCAGAAAACAGGGTATACTGGGCCAGGAACTTGCAATCCTTTGCGAGCTTTGTTCAGACCCCAGCGGTGGTGCCGCCCGCGGAGCCCATTTCGAAGAAGGACTTAACCCTCCGCACCTTCAAACCAGGGAAGGACCCCGACTGGCGCGGTCCCATATCCTGTTGGGTCAAAGGCACCGCGGCTCCTTTGGACGTGATTAGCGCCATCCCCATTCAGCGAATCCGTCCTGCGGACCTGGTAGTCCCTTCGCCGCAGCATATCACCGCGAGGGAGAAGAAAAAAGCTGAGGGTACAGCGGCCACTTCCACGCCACGACCCCCTACTCCCGCGGATAAAAGGAAGGCTGAGGACCTCTCCCCTCTCCAGATAGGGCGTGCTCCTAAGAGGGCAAGGGTAAGATGATCGTTTTCCCCTTTTTTCTTTTTCCCCTTTTTTCTTTTCTTGTTTTCTTCTCTTTTTTTTTTTTACGCTTTTGCTGATTCATAACTTTTCTCCTCTTTTCAGGGTCCCTCGCGGAAGGGTAGAAGGATAAAAGGTTCCTCCTCATTCCCCTCGGAGCCTCTTGCTCAAACTGAGCCATCGGCTCAAATTCCTCAAGGCAACACTCTTAACCCCTGCATTTACGTACTTTCTCTTTTTTTTTTTTTTTACTTCGCTTCTGTCCTCCATATTCACAAGATATTATGTGTTTTCTCACAGGCGAAGGGGACCAACTATTGGAACCGATTATTGATGTTGCTGCAGACGTCCCTCTCGCAAACTCTCCTCTCCGCGATGCTGAAAAATCATCCTCTTCCAAGGACCCTCCTCAGGAGGGGGCTTCGAAAGAGTCTACGTCTGCGAGCCCTGCCAAGGAACAAGCCCCAGATGCTCCTGTCGTCGACGAGTTCAATGCCATGAATGTCGCGAGCAATATAGCGAAGGAAGTCGCGCAGGAGGTAGGCGGCTCAGATGACAAACTAGAGGAAGTGGAGAGAGCGGGGGACGTCGCGGGCTCAGAGGGAGCTGCCGCGACTACAATCCCCGAGCCTGCAGAGGAGATTGAGTCACCAGCGGGTTCTCCAAGAGTTGAACCCTCTCCTCCAAAATTCAGCCCTAGCAAGGCTGGCCCTTCGCGAGATGGTACTTCACCACCTCCTCGCGAAGATGATGTAGTAAACATACCTTCTTCGACCGAGAAGAGCGCCCTTGGCTCCAAACCCATCCCTGAGTCAAATGTAAGCGAGAGCTCAGACATGGACGCTCTTTTCGACAGCAGCGAGGAGGGTGAAGAAGCTTCTGGAGGCTCCAAAGGTAAGTGCAGTAGTGATATTTTTGCAGGGATGGACGACATCTTTCATCTTCCTTCTTTTACCCCTTCTAAGTTGCTAATACCGGGCCATACTTATGACTCAGAGCCGCTTCTCGAGGACAGGAGCCAACACACACTGCTTCCTAAAATTGAGAACATTGTAGTGAAGCATGATGGCGACGACGAGATGTCCAGATTCGTGCTTCCCCGTTATGCTCTCCTTTCTGACATCGAAGGCGACCATCAGTGGAGGATCAGGGCTTGTAGTGCCCCGATCCTTCGAGCTTTGGAACAGCAATATCCCCAAACCTTTTCGAACTGCACCGCTGGTCGTCTGGTTGGTGGTTCTCTTTTCGACTTGGTTGCTGAGACCGTGGTGTGTCTGCAGCGGATGAAGGTGAAGGATTTCGATGCTCAGAAGTATGAGGACGTCATGTCTTCTATCAAGGATATGGAGACCTTCGGGATAGACTTGGGGTGGCTTCGCGAGTACTTGGAGAAGGTCTATTCGACGCAGACTTTGTTCGCGAGTCTCTTCAAGATCCGAGACAGCAAAGCCAAGATTGCTGAAGCTGAAGAAAGGTATAATCGCTTGCTTGCTGAGGCCAAAGAACAGATTTCTGCTTTAAAGGCTGGCCACGAGCTACTCGTCGAAGAGCATCAGGCCTTGGAAACAGCCCCCAAAACTACCTTGAGTAGTGATGAGCCCATTCTCCCTCCAGTTGACTTGATTGCCCAGAAGCTCAGCGAGTAGCTTAGGACGACTATTTTTTTTTTTTTTGTAACAAATTTTGTATCTATGACTTGAGTATCAATGAAATTTTGTTAGAACTTTGTCTATGACTCATTGCTGTTATTGTTTTTGTATGGTCGCGCGGGGCAGCAAGGGCAAATCTTCCTTGCGCATATTTTATTTGCTTTGTGTTTCCCCTGTTATTCGCAGACCTGTTTCCCCTGAGGGCCCCAGCGTTTGGTTAGACTGGGGTCTCCCTTTGCGAGGTCTTTTTGTTTTCCAACTCTTTCCCTTTTTTTTTTTTAAAAAAAGAAAAAAGTTAGTGTTTCCAAAGAAATTTACTTTGGTTCCCAATTATTCGTGGGAATTGGCCGTCGCGAGGGTCTTCATTCCAAAGGAAGATACTTCCTTGGTCCCTATTTATTTCGCAACATTTAGAGGCCTTAAGCGTAAGCGAGTACTTCTATCTCGTACTTTTTTCACTCCGCGAAGGGTGCAGTTTCCCCTTGTGCTGACAACATTTCGTGCCGCGAGGTCATCGCTGTGGATGCCTGATTTATTCTACCATTTTCCTTTATCATATTCTCAGTATGCTCCAATGAATATCTTTTAAAACATCATTTATAGAACATATTTCCGAGATAAAACAGGGGTAGTATTCTCATTCATAATTTCAATCCGAATTTCTATGCCTCAAAGGTAGAAAATCAATACCCAGGGCTACACTTGATTGCAAAGAAAAGTAAAATCTTGCGAGAGAAACAAACAAAAATGGCATAAGGTTGAAAAATGGACCTACTTTCATCAAAGGTAGCCAATATCACGGGTAATACTTCTTGATGTATTTCACATTGATCGGCCCGGTGAGGAATCCGTCGCTGACTCTCGCGAGCCTGTAGTGTCCACTTTCTGCAGCTTTAATCACCTCGTAAGGGCCTTCCCATTTTGGTGTGAACTTTGGCAGTTTTAGATTCTGCATGACCCCAGCAACTGACTTCCATACCAGGTCTCCCACCTTGAATTCTCTCGCGACCACACCTTTGTTGTAGTACTTAGCCACAGACTGCCAATACTTTTCTTGGTTTTCGGCCGCGACCTCCCTTCTTTCATCCAATGCTTCGAGATCAGCCTTCCGCTCCCCTTCGGTTACTTCAGTGGACAGCGCGAGACGTGCAGAAGGCACACTTATCTCCGCGGGCAACACTGTCTCTGCTCCATACACCAGACTGAAGGGGCTCATTCGCGTAGACTTCCTTTTAGCCGTTCTATAAGCCCACAAAGCAATTGGGAGGTGCTCGGCCCAGGCTCCCCCTTTCTCATCCAAATGCTTACTCAGAATCCTAACGATAGACTTGTTGGTAGCTTCTGCTTGCCCATTCCCTTGAGGGTAATGGGGGGTTGAAGTTTTCTGATTAATACCGTAGGACGCGAGAAGCTGCTTCACCTGTCTGTTTATGAAGGGAGTTCCATTATCGGAAAGGATTACCTTCGGGATTCCAAATCTGCAAATTATGTTCTCCTTAATGAAGTTGGCCACCACGTCGCCTGTTGCACGTTTCAAGGGAACTGCCTCTACCCATTTCGTAGTGATTTCTGTCGCCACTAGAATCCACTGGTTACCTCGCGAGGAGGGATGGATGGGACCAATTAGGTCCATTGCCCATGTATGAAAAGGGTAAGGGGCTCGAATATGGTGTAGTTCAACAGAAGGAGCATTTACCTTGTCTCCATGCTTTTGGCAGGCGTGACATCTCCTTACATGGCTTTTGCAATCCCCTTCCATTCTTGGCCAATAGTACCCGAGATGGGTGATTTGCTCGTATAGCTTTCTACCTCCCGGATGTTCCATCTCATGTACCTTGTGCAAGACCTCTTCTGCCTCATTATTGGATAAGCACTTGAGGGGGATATGGTCAAGGGTCCTTCTGTAAAGCTGATCATCTCTGACAAAGAATCTCTTCTCGCATCTCTGCACTTCTCGAATGCCGCCGCGATCCATGGGCAGGGCTCCTTCCTTCAAGTAATCAATGTATTTCTGTCTCCAATCTGTTTCTTCACTAGAGAAGTTGCATTCATGCTCGATTTCGTGAAGTGCACAATTGGGACATTCCTTGAGCAGGGTCGCGGCGTCTTTCCTCATCGAAGGCCAGTAGTACCCTTGACGTTGAATTCTCCTGTACAGCGCTATGTCATTCTCTCCACAGGTTTCTTCATGGATTTGCTTCATTTTTTCTTTGGCCTCTACATCATTGACGCACCTCGCGAGCCATCCCTGGGGGCCGCGAAAGTACAGCTCCCCTTTTAGAATGGTAAATTGTGATAGAGCCATCATAGGAATTGCTCCACTGCCCGTCGCGATCTGCGTTTTAATGGGGTCCCGCCAATCTTTATAATCGGAACTTTCTTTCTCCTCAACAAATGAGGGCTCAGTCTTTCTTGTGATCTCTATGGCCACAGTACTTCCTTCGAATTCCGTCTTAGCACCCAAAGTGGCTAATGCATCAGGAAACCTGTTCTCAGACCTGGGTTTATGAATGATGCTGATATCATCAAAGTCTCTCCTGAGTCTTTGAACAGTTGCTCTGTATGGCGCGAGATTAGCTTCCTTTAGGGCGTAGACACCTTCACTTTGCAAGATTATAAGTTTTGAATCCCCCACTATTCTGAGTCTTTTAATTCCTCTCTCTCTGGCCGCGAGTAGTCCTAGGATAAGTGCTTCATATTCAGCTTCATTGTTAGAGCATTGAAATGCCAACTTGTATGATAGGTACTCCTTCGCGCCGCTATCACTTTGCAACGTGATCCCTGCCCCAGCTGTATTGCCTCATGTTGCCCCATCGAAGCCTAGAGTCCAGCTTTCAAGCTCATGGCTGGCTGCTAGTGCTTCGAAATCATCTCCTGGTAGCGACTCCCCTAGTGGTTCACACTCCCCACTGGGGAATTGGGCCAACAGATCCGCGAGGGCCTGGCACTTGATCGCTCGCGGCGCCGTGCATTCGATATCGAATTCCGCGAGGGTTAGCAACCACTTCGCGGCCCTTCCATTAAGGACGGGGCGAGACAGTAGGTACCGCATAGGGTCATTTCTGGTCACGAGCTGCACTTTGAACGAGAGGAAATAGTGCCTGAGCTTCTGCGCTGTGAAAACAAGTGCTAAGCAATGGCGTTCGATTGGTGTATAGCGTTCCTCTGCCCCCTGCACTTTTCTGCTGATGTAATATACTGGCTTTTCAATTCCTTCCACTTCTTGGGCCAGTAATGCCCCAATTGACCTTGAGGTAGATGTGAGGTATAGAATCAGTGGCTTGCCCTTCTGTGGAGAGACCATTGTCTGAGGTGAGGCCAGGACATTCTTGACTTTCTCAAATGCCAATTGGTGCTTATCCTTCCACTCGAATTTTACCTTGTCTTTCAGCAGATCTCCCAATGGTGCAGTTATTTCTGCTAGAGCAGGGATAAACCTTCTCAAATAGGAGACTTTCCCTAAGAACCCCTTGAGGGATCTCTGGGAGTGGGGAGGGGGCATGGTTGAAATAGAGCGGATCTTGGATTCATCTGCATCGATGCCATGTCTGTGCACTAAGAAGCCCAAGAATTTTCCAGCTGTCACACCAAAGGCGCATTTAAGGGGATTCATCCTCATGTTAAATTTTCTGCATCTTTTAAACACTCCTTCAAGGTCTCGCAGATGCTCCGTTCTGTATTTTGACTTTGCGACAAGGTCATCGACATAGACTTCCACGGAATGATGGATCATATCGTGGAAGATCGCTGTCATGGCCCTTTGATAGGTCGCGCCGGCGTTTTTGAGCCCAAATGGCATCACGGTGTAGTAAAAATTACCCAAAGGGGTTCTAAAAGCAGTTTTCTCTGCGTCCTCAGGTGCCATCTTAATCTGGTTGTATCCACTGAATCCATCCATGAAAGAGAACATTTCATGGCCGGCAGTGATATCAACCAATGTGTCAATGTGGGGCAATGGCATTTCATCCTTTGGACAGGCCTTATTAAGGTCGCGAAAGTCCTCGCAGACCCTAATTTGGCCGTTCTTTTTCTTCACTGGCACAATATTGCACAACCATGTTGGATATTGGATTGGGCGGATGAATCCCGCACTCCTGAGTTTTTCCACTTCTTCCTTGATCTTTTCTTCCAAATCCGGGTGGTATTTCCTCTGCGGTTGCTTCACAGGCTTGGAGTTTGGAAATACGTCGAGATGATGAGTCACAAGCTTTGGATCCAAGCCTGGCATTTCGTTGTAGTGCCAAGCGAACACGTCGCTGTACTTGCGAAGCAGAGCCACCAAATCAGCTCGAGCGTTAGGTTCCAGGGATTTGCTAACAAATACTGGCCTCGCGGTGCCTTCTCCATCTCTTAGGTCTATTTCTTCAAGCTCCTCCGGTTGGGGTTTTGGCCCGTCTTGCATGCATTCTGGGGCTGGCTCAGGTTTATCAATTATCTCCGCGACCCCTCCTTTTCCTTCCATATCGCGGGGGTCAGAAGCCTCGCAAACGCCTGCTGACCCCTCGCACCGTCACAGATGGTACACAGTTTTCCCCCCTTCGCTAGTCTTTGTGATCTTGCGAGGGGTCAATCTGTCAAACACCGTGGGGCGCTTCGCGGGGACTGGTCCTGATGACTCGCCTTTGATATTTTCCCACTTTGGAATTTTCATCCCAACAGGCTTCGCGGTTACGGCTTCGCAGGCCTCCTCAACTTCAGAAAAGTACACAGCATCAGAAAGGTGGGCCTCGCAGACCTCGAAGGGCCTTTCGGTGGCAGGTACAGTGATCTTCTTTCCAGCCCATATGCCTTTAAGGCACTGATGGTAGCTCGATGGGACCACTGCATACTTGTGCATCCACGACCTCCCCAAGATTACGTGATAGTTGGTTGGCCCCTCGATGATGTGAAACTTTGTTGGTGCACGAATGGGCCCAACCGCGAGATCCAGAACAATGTACCCCAGAGAGGGTTTCTTTTCTCCGCCAAAGCCCACTATCCCTACTAACGACTTTATAATTCGCGGCTCTGGGATCTCCAATCTTTTCAACGTCTCGAGGGGCATAATGTTGATCGATGCCCCTCCATCCAGAAACGCTCGCTTGAGCTCCACCCCGTTGATGTAAGCAGTTACAAACAAAGGTCTGTTGTGGGGGAATGGCACTTTTCTGTCTTTGTCCGAGAAGGAGATGGCATTAGAGTCCTCGCGAATGGTCCTTGCGACCGATCCTCCTTCCACCACACATGCCTCCTGGCTTTCGTTAGCTAAAGCCAGTATTGCCTTTGTCATCTCCACTCTTACGTTGTGGCTGAATCCCAACCCATCAAAGAAGGTCTTAAACTTGTGGCTTTTAGACAGAATCTGATGCCTTTCTTCCTCATTTACTTCCACGGTGGGCTGGTCATAGCTTGCAATTTCTTCAATGTGATCATAGAAGGAGGTCATATAAACCTCCTCAACCTCCTCATCTATGTCATACATGAAGTCGTAGTACCCACCATTATAACATTCTGCCATCGCGGCCCCTTCTTCGTGCTGAGGGTAGGGCCTGTCGCGCACGTCTCTGTTTACGCCAATTCTTAATTCATTGTTGTCTTGCTTCCTTTTAAAAATCTCCTTGAGTGTCCAACAATCACTCGTAGGGTGTTGCACCCTCCTGTGAAAGACGCAGTACCTCGGGTTTGCGCGATCTTGCTGAGTAGGCTGCACATTAATTTCTGGGAGTTTCAAGCACCCATCCGCGACCCACGCGTTAACGAGATCGACAACCTCCTCTACGCTGCAAGGATAAGGAGGTGCATCTCGCGCTCGGTCCTTGTAATCTTTGAAAGGCTTGATCCTTTTCCTGGGGTTGCCATCACCCCCCTGTGGCCTGCGCGAGGCCTGCGCGGAGGCCGCAGTAGCAATCCCACCAGCTTTACTTTTCCACGTGGTCTTTGGTACGTCCACGTCGACGGTGCCACGGATATTAAATGCTGCTTCCATCAGAGCCGAAAATGTCTGGTACTTGCCATTGATCAAATGCTTCTTATATTCTTTAATCATGCCCAGGAGGCAGATTTCCACCAGTCGTTTCTCTGGAACTGGCTCATGGCACTGAACAGCTTTATCTTGGAATCGTTTGATGAAATCAATGATGTCCTCCGTCAGCTTCTGCTTCTCGTTTATGAGGTTTAGCGAAGTGATCTTCTCTATTACTTGGAAAAATTTAGTGTAGAACAGGTTCACCATTTCTTCCCAAGTGTTAACAGAGTGCGGTTCGAGGTTGACGTACCAAGTGTATGCCCGCGAAGTGAGGGACTTAGAGAACTCTCGCAATCGAAGATTAGGATCTTGTGAATGGATACCCAAGCTTTCAATAAAACGGTGGACATGCTCCTGAGCACTTCCTTCCTTCCCATCAAACTTGACAAATTTGGGTGGCACATATCCTTCTGGATATGGCATGGTCATTATCACAGCAGGGTACGGTGGTTGAATCTCAGGACTAGGCAGAGTTGGTAACGTGGCTCTAGCTTTTTCTTGCTGCAGCAAAGCTTGGACATCAGCCAAAGTAAGGAATGCTTGGGGTTGTGGCCGCTGGGCCACGCCTTCTGCAGCTGGTGTGCCTGGCGCGCATACTGGAGGTACCATCTGGTTTGGATTATGTCCATTTTGTGGCGGTGGTGGTGGTGCGATAGGCGGGTTTACCACTTGTGGGTTAACCACTTGTGGGAGCTCGCCCACCAGGTTTCCCTCCACAACATTTTGTGGGGGCACTGGTGGAGCTGCTCGTGCCGTAGCAGCCACCACAGCCTGCGTGAGTTGGGCTATCGCCAAAAGCAACTGAGTTTGACCTTGTTGCATTTGCTGTTGTCCTTCTCTAATGAGTTGGAGAGTTTCAGCATTAGCAGCTAAGGTTTGAGCGGTATCAATCTCTTGAACTTCTTCTAACACAGGTGGTTGATTTTCCATTGCTCTTTGATGAAGGGTTTCAAGGGCACTTAAAAGATTATGAGAAGAAGAGCCTTGTATTTGTGAACCACTGCGTTGTGTTTGTAATCGTCTTCTGGTATCAACCATCAGCTATGAAAGCCTCCCCAGCGGAGTCGCCTTATGTAGGATGGGTTCTTCGTTAAATAATAAAATTAATCCGGAGAGGCAAACAATAGCTAATGATTGGACAGAAATGAGAGGATGTGTACAGGGGCGAAGGATTAAGCCAGGTATGCAAGAAGAGAAGGCAGCAGAATTCAATCCGTTCCCCTTGAGATCATCATCATCGTCCTTGAGGTCACAGTTCTAGATAGAGTGTGGACTCGCGAGCGCTAGCAAGAGCAATGCTCTTGTTTCCAGAGCTCAGAGGCACTTTCTCTCTCTAGAATTTCCGTGTTCTAAGGACAAATCTGAAAATCTCTCCTGGAATTTGTGAATGAATGTCTCATATTTATAGGGATCTGCACCCAATCATTGGGCCGCAGACATTTTCCCCAATAACATGAGGACACGTGCTCTTCCCGCATATCTAGGCGACGTGGGTGATGTCACTGGCCGTTAGGAATATTCCATCAGGCCATTCCAGTACATCGTTTTCCTTCGTCGCGACCCTTAATCCTTACAAAGCCACCAAGCCACTTGTATATCCCCTATTCCCGCTGTGCTTAGTCATGGTCGCGAGCCCTTTGGATCGCGCCGAGACCTAACTCGAGCTCGTATCGACTTCCCTTCCCCTGCCTTTTGGTCAGGTGCCGTCGCGAGTCTATTTCGCGTGTTCGCGTGAGCGTACACTTATTCCCCGTCGCGTCAACCATCTTTGCTGAGAGTCTCGCGAGGGGTGAACTTTTGCTTAAGGTGATGTTTCCCTTGCTAAGGGCATCCCTTTTCTTGAAAGTAATAGTAATCTAGATATTGTAATACCGCGATGGCCGTTCTTCGCGGTGTCTTATTCGCACGTCTTTAAACTTAATCGACGTCTGACGTGTCCCTTACAACTTTGCTCGAGCCACGTGGCTATCCATTCATAGGTTGGTCAACTGCCATGTCACCCGACGCGCTGACCTTTCCTACAGGGTGAGTTGGCCAATGCATAAAATCAGATTTAGCCTACATTTTACCAAAATCATTCCTCAAATTATAAAAACTAGCAAGTGATTTTAGTCCAAATTTATTAAAATTATTTCTCAAATGATAAAATGCATTGGGTGAAGATTTTATTAAACAAAGTTTTATCATTTAGAAAAATAGTGTGATTTTACCATACCTCAATAAAACTCAACTAACTAAAATGAAAAATCTCATTTTGTACATTGGCAAACTAGGCCTTAATTAGATATAAATTGAGAAAACATTATTTATATCGGCGGTGTAAACCAAAGTTTTTTTCAAATTGATTACATTGCGCCAAGTGTACATGTTTTACCTTTTGAGACTTCTGTTTGGACACATAACGCAATGTAATATATTTGGAGGAAACTTTTATTTATACCGCGGTACAAAAAAATATTCTCCCAAATAAATAATACTCTAGTTTTTTGTGATATACTTTAGTAAAATTGGTGAAAATCCTGGCCGTCCGTTTTTGTTCTTGACCCACCTACGAAGGAAGCCAACCAGCCAGGCAAGCTATTGTCGGCTGCTCCGCCCGATAACGTCACCCCATTGCCTAGAGATAGCGGTGAACTCTCAGAAAGAGAGAGAGAGAGAAGAAGAGAAAGCTAGAGAGAGTCGAACAGAGAATTCGAGAGAGAGACAGAGAGAAAGCATACATGGCCGACCACTCCGACGAATTAGACCAACTCCTTGACAGTAATCTCTCTCTCTCTCTCATACCTATGTTCAGATATGCGTTGCTATCTTTATGTGATTTATTGAATTTCCGTTATCAAAAGTATCCATTTAATTACGAGGGGGAGAAGAAAAGAAAATGAACAAATTTGATTTTCTGGAGTCACTGTAGTCCTGAACGAGAGTGCTCTTTTGCACCATCGAAGTTAGGTTTTCAAATTTCTTTGGTTTTGAGTTTCATATGATGGTTATATCTCGCCTCCATAAATCTTGATTATTGGCGTAAAAAGCATTATTATTTTTTTATTATGGGTATATCATATATGACCCATGATTTGAAGTGTTCGACGACCCGTCGCCTTCCATGGAGTTTCTTTGCTAACTCGTGCAATCTGAGAAGTGACTAATTTTTGTGTTTGTTTCTGTGTGTGAATTTTTGCAAGTTGAATAGTGGTTAGTGTTTTCCATTTATTTCACTTGGATGGACATTATTACCGGGGGCAGCTGCAGAAAATTGTATAATCATATTTTTCTTACAAAACACTAAATAAAATAAATATATTTACTTAGATTGAAAAGTTATTGGGGCTAGTTTTTATTTTGTTTCGTTGAACTGTATGATCTACTCACTTTCAAATTTAAGTGAATTTTCATTTATTCTACAGTTCTATAAATCTAGTGCAGGTATTAAAAAAAAAACAACTTATATGCAGGCGAATAGAATTTTAGTGCATTCGTTGAACCCAGGGGTTTGTTTGAACCCCCTCAAACCCCAATGTAGCCGCCCCTGATTCTTATTGCAGGTGAGAATTAGGCGGCACTGATATTAGATTATAGATTGGGAGGGAAAATAGAAATGGAGTAAATTTTTGTATGATATAACTAACCTGAGGCATCCCATTGGCATGGGTCTACCCATGGCAATGTGTGCAGCTGTGCTTATGATGAAAGTGATTAGTAAAAAGTACAAGCCAAAAAGCATCAAACTCTAGCCGCTTGGATGTTGGGGTTTTTTCTATAAGAAAATAAATCAAGTTATTTTTTGACCGATAAGCCAAAGACAGATTGGCAGAACTTTCGAGACAATAAAACCCATAAGCTACGGCATTTAAGCCGCAACAAACACACCGAAATGAGTATGGAACATTCTTAGGACCCTTTGCAAACAAACTTTCCAGTGCTACGTTGGACGGTTGACTCTCCCACTAGGTTAAGATGTTCTTTGATGCAATATTTATCAGGTTAATCTTTCTAATTGTCCTGTTTTGTGCGAGCACATGTGCTTTTATATACCTGCATTTTTTGTTTGTGTTTTTCAGCTGGATCATATGTTCCTCTATGTGCTGAATGGAGAAAAGGAAAGAAGTTATATTTGAACTGTGTTTTTTTATGTCAGGCAATAGTATATAGTAAACGAAATATCAAAAGTGCTTAAGGGGTTAACCTTTACCCTCAAAAGTTCCAGGGACCGAAACTATCCATCCACGTGCATGTATATGTGTGTTTGTGCTATCTTGCTAAGACAAAAATGGATTCTTCAACTCATCTTGCTAAGACCTACTAAGTTGACATTGAGTTGATTAGTAGGCTATCTTGGTGTAGGAAACTGCATACGAGTAGTATATATCTTTCTGGAGGTACATCAAGGAATAGAGGGAAGCAGTGCTGTAGACGATGGTGAAGATGGATAACAGCTTGTCTAAGGGCAGTGCAATCGTCCCGTGTACGGTCAGAGTGTCATGTGGGTTGAACTCGCATCTAGAGTAAATTGGATATTATAGCATGTTGATTATGTAGCGTATCATTCCATTACGGTATGCCTTGATATTGGAGACTCCTTACAAGAGCCTGAATGGCGATGCTCTATCTCTCACTAGAACGACCTGAGGAAACTGTGCCATGGGACCACAGAACTGGCTTCACCTTTCTCTTCAGCCCCCAAGCCACTGCCTCAGACTCCAATGGTGTCGGTTTTCCTGTGTAAGCCCTGCCTCTGAGCTTAGACTATTCGCCATTGGTGTCATATGCGCTGCTGTGAATTTGCTTGCCTCCCCGAATTGCCTCCCACATCATGCATGGTAAACCCCATGGCGGATTTGTTGAATTCTTGAGTTCTTTCTCTTTTAGACACTCAATACACACATTTTCCATGTGGGGCCCCTATCTCATGTGTGGACCATTCCGGTAAGTTATCAGTAGTCCCAAAAGCTTAAGCTGTTAGGAAATGGGCCAAACAATGTGTATCAAGCTATTCAACACCCTCCCTTAAGTGTGACCTTGTCTTGCACGTGGAGATGCAAATTTTCATAGATAGTGAAACATAATATGAAGGGGAAAAATAGAATGCAAACAGGAAACATTTGTAACAGAGAGACTTGAACCCAGGACTTCTCACAACCTGAGCTTTGATACCATGTTAAGTTATCAATAGTCTCAAAAGCTTAAGCTGTTAGGAAATGGGCCCAACAATATATACCAAGCTATTCAACACATTCGTGAGGCCTGACATGTCAAGGACATGTGGTGATACTTATCGGGCACTTACAGTTTTTTTTTTTTTTTGAATGGCCTACTGAAGTGGCAATCTATAATCAAGTCTTGGTAGTACTGTTACTAATTCTGCTTTCTCCTCGGCAATATATGATTTGGGTTTTGTACTAGCAATAATGGTTGTGGTGTTGCATTCGTTTTGCGTGTGCATTGAGCATATATGGTTTTCTTTTTCTTTGGGGACTGGGATATGGTTTGTCATGTTGCTTCTTTCCAAACGATAATTGTGTACACAACGGGAAGTAAAAAATTAGAATTTCAAGAAACCGTTGATGAAAAAGGGGTTACAAGAAATTGGGGAAGAAAAACTCTTGAGACTTGAGAATGAATGACTCCATCAACAGATAATCTGAATTAAGAGAAACTTTTTGGCAGCATAAAATTTGTCCTTTGAATTTTCACTAAGTAGACTACTTATTTCTTAATAAACCCTCTACTGGGTGGCGTTAAGTACTTGGTATATCACCTACAAGTTTAGTACATGTATGTGTGGATTTATCAACTTGAGCTTTAATACCATTGTCTATTTCAGGTGCTTTGGACGATTTCCAAAACCTCAATCTTAGTTCTTCTGCTCAGAGGTCTCTCTCTCTCTCTCTCTCTCTCTCTCTCTCTCTCTCTCTCTCTGTGTGTGTGTGTGTGTGTGTGTGTGTGCGCGCGCGCGTGCGCTCGCACGTATGTATGTATTTGTAGGTATAAATCTCTATATGCTTGTGCGTGCAACTAGAATTATTAAATGTTTTGGGATATCATTACTGGCTGTGAAGTAAAGACATAAACTTGGTGGCAGGAGTGGAGATGGTGGTGAGAAGAACCCAGAGAGTTCCTCTTTGCCAAGTGATGTCCAAGGATTGGGGATGGGTTTGCCTGACTTGCGGAGTAAGAAAAAGGGCAAGCAAAAGGTTTCAAAGGACTCACATGTATCTGAGGCACTTGATAAGCTGACAGAGCAGACTAGGGAGGCTGTCAAGGGTTTGGAGTCAATAGGTTCCAGGCCTGGTGCAGGAGATATCGAGAATGATGCAATGATGGAGGATTGGGCGAAGCAGTTTGAGGAGCTTGCTGGGACTAAGGTATGTTTCTTTAATTTCCGAAATCAGGGTTTTTGAGTTTTGCATGCCTTAGTTATTGGATTTCAAGATTACTAGGTGATTGGTAACTAAGTACTTGGTCACAGTAGAATTTGTGAACTCACTTAGAAACATAATTTCACTTCTCAATGTGAATCTGGAATTGTGATGGTGTTTATAATTAAGTGTTTGCTAATTGATGGTTCATTTCCTGGGGCTTGTTTAACCTTCTCTGATAAGTTTAGTACATGATGGAAACATACTGTTGTTTACTTGAAGAAAACCCTTGGAAAAGATATCATCAGACCCCTTGTGGAAAAACATTTGAATTACGTAATCCATCTCTTATAGTGATCTTCTCTATTATTAGCTGAGGTAAGAATGTCAATGGACCAGATCCAAATCTGATCTGCTTACAAAAAAATCCAAATCCGGTGTCTGTAAATCCTTCTAAGTCAATCTGGATCCGAATCAGAAGAATCCGATATCCGTCCGTTCTTTCTTCCGGTCTGATTCGTTTAGGCCCCATTTACTATCATTTATAATCTAACTTATTTAGCTTATTTGCTTAACAAAAGTTGATGAATGGTGTTTGGTATCAATTTATGTATAATATCGCTTATTTAGCCTCTAGCTCATTTTAATCTCCAATTTGTAGCTGTTTTTGCTCATTTGAAGTTGTAAAAGTATGTTTTACCAAGAAACACTTAATTCAAGAGTGTTTCTGTTTAATAGTTAAGATAACTTAGACATTTACTTGGTAAGAAGTTGTAGAATAACTTATTTAACAAGTAGTCTGAACTTTTATTTTAGCTTATAAAAAGTTGCACCGAAAACATCTGCAACTTATTTAAATTTTGTAAGTAGATAATCAAAACAATTTTAATCTGATAATCCAACTAATATGTCACAACAAACGGGGCCTTTATCCTACTGAAAAATGAGGCATGCAAGCCCAAAAATCCATCACTTGAAATCTAGGAACCACATCTAAATATTTAACACTTGAGAAAACCAAAAGCAAGTTCTCTGATCGTATTCGTAAACTGATCGAATTGGATATATCCAAATCTTGTCCGTTAGTTTTTGGATTTCCGGATTGTTTCAGATGCAGATCTAATCTGATTCATTAACGAGCCTTAGCCGAGGCATTCAGGGTTCTCAAGCGGGAGAGAGGTGAAATTGAACCTTGCGGCATTAAATCCACAGAGAGTCATGACCCATTCCACTTGAAATGCACAGGCTGGGTCTCTAAATAGTGGAATGAGTATAGAATGGTACTTAGGCATGGACCGCCTTTTAGCTTTAAAATCAGAAAATCGAACAGCTTCAGTTATTAATTTTAGAAGGGATCAAACTATTGATGGTACAGCATCTTCCATGCAGCAACTTTGTGCCTGTTTAAAGAATTTTATGTCTTCCCCTTTGCTTGTTGCCATATAATTACCATGATCGCAGCCAAATAAATGTACAGGAAACCTTTTAGGTGACACAATTAGATTCCTTAAGCTAAGATAAGTCTGGTTTAAACATTGAAGAAACGTAATTACTTTTTTGAACTCAAAATCCTTGCCAATATAGCTCATCAGCTTGTGGGATGATAGAAGTGGTAATAAAACAAATGTTTTTACCGGCTCTCGGATAGTTTAAAATCTGCAGTTACTCTACGATTTTTTTCCATGCAATATTGCAATATCATAACTTTCCTGCCAGAGTTACTCAGTACTGTTTCAGAGCTTCTTAAACACACTTCAAGCATCTCAGTAGGATTCACAAATTTATTTTCTTCAGACCAACGGGGGCCTGTCTTTGTCCGTGGTATTTCAGCTAGTATTTATCATCGTAATTGTTTCAATAATAGTTAGCACTATGAAGAATTTGTAGATGATGAAATTAAGTTGGAGGGACCATTTGTTTCACCGCACGACAGAAGCATACTTAGACACAGGGTCATTGAGATTTGTTATGAAAATTCCAAGTAATAGACCCGCAGGTTACAATTGGTAAAAAAAGATGAGAAAGCCTTTTTAACTGGAAAGATTTTTTTGTAGATCTGCTTTCAGTGTTAAATCCACCATTAGGAGGAAAAGTTTCTCTAGCTTTTCCAGGAGAAAGTTATCTTTATTAGCCAAATTTGCGGCCTGCTTGTTATCCTGAACACTCTAATCACTGATGACTCAGTGCCAAAGGGCAAAAGTTAATTACACTCTAGGAACTAGGAAGTGGCTAACATTTGTTTACAACAATCCTTTCCTGATGGCCACACTACTTGGGCAGTTAGAACTCAACTGCGGGTAGATCTGCTCAGATCCGCAGAATATTCTGATTCACGAAACAATCTCTGCAAGAAAACCTAATCACAGAGCAGCAAATTCTATTTATAGTGTTGTCAGCTATTGCAAGCATTTGGCACTATTCACGATTCAATTCGCAATTTGATTCACATTTCATGCATCCCCAGTACAAATCTTTGAGCACAACTATTTTGGGAGAGAATTTGTAGTGAATCATTTTCTGCAAATCAGCTTAATTGTCGGAGATGCTGCCTGCCTGCTGACAATTTGGATAGGATGAATCAAATCATACACGCCCGAGCCTTGAGTCTCAATCAATTGGGAACTACATGGCAAGCCTCAAATCCCAAAAGTGCAAATCAAAACCAACTTTGAAAATGAATTTTCTTACAAGTTTATAATTAAAATCAAACTTCTTTCAGTTATGATTCTAAAAATACTAGATTGGTTTTTTTCGTTGGTGTGCCATATTAAAGTTCAAAATCACATTTATTTCGAGTTTTAGAGGGTTTGTTTTCGTATTAGTAGAGTTTGACAATATGCTGCACGATTTGATCAGCATCCGTGTAGCAACCTGATTGTGGGTTGTCCTGGTTGTGTGGTTTAAGGTAACTCTTCTAAAAAAACTGTGGCTAAGTTTGGAATGTTTGCTTTGGCTTTCCTTTGATTAATGTTTTCCTAATGCACATTGTAGAATAAGAGTCTTTTGCCTGTTAGGAGCACTAACTCATAATGACGAGTTGAAGGTGGATCATTTTGCTCTGTGTGTGTGTGTGTGTGTGTGATCTATAATTCATAAGCTCCTACAAAACCAGTACCCTATTCCCCAGGAAAGAATATTGTTAAGTAAAATGTGTGTTTTGGAACTGTCATTCTCGGTTTTTTTCCTTTAACAGGGGAACAATTATTTTTATAATTATCAAAGGCAATTGAAAGGTCCAGGGTTGCGGGAACTGTTGGGGAGTGTAGAGCTCACCTAGTCACGCATTTAGCTGATCCAAATATTTGTAACCATATCTATATGTGTTGTACTGTAGGACAACTTAGGAAGCTGGGCATCCAGGGGCTCCGCCTCTGAGGTGTTATGGCCAAGGGTAATTAGGGTATTTCCTCTGAGGTGTTAAAGAAAAGGGTGGAAGGGCCTATTCATTTCCTGGCTACCATCACTAAACAAGTCGCTGGTAATCTGGTATCCATAGCTGCATCTCTGTGATAGCATCATATTTGCAATACTTGGGATTGTTACAGATTACCAGCAGGCTTGCTCACTGCTCGAATGATCCATCTCTGATGCATAGCTCATGTGATGTATGTGCCATGTGGCCGGATAGCCCATGACGGTGGGGTTGTTCACATGCTTTTTAACTCGAAACTAGGAAAGGACGTAAAGACATCTTTGACCATAAAAGTTGGTGGTTTTCTTAACATTGCCTACAATTCCAAGATGCGTATTCAAGAGCACTTATCATACAATGCGAAATCATAACGTGTTTGCCTTTTGTAACTATAGTTTTTGGTTTGCTGCCGTGTGCGTGCTTGTTTCCATAACCTTCTGTGGTTTGATACCAAACATTGGCAATCTATGGGGGTTAGTGTTTATCTTTTCTATTTACGTAGGACATGGAGTCTATTGTGGAGACCATGATGCAACAACTTCTGTCGAAAGAAATCCTTCACGAGCCGATGAAAGAAATTGGAGAAAGATATCCAAAATGGTTGGAAGAGCATCAATCGAAATTAAGCAAAGAAGACTATGAGCGTTATTCCCGCCAATATGAGTTTATAAAGGATCTGATTCAAGTTTATGAAACTGAGCCGGGCAACTTCAACAAGATTGTTGAACTCATGCAGAAAATGCAAGAGTGTGGCCAACCGCCCAACGATATTGTGCAAGAACTTGCTCCCGACTTTGATTTGTCAAGTCTTGGCCAATTGTAAGTATCCGAGTCTATTACTCCAAGCAATCTATATTGTTTCTGCGTATTCAAAATGATTTACAGCATGTGTCTATACTAAACTTACCTCATGATGTTCATTGTCGAACCTTAGGGGATGGGGGAAGAACGTTTTTCTTTCTTGTGCAATGTTGTACATTTAGATGGGATTTCGTTGTTGGAAAGGGCAACAAAAAACAATCTAGGTTTAGATTTGCTGGTTGTTATTTCTTCAGCATGTAGTAAAAGTTGGAAGGTAGATAATTGTGTAAGAAGTTAATTTTTTTCGTTGCCATTTGCCAGCCAACACCAATTACTGATTGTGCTCGAGATTGTTGAGTATAACACTATATGAACCCAAAGGGTGGCACTCTATTAACTATCATACTTAGGTTGGGTACCGAAGGTAGATCGTAAATACCCTCAAAGCATCCAAGAGTTGGTATATGTGAATCATTTTTGTGTCTAAGAGAGAACTCTTGCGTCATATTGCTAAGGTTTGATATTATAGAGAAAAAAACCAATACAAGGAATAACAAGGGTATTCCTGGAAGAGAGAGCTGATAAAATGAAACCAGCTAGCAAAGCAGACAAATAACAGCAAATCAAAGTTCTAAAGTCTAGTGCAAGAGAACTACAAGTATATTAAGGTATTCAGACCCTCTGGTACATTTGAAAATCCTATTGGAGATCAAGCCCAGTTGATCCAAAATATTTTTCATTGCATGCCACGAGCTGATTCTTGTCTATTGTTCATCATAGTTGGTTAAGGAGATTGATTTATTCATTAGCATGTGTTTGACTTTGCATTAGTTTTGCAATATTGGCGTTTCGAATAAATATGAGTATTATGGTAGAGACGTAGAGTACTGATGGTATATGCCTTGATACGATCTGAACTTGTTCCTCTTCTGCAGATCCCCAGAGATGCTTGAATCTCAACAGAACTGTTGTATAATGTGAGGCAATGACATTCTTATCGTCACTTGACCACCTTTCATTTTCTTGTTCTCTCATATTATATTCTTGTGCAATATCTCTGCGTAATAATTCTATTCAAATGGAATTAAGTTGTCAAATTCATGGACCCTGTTTTTTTATATATTCGGATGCCCAGTTTATGCTTTTCGCATGGTCGTCTCCTATATATGGTGGAGGTTTTGTGGGACTCGTTTCCTCTTTTTGCCTTTCTGAAGGGATTGAAGGCGCAAACCTAAAAGTGAAGCTGCTACATTTACTTTTTGGATTTTCTATTTTTGTTTACTCTTAATAAATCTATCCAATTTGCACACAAGGTCCCATCATTTTGTATCCAGATGCATTGGGAACATATAGTTTGCACTTGAATCTTATGTTTCTCCACTAACCAAACGCGTTTGTTTCTTTGT
Source organism: Vaccinium vitis-idaea (assembly GCA_963854785.1). Taxonomy (NCBI): domain Eukaryota; kingdom Viridiplantae; phylum Streptophyta; class Magnoliopsida; order Ericales; family Ericaceae; genus Vaccinium; species Vaccinium vitis-idaea. The sequence goes on from OY978224.1 coordinate 6,169,327, forward strand.
TGGGTTCGACTTCTATGCATCATTGTGGTTTTGCGGCACTGATGCCCAAAATAATTGTCCGTTTGATGTCAAAATTATTTGCGTCATGGGATCATCTGTTAGGCAGTTAGTACAGGTAGCAAATTTCGTAATCCTATATGCCTTGTATCTCGTGAGGAGAAGAGTCGAGAGCTTCACCAACTCTCACCCAAGAAAGAGCAGCAGCCCCAAATCGCTGCCCCTTCTCCGTCTTCTCCCTCCTCAGGCGGATTGATGGGTTTCAACACCGTCATTGGTTTCAACACCGTCATTGGTTTTCTTGTATTTGCTTGGACTTATGGGTCCTCCTGTTAGTTATTTTTACTAGTATCAAGTTATCAGCCACACCTTCTTCTCTCTCTTTAACTTCCACCCCTCTCCCCTGAGAACGTTGTCACTTATGTCCTCTGACTCGGATGTCGGTGGTGCTTGTCCATCTAGGGGTTTCGAGCTCTTTCAGGAGCTAGGATGTGGTTTTTAGGCAGTCAAGGGAAAGATTTCCCAGATTGATGGTGCTTGTACTTGAACCAATTGAACTTTTAAGTTCGACACGATGTTGGGGAAAAGGCCGTTGCGGAGTTCCGAGTCTTACACTCGTCTACCTGACCAAAATTAGGAAAAAACCAAAACAATTGGCTGCCAAACACCTCAAACAAGTAAATCCCCTCACTTGCCCGCCCTTCTCTTGACCTTTCCCCAAGAGCTAGAGCAATGATAGTAACTTGGCACTCAGGGAATTGAGGACTACAATTCGCGAGTCGATCCCCTCGCGTGTTGTCAACTCCTGTGTGGGGTCAATCATACAAGTCTTTGTTCCAGCTTTAATTAGGTCCTACACTAGCTTATGGTAAATTTTCTCTCGCAAATTAATTGTTCAACTGGATCGGATAAAAATTATTGTCGAGTCTTAATTGTTATAACTAGCGAATTTCAGCATTAATTGACATTACTTCAATACGCACCCTTTGTTTGTGTTTTATGGCATGCTACGTACTAGTTTTTGTCGCTCGAGATATGGTTTCTAAGAAAAGAAAAATAGTTTGTGGTTCAGTAAATAAATCGTTGTTGTTCAGCGTATAAACTTTTGTGGCTCATGTTATGAGATTTTTGTAGTCCTTAATTCGCATGACTTTTGTGTTGGTGATGGAAAATATGAATTTTTGTGGTCTAACCTACAAATTTTGTGGTTTAAAATATTCAGGGCTTGTAATGCCCTGATTTAGCCCTGATTTTTCAGACGCGTTAATTAATTAATTTTTAGAAATATGATTAACTTAATTAAATTGATTAAAACCTTACTCTTGATTAGTAGCAAAAGAGTTTCAGTTGACGATGACAATAAAAAAAAAAAAAATACAAAGTTTGAGTCTTGTCATATTACAACGTTTAAACTTAAAAAGTACATTTAAAGGATCAACTTCCAATAAAGGATCCCTCATTTTAAATAAAGTGAGGACTAAGCAAATTTTTTCACTTTCAGAACTGAATTTTGACGATCCGATTTAAAGGATCAACTTCCTATAGCGTTTTTAACAAAAACTGATCGAATAAAGCCCTTTCGGGTATTTTTTTTGGACGAATCCTCGTGGTGGACCTTAAAAACACATTTTTAACACATTTAACGGTTCGGATCGTCGAAATTTGGTCGGGAAGCATGAGGTCCTCACTTTGGTCCTCATATAAGGGTCCTTATTAGAAGTTTCTTATACATTTAAAATAGAACAAAGCTCAAAATGGGATATGGATTTCAGGCTGCCTCTTGCTCTGTCTCAAGCTACATCTTCCATCTGGTGGTATTGCTCGCTACCCTCTGTCTCAACACCTAGCATGTAACGCCAGGGCCAATAATAGCACTATGAGAGAACAACTCTCAATAGATAATCCCAACCCTTCTAATTGATTCATTACCCATAATAGATAAAACAATTCAATTATAAGAATGATAGTAAAGAAAAATCAAATCAGATCATTTCTCTTTTACTAGTTCACCTATGTGAGTTTTAAGGTTCTCCTCCTCCGAGAAATCTTTCCTCCCCTAAATTACATCTATGACCGTCCCATGATCTAACACCCCTCTTATTTATCTTGCACCGTGGTCTTAAATGAATCCACCTAAGTTATGTACCTAGCATGTTTTGTTTATGACCATAACAAGAGGTATAGGTAGCCACCGATGTCAACCATGTCGTGTCATACCAGAATTTCAATCACACAACATTTTAGAGTTTTGTCAGCCGCCCTTAGCCAAGGGTTCCGCTAGGTTGCTTCGAAACAACGCATGTGGGTTTCCTTTAAGTCGCTCCATTCCCAAAAGTCCTGATAAGTTGTCCCTATCGATTTCGGGTTCCCCTCAGACTACTCTTTTCCCAAGAGTCCTGGTAGGCCGCCATTAATCTAGTGTCCATTCTAACAGTTGATCAACCAATCACATGTAAAGATTCATAAATAAATCAAGAAACATGATACTCATGAAAAATAATCCACCACACATCAATTGAGATCCTACAGTACTTGTGTAGTTTCCTAAGCCTCGGGGATCAATCTGTAACAAAACCTTAAGGGTCATTGAGTAATTATTTATAACTTTGGGGTCTAAGTGTAATTTGGAAAAATTAGGGAGGACCCGCCCAACCATTATTTTTAAAAGTAGGACCGGCCTAGAATTTCACAAAATCTCTACCGTCCCATCCCGTCCCATCTATGAAGAGTGACACTCAGCCCCCAATTGTGATAGAAAAATGATACATACACTCCCTGGGAGCCACTCACAGCCACACCCTCTCTCACATGGGGTGTGGGGCCCAGATGTGGGGACCACACCCCATGTGAGAGAGGGTGTGGCTGGGAGTGGCTCCTAGGGAGTGTATGTATCGCCGTTCATTGTGATATTACTTTCAATTATATATCCAATACTGTATATGTTTCTTCAAGAAAAAAAAAAAAGTGACGTGGCGTTATTAATTTTGAGTGACACTAGTAAATTTTGGGTGGTGTTAGTAATTTTGGGTGATGCATTTGCAAATTTTAGGGTCACACTCACATATTCCCCCCGTCTCTTTTGTCTCTTTTTAAGCGATCCCTTTCGGAATACGTATAATTTCAAACCTCTAAAAAAATAATATTTTGAGAAATATTTTTGAGATAGTGTTTGGATGTGTTTTTGGAAAAAGTAATAATTAGAGAGAAGTGTAATAATTAGAGAGAGATAGAGAGAGAAATGAGAATAATGATTGGAGAGAGGACATGAGTAGAGAGAGAAATATGATTAATGATTGGAGAGATGAGAGATGGGGAAATGGATTCCATTTTTTTAGTGTAATTGCTTCATTTTTTGATGCCATAATAATGGTCAATGGAATTTTCTTTGCCGATGAATTCATTTTTCGATGCCATGATAAAATGACTTGGTAGAAGAGATGGATTATACAAGTGTAATTGATACTTTTGCTTCTAAAAACGCAACACGAGTAATATTTAAGTGATAATCGTGCGTTATATATGTATTTGGAGACTTAGTGTTTTGACTTTTTTGTTATTATATAGTAATGAGTAGTAGAACTTTATAGTGTCTTGGCTTTGTCGTATTGTGATTGTTACTAGAAAAAAAAAATTAAGTGTCGTACTCTTAGGGAACATTTTTTAGGCCAGGCCTAGGGCACTCCAAACCCTTGGGCCGGCCCTGGATTCAACAAGAACAATCATGGCCACAACTTTACACTTGTTGCTCAAAACATGTTTGGCATCATTCCCCAATACCTAAAAGACAACACTCGTGAGTTATAATATACGTCCCTACTTGCTTAAGCTTTGGCCATAACCATTTAAGCTAAATCCAGATTACTTTTTGTAGATATTTTCAAATTCCACAAACATAAACTTTGTTTCCAGCTCTTACTAGAAAGCTAGATGTTCTGAATTGTTACAAAATGACAATATGTTTCTGATTCGGATATTTGATAGGGGCAATCGCAGTAATTTCTAGACGACCTTGTTACCTTCCAAGTTTTCTCCATTTTCAAAAAAAAATTCAAAAAGATTCTTTTTTTCCCAAAAAGATTCTCTCTCCACTCATTACCTTATTATTTAATTTCTCTCTCTATCTCTCTAATTATTACCTCATTTTCAAAAACTCAATCAAACACTATCTCAAAAATTCTTCTCAAAATTTTCTTTTCAAAATCCATCCAAACATTAGTTTGTTTCAGTTGAAAAAATAGTGCTTGGTTGGGGTTTTTTTACTGCGGCTTAACTGGTTGGTGGGTGTGTTATAAACAACTTTGAGCAAATCCTGTAAATCCCAAAATCTTGTACATTTTGGGTTCAAACTCAGGTTGTAATTTATTCCGATTTCTCTCTCAGTGATAACCATTTTCTTGAATACTAAATATAGGGTGTAATTTCCTTGAGGCAATGGAAAAGCTTACCAAAGCCTATGAGTTTGCTGTTCACGTTCGCGCATACAAATATGTTCAAGCAGATTTCCCCCACTATCTCTTCAATGTGCATGCATATGATTTAGTAAGCAACATTAGAGGCGATGATGACATGATCACCACCTCTACTTCAAAGAACCTAACTGATTCATCACCTAGCAAAAAAGCTCGTACACAACTCTTCAACACTAAGGACGACACCTTCCACGATTTACAGCTACTTATCTGTAATATATCTAAGACTTACTATTATATGACTTTGTATCTTAGTAACTAAGGGCATCCACAGTGGATTCTTAAAAAAGCTCCTAAGTGAGACTCCTAACATTTAGCAATTCATTTGCTCAATTTTGGTCTTCAATGGGCTTCCCATAGAAGCTTCTAAGGATAGCTCCTTAGCATGGCTCCTACCACACTAGCTAAGTTTAGAGAGGGAGTTGGGAGTGAGGAGAAGAGAGAGAAAGAGAAAAGGAGAAGAGGGAGGGGGGAATGGGGGACCCACTTATATTTTTGTGTCCATAAATAATCTTAGGACACAGTCTAGGAGCCAATTTTAGAGAGTCCATTAGAGTGTTCTCATATTCCTAAATTAGCAAGTTTTTAACAAACAAAATTGGACCCCACTTTTGTTTATGTGTCAACTTTATGAGTCATTTTAGGAGTCAAATATAAAGAGTCCACTGTGGATGCCCTAAACTCCCTTAAAGATTCACAGTCATTGATCAAGCATATTCAAACTACAATGTGCTACATCCACAAAATGATCAATTAAAGGCCTGAATCTTGTATGTATTTTGTTATTTAGTGAAACTTAGCAGATCATATGTTTCATATTCTGCTCATCTTTTTTAATGCTAGCATATTCCATGAATGAACAATTTTTACACTGGCATATTCGGTCATCTCAGTATAGCAACAAACACATAAAAACACCGAGCACACAATATCGTGCGTAGCACGAAGCCCCCACTAGTGCCCTTAGATGGAAATGCCGTGCTTGTTAGACCAAAAGTGAGTTTACATCATTTGGGCTGGGCTCTTGGGTTACACAACTTGTATTGAGTGCTTGCTCTCGGTATGTTAGGTTTGAGATGTGTATGCTAATTAGCTTACTTTGTGGGCAAAGCTTGTAAGACCAAAAGTGAGTTTACCTCATTTGAGCAGGGCTCTTCGGTTACAGAACTTGTATTGAGTGCTTGCTCTCAGTCTGTTAGGTCCAAGATGTGTATGCTGATTACCTTATGTGGGGGACTCTTCACCGGAGTGAACTCTTTGGACCTCTTGGAGTGAGAAGGGCACCGGAGGAAAGGGCAGTGCACGCCTGAGCCGCTGCTGCTCACCGGAGATGATAACCTGCACACGTAGGTAACCACGTCAGTGCCTAGCCCGGACGGTGGTTGTCCGGGAAGGCACTCCGATGATTAAGTCAGTCACCGGAGGGGAGAAATGCACCAGAAATCTCAGAGAAAGAAGTAAAGAAGAAGAGTTATGAGGGTAGTGAATGAGGAGAGAGGAATACCCCCTGTGGTAGTTGTGGCTGGGTATTTATAGGCTGAGGGGCGTGCGTCCCACGCGCTCGGCGCCCCTCACGCGCCTGTCATTCACGCTCGGAATGACAGGTGATATGACCTTCACCCCAGCCCCAGACGCCATGTCTGGGTTGACGTCACGGCACGTGGGTTCGAGTAGTCAAATCAGCTCGAGACATTCCCCATCACCCACGCGCCTCTGCAGGCGGCGGTGGCAGAGTTGGTGACTGCCGCATTTAATGCCTCATCATGGACTGTGTGGCGTGCCCGACACACTTCCACCAAACCGGATGTGTCCGAGCCCCCACGTTACCGAGGTCGACAGACTCGGCAGGCGTGCGGCCCAACCCCCCTGGGCGCTCGGCGCGTCGCTCGGCGGAGCTCCCGAGGGTCGTCTGGGAACCAAGATGCGAGTACCATGCTCTCGGCACCAAGCCGTTCGGTAGCCTCCGTTCGAACCTATATTCGTCCAAGACCCTGTGTCCGCACCGCCCGCCGTGGGCACCGTTCGTTCGGCATCGTCGAGGCGGATCGATCTGCATTCGGTTTTGCAGACCCTGAGGCAGTGATCTTTTTGGCTCTTCGTGATGTGGAGGGAGGGCCTTCGCTGACCCCTATGAACCCGGCCGCTACAATAGCCCCATCAACTTCCCACGACGAGGGACGACGAATGTGGGAGTTGATTCGATCGGATTATGCGGTCGACAAAACGGAGGTCGGGGAGCCATGATCGGAGGGTCGCTCCTGCGGTCGGGGCCCTGACGATCCGAGTCTCTTTATATTAAGCGCTCGGGTTGGATAGAGCTTGAAGCGTCGCGTCGATGAGTGACGTGAAAAGACGCCTGACACGCCGTGTCAGGAATCTATGACGCGTGGTGACGTTGCTGCCACGCGTCGTCGCACGGTTGGTCCGAGCGCCGTTACATGGATTCGCGCCCAAACGGTTTAAACGTCGTGGGCAGGTGTCACGTTGCTATTGGGCGCCGCTTCGCCTCCCGAGCCGGCGCCTTAATGGCTCTTCAGTCCTTCCCCCTATAAATACAAGGAGGGGAGGAGAGAGAGAGGACCGTTACCCTCTCTCTCTAGCACCAGAACCCTACGCCGCCACCGTCCGCCGTGCTCGACCGCTCCTTCCTCGCGGAGATCTCACTTTCAGGCCAAGATTCTTCCACCAAATCCAAGGTATTGTGTTCTTCCCTTGTTTCTATACGTTTTGTGAAGCTTTTTGTGCGTTTTTGTTGCATTTTGGGTGGGTTTTTGAGTGTTTCACTTTTTCGCTTTTTCTGCCTCTGTTTTTGTTTGAGTTTTCCGGCAGTTTGTGCGGCGGAGCACGGCTGCCGGATTCTGGGCTTGAAGAACACTCAACGTGTTCTTCCGAGCGTCCCCTCATCGAGCGAACCGCTTTTCGCCGAGGGCGGAGGATATACCCGAGCGTGATTTCTCTTTAGGTGTTGCCGAGAGCTCATAGGTAGTAGGGCTCTCGGACAATCAACGACGTGCGGGGAGCTCGGCAGGGGCCGACGCTCAACCCTTTGTATTTTTCTGAAATCACACCTGTGCATATCGCTGATGGTTGTTTCACCCGTGCACTGTAGGTCTTTCTTGGATGAGCTCAGACTCCTCGGACTCATCTTCCGACGACGTCCTTGCCGAATCCCAGTTCAGCGACTTCATCCAAAGCGTCCTCTTCAGAGAGCAATTGAGAAGTCTCGGGAGAGGCTATAGGAGCCAAGCACAGTTCAGCTCTCCACCACCCAAAGCCATACCCCTAGACATAGCCCCGATTCAGGCCATAACCCCTGAGCGCTGGATGGAGATGCAAACGGAAGCCAGCCGCGCCGAGAGCGGCGCTCAAGCCTCTTCGTCCAGGCAGAGCCCTCGTCCGAACCCGGTCCCCGAGACGGCCGTGCCGACCGATGTCCCTTCATCCCCCACCATTGACCCTACCGAGCTCCCAGATCTCTCCGGGGACTGGGCTTCGGACCCCGAAGTGGTTGAGATCGACAGGGAGACAGCTGGGTTCAAGGAGCCCGAGCCCGCGGTGGTCCTGGAGGTGGACGATTTCTTGGTCCAGTCTCTTCATACCGAGGGGAGCGTTCCTCATGCCGAGGGTGAAGGCTCGCAAACCGGCCTGAACGCTCGAGCTGAGGATGATGACGGCTCCTCGCACCGCGATGTCGAGGACGAAGGGCAGGAGCAAGCCCCCGAGGATGAGGATGAGGCTGATGTAGAGGGGGGCGTCGAGTACGGGCACGGCTGGGAGTCGATTCCGCCGCCGAACCCAAAGCACGGGAAGTGCAAGTACGTCGACACGTACTTCGACGGCTCTCCGGACAAGCTCGCCGCGTTCCGAAGGGACTACAACATCCCCGAAGACGTGGAGATTGCGAGGCCTACAGACAACAGAATCCACTACGTGGAAGGGCAGGTGACCGTGCCCCTGATGGCCATCGCCGAAGGTGGGTTAACCTTTCCCATGCCACGCCTCCTCCGACAATTCCTGGATGTGTACGAGCTCGCCCCTCACCAACTGGTCACCAATGTGTACCGCATCATCTGCTCAGTGGTGAGGTTATCCGAGCGGCACAACATCCCCTTCCGCCTGTCCGACCTCATGGCGGTCTATACCGCGGCGCGAAGTAAAAGCTACGGCCGTTATTACTTCTCGAGGCGCCCCGAGTACCCCCACCTCATCGGTCAACTCTCGGACTCGGAGAGGCATGCCTGCGAGCTAGTTATAGTCAGAGGGAACTTCGAAAAAACCCCGGGCGAGGACTCCAGGTGGTCCGTGCCCTGTAGTCGCGGGAGACCCAGTAAGCCGAGAGCTCATACTTGCACTTTCATTCATTTCATGTTTTCTTATTCCATGTACTTTTCTAATCTGCATTTGGCCTCTTTTTCTGTCATTTTTTTTTTTTTAGACTGCAGGAAGGTGACAAGGAAGCTCGCCGAAGACGCGGACGACGACGTCATCGACCAGATCTTTGCCATCCCCAACCGCACTGCTCCTGAAGTCCTCGGCTACGTGCCATCGTACAAGGGCTTCCTGAGGAGGGGAAAGAGTCCCGTGAAGAGGACGGGTGAGCGCCGAAGACGACTCTTCGACCCTGATCTTCTGCTGTCCGACTTCGTCGGCCGGGAGCGCTTACCGCCGAGTACCCAACAACCACCCCAGTCCTTCGCCGAGGGAAGCATCCCCGAGGGTGATATGGCCGGATCTTCCGCTTTGAGGGAGGCCCAAAGGAGGGAGAGGGCCGAGAAGAAGAGAAAGGATGCCGAGAGGGCAGCGGGCCTCAAGGCAGGTCATGCAGCTGAGGGGGAAGGTCCAACGAAGAAGGCACGGACGAACGAGGCCCCAGAGGGATCCAGAGAGCCCCTGCCACCAACACCTCCTCCCCAAGCCACCCCGACCGAAATTCAGCCGAGGAGGTCTGCCCCCAAAGACAAGCAGGTGGTATCTCCGCCACTCGGGGACACACCTTCCCCGGCTGAGAAAGACGAGCCGTGGATCCCGGTCATCCGGACGTCGAGCGGCGAGCCGGTAAAGAAGAATGCCAGCGTTCGGGAGAGCCGAAAGACGGCGATGACCCTGCTGAAGGCCCTCGCCCTGCCGAGGGACATAAAAGCCGAGGCGAAGAACACGGCAGATAACTACGCCGATCTCTGCACACATATCGTGAGGGTAAAACTCCAACTTCACACTTCGTATTTTTCCTAAGTATTTTCCTTCGGTTTATTGATTAATTAGCTTGCGGAATTTTTTTTGTTACAGGCTGGCCAATCGGCTTTGGTTCTCGGCGACAAGGTGTACAAACTTGGCGCCGAGAAGAGCGAGGTTGAGAAGAAGCTGGAGGCGGAGCGGAAGGCTCGGGCGGATCTGAAGAAGAGCGCCGAAGCCCTAGCCACTGACGGCCAAGAGCTCGAGAGGCAGCTGGCGGAGGCTCGCCGTCTTCAGAAGGATGCCGAAGAGAGGGCCATTATTGCCGAAAGCAAGCTCACGGCTGCTGAAGAGAGGGCCGTTAATGCCGAGAAGGGCCTGCAGCGTGCCAAGGCCGATCACGATGAGATGATGGCCGCTGCTGATTCCAACGGCTACCAACGGGGGGCGCGCGAAACGCTGCAAAAGTTCGCCAAGGAGGCCAACGAGAATGAAGAAAAAGCCTTCGCAAAAGGGTACCTCCTTGGTCGTGCTGATTGCTGGCCCCAAGCCTTTGCTCAAGCCTTCGACATCATCTCAGTGCCGGCGGACTCCGCCCTTCGGTCCTCCATTCCTCCTGTGCCCGAGACCGAGGTCCCGGAGATGCCCTTTGACGAAGACGAGGAGGACGCTCCCGAAGGGAATGGAACCGAAGGCGAGGACGCCGCCGACGCCACTGCCGGCAACCAGGACCAGACTCCCGACGGCACCAACACGGAGGCCATCCTCTCGTAGACTGTTTTTTTTTTTTTTTTTTTCAAGTACTTGTACCCGGGGCCGAGCCTCCTCCCTATTTTAATGAATGAATGCTGGTTTTGACATTTTCGTACCCTTATCTGCATGGTTTCATATCTTTGTCCGAATAATTTTACAAGTCATAGCTCTCGTGGGTAATATCTTTGTATAAGCCGAATCGTGATCGCCGAATCGCGTCATAATCACTGGAATTGGAAATAACTAGTAGTTACCCACTGGAAGTACATAACAGCCCCTGCTTCGGCGGGGGGTCAATGCAATAACGGCGCCCAGCCGAAGCGAGTGAGTTCATAATTTCACGCAAACGTTTGTATAAGAATGCGTCAAGCGAAACAATAGCCCCCGGCTAGTTTGCCAGGTAGATCCCGGGACCAGGGGCATCTCCCCGAACGCTGGTACGTATTAGCGCCCGCTCTATCAGACACGATCGTGTGTTCAACCGAACGCTAACGTATCGTTTCGGCCGAGTAGAGACTTTTGTTCAATCGAACATAGACGACCGTTTCACCGAACGGGGTCGGGTCGTTCCACCGAACGGAAGTGATTTCGATATGGTCTTCATGCCGAGAATAGTTACTTGTAGGAAAGTAAAAATCAAGAAATGACAGCAACTATAAAGAAAGGATCTTATCATTAACATCTCGATCCCTAGGCATTACAAAAAGCTGCCGAGGGCATGACAAACGCAAAAATGATAAACATAAGATCCTAACCATAAAATTTCCTTAACTTTGAGGCGTTCCATGGGTTGCTGACTGCTGTGCCGTCCATCTCAGCAAGCTTGTAGGCCCCATAACCAGCTTTGGCTAGGATTCGGTAGGGGCCCTCCCAATTGGGCATGAACTTCTTTTTGTTTTTCTTTTGCACGACCGCTCGGAGGACGAGATCGTCAATATTAAAGGGGCGGAGGCGAACGTGCTTGTTATAACCCCGAGCCACCTCCTGCTGGTAGGCCGCGTACTTGATGTGAGCTTCATCACGGAGATCCTCGATTTGATCAAGCTCGGAGGCCAGGTGCTCGTCGTTCGTGGCTGGATGGAACGCTTCGGTTCGGGCGGAAGGAACAACAGCTGCAAGTGGAAGGACGGCCTCCATCCCGTAAGCCATTGAGAACGGCGTTCGGCAAGTTCCTCGCCGGGGGGTCGTTCGGTAACCCCAGAGGACCTTGGGGAGTTCCTCCACCCACTTCCCGCGCTTGTTAGTCAGCCGACGCTTGAGGCCGGCCGAGATCGACTTGTTGGATGCCTCGGCTTGGCCATTTCCTTGAGGGTAAGCCACGGTTGAATTAAAAACTCGGATATTCTTTCTCTTGCACAGTGTTTTAACGGCCTCGGCGACGAACTGAGTGCCGTTGTCGGAGATGATAGCATAGGGTACGCCGAACCGAGAGATGATGTTCTTCCAAATGAACTGCTCGACCTCGGAGGCCGTGATGTGGATCAGCGGTTCGGCCTCCACCCACTTGGTAAAGTAGTCTGTGGCCGTGATTAGGTGCCGAAACCCTCCGGGGTCGTAGGAAGAACTCCAACAATATCAAGCCCCCACTGGGCGAACGGCCATGGGCTTGTGAAGGGCTGCAGGGACATGGTGGGCTGGTGAAGGATGGGGGAGTGTCTCTGGCACGCCTCACACTTTTTGACGTAATCCTCGGCGCTCCTCTTCATTTTCGGCCACCAGTAGCCCTGGGTGATAGCCCGCTCGGAGAGAGAGCGACTGCCCGAGTGGCTGCCGCAGCTTCCTTCATGGAGCTCATGGAGGACGTGAGGTACCTCGGCGCTGTGCAGCACGCGGAGGTCCGGACCGACGTAGGTGCGGCGGTAAAGCTGTCCAGTCGGGGAGAGGAAGTAGGACGCGGACTGGCAGCGGATTCGGTGTGCTTCTTTCTTATCAGAAAGGAGGGCCTGGTCTCGGAGGTAGGAGATCAGGGGATCCATCCAGCTTGGGCCAGAAGCAGCGATTGTCATAACGTCTTCGGCGCCCGGCTCGAAGCTTGGGAGCGCGATCTCTCCAAGCGTGATCGTCCGCGTTCCTCCGAGCTCGTTACAGGCCGATCCAAGGGCAGCAAGGGCGTCGGCATGAGCGTTCTTGGCTCGGCCGATGTGGGAAAAGTGGACGGTCTCGAAGCCTTTTTGCAGCTCCAGGACATGGCTGAGGTATTTCAGCATTCGAGCGTCTCCAGAGCCATAATCACTATTCAGCTGGTTCACAACCAGCATGGAATCACTATAAACCTGCAGTTCATCCACCCCGAGAGCAAGAGCAAGGCGGAGTCCAGCAATTAAGGCCTCGTATTCGGCCTCGTTGTTTGTGGCTGGGAAACCGATGCTCATTGCACACTCGTGGATGGTCCCTTCGGGAGAGATTAGCACAATACCAGCCCCTGCCCCTCGGCTGTTTGATGCTCCGTCGACGTGCATCTGCCAGGACTCGCCCGTATAAATTGTAGCCGTGCGGGGAGGGGAGCGCTTGAGGACGAACCCAGATTGCTCGGGGGCGGTAGTGCTTTTGGCCCCCTCGGCACCTCCGTCTCTGGCTCTCATTTCTTCCTGGAGATCAGTTTCCAGCTTTGGTGTGAGCTCGGCGACGAAGTCTGCCAGCGCCTGACCCTTAATCGCCGTCCGGGGCTCGTACCGGATGTCGAAGTTGGCCAATTCCAAGGACCACTTGCAGATCCGATCCGAGAGATCCGCCTTGCGCATGACGGTTTTCAGAGGGTACGCCGTGATTACCACGACCGTGTGGCTCTGAAAATAGGGTAGGAGTTTCCTCTTCGCCGTGACCAGCGAAAGTGCCAACTTCTCAATTGGCAAGTACCTGGTTTCGGCTGGGAGCATTGTTTTGCTCGAGTAATAGATTGGGAACTGTTCCAAGCCCTCCAGCCGAACCAGTGCCGAGCTCACAGCGTGTTCGGACACTGCCAGGTAAAGGTAGAGATCTTCGTCTTCCCTCGGCATGACTAGCAGGGGTGCGCGGGACATGTAGTCTTTAAGCCCGGCGAATGCAGCGTCGCACTCAGAATTCCAGACAAAGGCTCTCTTACTGGTTTTGATGGATTGGAAGAAGGGTCGGCAGGCATCGGATGACCTGCTTATAAATCGATTGAGGGCAGCTGCCATCCCTGTCAACCGCTGAACCTCCTTGATTGTCGACGGCGCTCGGAGCTTCTGTATAGCTTCTAGCTGGTTGGGGTCGGCCTCGATCCCTCGGCGGGTCACGAGGTACCCCAAAAATTTCCCCGAACCGACCCCGAACGCACACTTTTCTGCGTTAAGTTTCAAACCGTGCCTCCTGAGGATAGAGAAGACCTTTCCGAGGTGGGAGAGATGGTCTTCTGCGAATTTGCTTTTGATCACCATGTCGTCAATGTAAGCTTCCATAATGTCGCCGAGCTCCCTAGCGAACATCTTGGAAACCATTCTTTGGTAGGTGGCCCCAGCGTTTTTTAGTCCGAACGGCATGACCCGGTAGCAATAGGTACCCCTCGGCGTGATGAATGCGGTTTTCTCGACATCCAAGCTGTGCATCGCAATCTGGTGGTACCCACGGTAGGCGTCCATAAAGCTGAGCCTAGCATGGCCAGCCGTGGCATCGACCAGCTGATCTATCCGAGGGAGGGGGAAGCAGTCCTTGGGGCATGCGTCATTGAGGTTAGTGTAATCTACGCATACCCTCCACTTCCCGCTCTTCTTTTTTACTACCACGGTGTTTGCCAGCCACGTGGGGTACATCACCTCTCGGATCGCTTCCGCCTCGATCAGGCGGTCAACCTCTTCCAAGACGGCGTCGGAGTGAATGGCCGAGGACCGCCTCGGTTTCTGCACTACTGGCCTCCTAGCCGGATCAACATTGAGGGCGTGCGTGATGAAATCAGGGCTGACACCCGGCATTTCATAAGGAGTCCACGCAAAGACCTCGATGTTATCCTTGAGGAAGCATACCAAGTCGTTCCGCTCGGGATTAGAGAGATCCGATCCGAGCATGAAGTACCTGGTGCCTTCTTCGTTGATGGGCACCTTAATCAGTTCTTCGACCGACTTGTCTTCAGCCTTCGAGCCTACGTCTTCGAGGACCGGGGTGCATTCGGGCACCTCAATCCAGTGCACCTGCTTCGGCGGTCTGCCCTCCCTTCTGTCCTTCTGGCGGACGGCATTGACAAAGCACCTCTTGGAGGCCATCTGGTTGCCCCGGATGGTCTCCTGTTTCCCAGACGTGCCAATGAACCGGACGCACTGGTGGAGGGTCGACGCGATAGCTCCCATTGCGTGGAGCCAGCCTCGTCCCAGAATGGCGTTGTATGGGCTCGGGGAGTCCACCACAGTGAACTCTATCTCCAAACGCATCGACCCCGCCCAGACCGGGAGGGTGATGCTACCGAGCGGGTACACCGGGAACCCGGAGAACCCGACAAGGGGGGTGTCGGCAGGGGTAAGCTCATCACGCGTTCGTCCAATGGCTTTGTAAGCCGAGTAGTAAAGGACGTCGGCGGAGCTCCCCTGGTCCACCAAGATCCGCCTGACCTCCACGTGGTCGATACTCACCTCGATCACCAGGGCGTCGTCATGCGGGAGTTGCAGCCCATCCAGATCCTGCTCGGAAAAGGAAATAGTGTACGGGTCAAAGGGTTCCAGATACTTCCGCTTTGGCGCTCTGCCGAGCGTCATTACTTGCATAGCAGCTTCCATCTTTTGCAGCTCTTCATGCATTGCCTCGGCTCGGGCTTTACCAACCGGGCCGTGGATCGTAACGACCACCCCCGGGCGCACTCTGTCCCCTTGCGCCTGCTGCCCTTGCGGCTGAGGTACGATAGCCTGCTGGTTCGGTTGGGGGGCAGCCCCTCTGAGCACGGTCGGCGTGCGGCTGCGGTCTATCCACTCCTCCATGCGTCCCTCGGCGACCAATCGCTCGAGGTGTGCTTTAAACGGCCGGCAACCAGTCGTGTAGTGGCCCACCTCATTGTGGTATGTGCACTTTCCTTTTTGGGTGGGATCTGACCCCATTTTCTCCTCCGGCCAGTAGAACCATCGTTTCCTGCCGATTTCCATCAGCAACCTATAGATTGGCATGGTAAAGACTGTGGTCTCGGCGACATAATCGTTGTCATTTCGGGGGGGCTTGTCCCATCCCCCTCTGCTGTTGTTGCTCCCGCTGGCATCCCGGGGGCCCCTGCTCCCGTCTGCCCCGCCTTGATCGTTTCTTCCCTTCCTCAGGTTGTTAACTTGTTTCTTTGCTTCCTTCGGCATGCTCTTGCCGGAGATTCCTTTTGACGCTCGGTCAAAGAGCAACTCCTCAAGCTCTCGGAAACGGTTCACAGTTTCCATCAACTCCACCATGTTCTTCGGGGGTCGCACCATGAGCTCCTTGAAAAGGTCGGAACGGTCATCGAGCCCATTTTTGAATGAAGTGGAAGCGATCCTTTGATCACAACCCTCCACGAGGCTGTAGACCTCCCAATATCGTGCAATGTACTCTTTCAGGGTCTCGTCCGAGCCTCTCTTCATGTTGACAAGCGCGTCGAGCGTCTTCGGCTGTGTGTTGCTAGTCACAAACCGAGACGTGAACGCGCGCTCGAGCTCGTCGAAGTCACTTATAGACCCCGGAGCGAGCTGGCTGTACCAAAGGAGGGCCGTGGTTCCCAAGCTCATGGAGAACGTCCGGCACATGAGGAAATCGCTATGGCCGTAGAGCTCGGAGACCAGGCGATACTGCTGGACGTGCGTAATCGCGTCCGTCTTGGGCTCATACTTATCAAATTTGGGTATTTTGAACCCGCGCGGTGGCGCCGCCTCGGTTATTGTTCGTGAGAAAGGGGATTGCTTTGCTTTCTCTAACCTGGAGTCGGCAGGGTAAGGGCGGTTGAGGTCTACCGCTCGGTATTCCCCATGGGCGCGTTTTGCTGGCCCAGCGGCTCGGCGCTCCGTATCGTGCCCGTCTGCGTGCACGTTGCTCCTCTCGGAGGACAGCCTTTTGTTGCGCCCCTCCCGGGCCCCTGCCAGCTCTTCCCGGTGGCGACGGTCCCTGGTGTCGGGCTCGGCGTGATAAACCTTAGTTTCGCCCGTCTGTGCGTTAACAAGCACGATGCTGCCACCGTCATTCCGCAGCGTGTATCTGTCCCCGGGCCTGAGACCGTTGTTTTCGTTATGGCCATGACCTGCCGTGACTTCGACAGGGTCGGTGACCACGTTGCCTCGCGGGCAATTACCCCGAACGTTGGGTGCCCCACTGCCAACGCCATGCCTATCCACCGATCGGCTATGACGCCGGTCTCGGTCCCGGCCCCCCGACTGGTTATGGTTACGGTTGTCCCCTCGTTGTTCGTGCGATCGGTCCTGGCCGTTGTGGTTCTGAGGAGCGTCCGCCGGGCCCTTTCCCTTATGTTGTTGATTTTCCGCCTCTCGAGCGTATTCCACATCCCTTCGGACGTTCGGTGTCCGAGCGCTCGATGCCGTGGCGCTATCCTCGGCGTGGTCAGTCCGCTGAGAACTCCAGCCGCGTGTATGCTGCTGGTGCGAACGCGCCGTTTCTGATCGGATAACAAGCGCGCCGCCTCGGCGGTCTACCTCCACGACCTGTCCGAGACGTGAAAATACTGGGGCACGTCCCTCGTTGTCAGTCCTTGTGCTCGGCGGTGGCCTCGGAGTCCTCGTCCGCCCGCCAGACCTTGATCTTGTGGGCTGATTCCTGGCCTCCTTCATGGCCAGTACTTCTTTCCTTAATAGCGCTAGTTCGGCTTCTATAGTGAGAGGAGGGGGTGGGGGAAGAACTTCTGTGAGCGCTGGAGTCGTGAGGTTGTCAAGAGAGAGAACGTTTCCGTCCATACTGAAGAGGATGTTGCTGGCTCCGGCGTTGCTGGGGCCGGCGCCGTTGGTTGTCATGGTGACCGTTCCGTCTCTGTTGACGACGGGGGACAGGGTGAGGCCCAAGTCACTCCTGACCCGGTGGTATCGGTGCCGGTCGGCGGAGCTGCGGAACTCTCCGGTGGGACCAAACGCATCAAGGCCCAGAGTGAGGTCGGCCATCTGGAGCAGTATTTGAAGAGGTTTTTAGGAGTTTCTTGGAGAAGGGGAAGATACACCACCAATGTGTTCAGAGAGGCTGGGAGGAGTGGTTGTTCTCCAGTCCCCAGCGGAGTCGCCAATTGTGGGGGACTCTTCACCGGAGTGAACTCTTTGGACCTCTTGGAGTGAGAAGGGCACCGGAGGAAAGGGCAGTGCACGCCTGAGCCGCTGCTGCTCACCGGAGATGATAACCTGCACACGTAGGTAACCACGTCAGTGCCTAGCCCGGACGGTGGTTGTCCGGGAAGGCACTCCGATGATTAAGTCAGTCACCGGAGGGGAGAAATGCACCAGAAATCTCAGAGAAAGAAGTAAAGAAGAAGAGTTATGAGGGTAGTGAATGAGGAGAGAGGAATACCCCCTGTGGTAGTTGTGGCTGGGTATTTATAGGCTGAGGGGCGTGCGTCCCACGCGCTCGGCGCCCCTCACGCGCCTGTCATTCACGCTCGGAATGACAGGTGATATGACCTTCACCCCAGCCCCAGACGCCATGTCTGGGTTGACGTCACGGCACGTGGGTTCGAGTAGTCAAATCAGCTCGAGACATTCCCCATCACCCACGCGCCTCTGCAGGCGGCGGTGGCAGAGTTGGTGACTGCCGCATTTAATGCCTCATCATGGACTGTGTGGCGTGCCCGACACACTTCCACCAAACCGGATGTGTCCGAGCCCCCACGTTACCGAGGTCGACAGACTCGGCAGGCGTGCGGCCCAACCCCCCTGGGCGCTCGGCGCGTCGCTCGGCGGAGCTCCCGAGGGTCGTCTGGGAACCAAGATGCGAGTACCATGCTCTCGGCACCAAGCCGTTCGGTAGCCTCCGTTCGAACCTATATTCGTCCAAGACCCTGTGTCCGCACCGCCCGCCGTGGGCACCGTTCGTTCGGCATCGTCGAGGCGGATCGATCTGCATTCGGTTTTGCAGACCCTGAGGCAGTGATCTTTTTGGCTCTTCGTGATGTGGAGGGAGGGCCTTCGCTGACCCCTATGAACCCGGCCGCTACAGCTTACTTTGTGGGCAAAGTTCTTCACGACAATTCCGGTTGTTGAATTTATTCATGTCATTGTTACTAACAACACTTTCTACTGGTGAAAATGCCGCTGAGTACTTTAAATGCTCTTTAAAATGATAGATACAGAAGATGCCCGTCTTTTCTTGACTGTACATGTACAAAGCCAGTCCTGAGCTAAAGCAAGTGTTGCGGCCGATTTAGGCCCCAAAAAATATAAGTTTTAAGGGCCTCCATATTTTAGTATCCCTAGGTACTTCCTAGGTATCTTTTGTAATACCAATAAAAATATGTACATTGTATATAAAAGGTCCAATTTAAAACTCAAAAGAGGCCCAATTTCAAATTCACGATAACTAAAAAGAATTTGTCAGGACATGAAAATAGAAAAAAAAGAATAAAAAAGTAGATGCCCTAATTCAATCTCAAGCAAGTACCCTTGATAAGTTTTTGAGTAGATCACCAAAAGAGAGTTCAAGTTTGGTTGAAGACTTAGTGGGAGAGGAATATGAAGATTTGGGAAATGAAGAACGAGAGAATTTGGGGAGAAACATATTTGGATAACGAAGAAGACAAGAGTGGGCAAGTGGAACATGAAGCATATTTAAGTGACGAGTTTGAAATCTTGAAATGTTTGGTCATTGTTTTAGGATTTAAGTAGAACAATAATGAAATATGAAGACTGGTATAGAATTATTTAGAATGTTGCACATAATTCTAGACTTCTATAAATGATGGTAAAGAATTCTAGTGAAGATTAGTTGAGAAGCTTCTACAGAATGTCCTAGACTTCTCCCTTGGTGTGTATAAATAGGTGAGAGTCTCATTTGCCCATACCACCTTGAAAGCTTTGTACTCTCAAGTTCAGTAGTGAAAAGCTCCTTCTCTCTCTAAGTCTCTTTCTTATTGATGAATACAGTATTTGTTTTTGAAAGTGTAATTTACCTATTTTTACATTTTGCTCATTAAGATTTTGAAAAAGGCCTCTTTTTTTATTTTCGCTTTAAGCCTCTAAAAAGTCAAGACCAGCTCTGTACGTGTAGGCCTAACTATAATTGGAGAGCTAATTAGCCGAGAAGTGGGCAATGTTGAATCCCTTGAGAGGAGTCTGCATATTAACATTTCATAGGGATTTGTTCTTCACAAGCTAATAGAGCTCCTCGAAAAAATTTTGGAGGTACACAATCAGATCCTGGTATTAGGACTTTGCGTGTTTCGTTTTGTGGTGGAATTTGTTCTTCATTATTCGATGTTTAATTCGATCTTGATGCCAGATTTATGCGAGAGAAATTGTTGTCTCAAGTCCTTAAGGCCTTCATCATCATCCGAGGCTTGATAGTTCAAAAGACAAAGCTAATTTGTGATTGTAATTAGCTTGAAGGATCTTCTTTATAGTCCTCGAGCAGAAAATAAGTGGCAATTCAAACGAGCATGCATTAATGGGCTTGCAGATCCATGGAGAGGAGAGAAAAGGGCGGGCTTCCTTGGTACGTAGGAAATACTTTGCAATATCCTCAACATTTTTTTCTTCGCTATTTTTGCATAAACTTAAAACTCTTTATGACAACCAAGTGAAATCAATTTGAAAAACATGTTCGCCATTTAAAGAAAGAATTAATTGTGGAACTTAGCTTTTTAGTGGATGGATAATTTATAGGAGTATCACATTTGCATTGAGGTAGGAAGACTGTCCTTGCTATGTTTTAGTGGGTGATCCTTTTGTTCCTCTCATGAACAGTTCATTCATTCATGGAACGGAGGAACCATTTTTCATACTTGCACTTGATTTTAGTAATGTTGAACATAGTTGTTAAAAATCTACGATACAGGCTACGTATCTTACGATTCGTATTGTCTCAATCGAAAAAAAATACATATCCCACCATGTATCCTTTTTGTATGAAAATCGTACAATACGATTGCATATCCTACGATTTATAGGTGTATCCCAATTCGGTACGTATCTTACGATTACTTATTGAGGAAAAATCGGACCTTATTTCAAGAAGTGGAACCCCAAATGCATTAATCTAAGCCGTTTGATCTAATTATGCCATCTTTCAAACCATATATATTTGATATTTGATAGAAATTCAACCTTAATGTAGGGCTCGTATAGATGAAAGAACCATAATTGATTATGTTTTGCTTGAATCATATAAATATTCTGCTTTTCTTTCCCTAACTAAGTTAACAAAAAGCCTTAATCTAATAGGTCCCAGTTGGGAGGTTGAAAATTTTGCCCTAATTTTTTTTTTAAATGTAAGTATAATTTGTTTGTGTTAATAGGTGTATCTACTTTTTAATTATATATTAATTATGATTAACGCTGTTGAAACATAAAGTAGATTTAGTATTTTGGCACAAAAAAAGTAAAGTCCAAAAAGCCCAATTGACAAAGTCGAGAGAGAGAAGATATTATTATAGAAGATATAAATATCTAGTTTTTAGAAATTCTAGAATATCTAGCTCTAGAAGTTCTAGAATATCCATGTGAAATATCTAGAGAGTTTTTTGTGAGAATTATTCACATGCGTAATTCTAGAATTTACCTCAAAAATTTATCTTGTATGAAAATATCTTTGGACTAGAGTCTTCCTGGAGAAGTATAAATAGGGATGGGTTCTAGCCATTTTGTACCAAGCCAAAAAATGTATGAGTTCAATTATAATACAAATACTCTCAATCCCCACGCTTGTCTTAAGTATTTTTCCTCTTCAAAAAATCTTGTCCAACTAAACATTAGAAACTTCCACTCTTCCAACAAACGTATATTAAGACACGCGATACGTATCCCGATACGATCTAAAAAATGAAGAAAAAGAAACGCTAATGTTGAAGTACAAGAATCGCCTCATTTCATTGTAACCATTTTTTCTTACTTGTATGCTATGGTTCTGTGTATTTTCTTCTTCAGTTTCTTACTTCTCAGTAAGTTCATGGAAGCACAGTCCTTTGAGACTATTATGGGGTTGCTACGGCTATGCTTTGGTTACGTGGTTACACCTTCTTTTGGTAGCAACATAATTCCCTCGGAGCTGTGCTGCGAAAGCTTTCGGTGCTCGTAGCATGTTGGCAATGAGCGATGCATGTGTCATCTCTTGTAGAAGAATTATCCAATCAACATTGAGGATGATAGGCTGTTCTAGCTCGATCAAACTTGTGGGACAAAGCAATCACTCAGAAAACTTTGTGACAGTGACACAGCAGTAGGGCCTTCAACTGAAGATCTTCCACTTTCAGCTCATCCTCCACCTGTGATACCACCTCGTCGATAGGGAACTCGGTTTATGCCTCCACCTACAGCACCGTGGACTCGGTGTACCTAGTCCACTCTCGACGAGGTGGTGTCACAGGTGGAGAAGGAGCTGAAAGTGGAAGATTTTAGTAGGTGGTCCTACTGTTCTGTCACCTTCACCAAGTTTTTTGAGATTACTTTGTCCCGCAAATTTGATCAAGCTGGAAGAGCTTATTAGCCTCAATGGTGATTGGAGAATTCTTCAACTAGAGATGACATATGCATCGCTCATTGCCAACATGGTACGAGTGCCGAAAGCTTTCGTAGCATAGCTCCGAGCGAATTGTGTTGCCACCAAAAGGTAGTGCAGCCACATAACCAAAGCATGGCCGTAGCAATCCCATACTAGTCTCACAGGGCTGTGCTTCCATGGACTTTAGTGAGAAGTAAGAAGCTGAAGAAGAAAATATATAGAACCATGGCCTACAAGTAAGAAAAAACAGTTATCAGAATGCAAGGAGGCGATTCTATTACTTCAGTATTTGCGTTTTCAAAATCGGGATACGTATCGTGTATCTTTTTTTTCATTTTGTAGATCGTATCGGGATACGTATCATGTATCTTAAGATAATTTTGTTGCAAGAATGGGAGTTTCTAATGTTTAGTTGGATAAGATTTTTTGAAGAGGGAAAATATAAGACAGGAATGGGGAAGGAGAGTATTTGTATTAAACTTGAACTCAGACCTATGTTGGTGGTTATCTTAAGATTGACTACAATTCTGAGATGCATATTCAAGAGCACTTATCATACAATGTGAAATCATAAAGTGTTTGCCTTGTTGGTTTTAACTATAGTTTTTGGTTTGCTACTTTATGCTTCCATACCAAACATTGGCAATGCCCGCTAGTGTGTTGTTGTGTCAGTCATACAAGTTTTTGTCCCGACTTCAGTTGGATACCCAGGAACCAATGTATAGTGAAATTGATTTCTCATATTAAACACTCAATTCGATCAAATACCAAGTTATGAAAAGAATATTGTCAAGTCTTAACTGTTATCACTATCGAAGGACAACATGGTAAAAAATCAACATATAAGTCATTTTGATCATTGATCTCCCAAACACTACTCTGTTGCAAAATGCATTCTGCACATATCTTTGAAACTCTTATCAAAACCAAAATACATCTGACTATATGTAAGCCCAATAGGCCGAGCTTCTTTTGGTTTGGCAAATCCATGCCCAAAACATATACATTTGGGTGTACCGTATTTTTATGGCATTGTAATCTTTGATATTTATTTTTAGAGAGCTTGTTTTAGGTGTGGAAAAGGAATCATCTCAATATGTATTTTTATTCGAGTGCGGTAGTTTTTTTTTAGTCAAGACGGATTGCTCATTTTGAAGACAAAGCTAGATGCTACATGTTTTTACTCAAGCATTTCAAGGATCTCTACTAGCATAACATTCTGATTGAGTTTGTTGGACGTTTGGCTCGAGCAAAGCAGTCGGCAAAACTGCACAGGGAAAAAGTTAGATGCTGCACGTTTTGCTCAAGCATTTCAAGGCCCTTTAATTAGCAAAACATTCTGTTTGTTTTTGCTGGATGTTTGGCTCGAGCAAAACAGCCGGCAAAAATGCCCAATTCAGCAACTATAAAATCTCAGCCATTAGGTCGAAAAATTATGAGAGCTACGGTGATAAGAACCCTAATACCAATATTTCCATCTCTCATCACTTTCGGTGGCTAGGGTTTGTGAACCTTGAAGAATTGTGAAGGCTTGTGAATGTCGTGAGTTTCAAGATCATCTTCAAGGGGTTTGTTTTTTTTAAAGAAGAGAACTTTATTAATCTTCGAGAGAACAAAGATTAAAAGGGAAGTAGCAACAAACGGCATCCCAACTTGGAGAACAACCTCCCACAAGAAGATCATAGCCTCTACAGACCCTGGAATCTTGCCAACCAAAAAAAACTCAGCTATTACAAAGCTCAAAATACATCCAAAAAACCAGCAAATCACAGAGACTGCAAGATACTATTTAGCCTGAAGAGAAAGTCCTTGAACAAATATTCAAGGGGTTTGTTCTTCGTTAGAAACAATCAATCTCTGAGTAAAGTCCTTTCGTGGAGTTCGAGAGGCGCTTCAAAGTCCTTCGGTGGATTCCGGGAGGCAAACGGAAGGCTTGTGGATTCAAGGCAGCGGCGGTCAAAGCACTGGGTGTGGTGAACGAGGATTCGGCAAGTAGTTCTTAGGTTCGATTGGTGAGGATTCATGATCGTTGGTAAGATTGCTTGTAACTACACATTGAGTATAGTGTTTTGATTCTTTCCCGTGGTTTTTACCCGTATTGGGGTTTTCCACGTATATCGTTGTGTTCTTCATTTGTTTGCTTTCCGTTGTGTGATTGATTGACATCTCATCTTGTTTGGCGGCTGTTTTTCTTCAAAAGATTAAAACATAGCAAATCTATAAACCTAGGCGGCTAGGGTTTTTCAATTGGTATCAAAGCGGGTCGCTCATTTTTTAGTTTGTGAATTTTTCTTCACGAGCGGATCCTTATATTTTTATTTGCTATGGAGTTGAATTTGAACTACCCTCAAGTACTTGATAAAACGAACTTTGATCATTCGAAAGCAAAACTGGAAAAACCATTGGATTTTACAATTAATCATATTGAGTCCAATGATTCGGATATTAATGATAAATATGATACGGAAGACATAAGTTTGTTTACCAAAAAATTTAAACGCTCTTTTAAGAAAAAGATTAATAAAAATAAAAATAGTGAAAAAGATAACAAGAATTTTTTATCTTTCACAGCCAAGTTTCATGATAGCCAGAAAGAGAGAATTGATGCCTTGCATGAACTTGATGTTCTTAAACAGAAGCATCTGACTCTTGAAAATAAGATGCATATTTTATTTGAGACTAACAAACTTCTTGAAGCAAAAGTAGCAAATTTGCAAGTTGAACTTGACAAGGCCAATGCTACTTTTAAGAATTTGGATGCAGGTTCACAAGTTTTAGAGGACGTCTTGGTATCTCAAAACATGGATTCAAACAAAGAAGGCCTTGATTCTATAGAAAGTGATTCATCATCAAAGGCAAGAGGAAACTTTATATTTATTAAGTCTAGTGGCAGTGCTCACGTTCCTCCTGTGGCCAATAAAGCCAAGTTGCGCATCAACGAGACCAATCAAAATAAGAGAGAGATAAGAAGAGACGGGAATGGGCCCAAACTCCTCTGTGGAACATAAATGGAGAAAAAATTACAGTTCGATTGAAACCCACTTCCTTACACGTGTTGTACACACGCACAACTTCACCACACAAAATAGAGCACAAAGAGAGAGATAAGAAGAGACGGGAATGGCCCAAACTCCTCTGTGGAACTTAAATGGAGAAAAAATTACAGTTCGATTGAAACCCACTTCCATACACATGTTTTACACACGCACATACCTATTTTATTACGTATATGCACGGATCCACATGTATAAAGACAAGAATGGGGCTGAAACTCCTCGGTGGAACATAAATGGGAAAAAAAAATTGCAGTTCGAAGGTAGAGAATAGGGTAAATACAAACCTATACAATCTTCATTCCATTCTTCATGTTCCATACTCAATCGCGATCGATCAAACACGAAATTGTAGAAATTTACGGTGTTGTTTTTAGAAAATAGGGAAGAATAGGATCGAGTTTCCTCTCTCTTACTTTCCCCTTTTCATTCTCTCTCAACACTCAACAGTATAAACAGTGTTGAAGTTGAGGAGGTTAACAGGGTTGGAACGGTGGGTGTAAAATACCATTGATACCCTCTATTTTGACGGATGAAGTGGACCTGTGGCCGGGGACTAACGTGACAAACATTTTAAACTTTAGAGACTAAATTGGTCAAACATATAAAAGGGAGATGAGATTGGCCACTTGGTCAATCAAACATTGGGGACCAATTTAAAATAAATGAGCCGTTCATAAATACAAGTTTTTATCAACATTTGTAAGGAGTGTTATTTGGAATATGAAAGCAAAATTCTATTAGGTTACAAATGTTGGTCCGCGGGGCATACATTGTGGGTAAAAGCGACATCTGATTAGCTATGTATATTGTAGTCTTGATAATCAAGTGTGTCTCGTGCCCTTTTTTAATTTGGGAATACTTTTGTATACGAAACAATTAACGACCTATGATGAATCAATTCTAATAAATTCCGGATTTCCTCATGGATACCTAGCACACATTAGTAGCTACCATAACCTTAATATTACCCAAGTTTTGGCAGCATGTGGAAGACCTGCAAGGATCTTCGAAAGACGACTCAGGACTTTCAAAACTATCTCAATCACTCGACAAAGCTGGAATACAACGCCATGTCATGGTTTGTCGAGAACAAGCTCATCCCAAAGTTCGTACCATGTACGGCTACAACGACACAATCACCATCGCCTTGGGATACTAGCCTTCTGGTGCGGCAATAATTTCCCGATGACAAAGATTCTTTAACAGGTTGTCATCGGGAAATTATTGCCGCACCAAAAGGCAGTATCCCACGGCGTGAAGATGGTGATTGTGTCGTTGTAGCCGTAGACGATACGAACGGTAGCAACATGTTCAAAACGAATTTCTCAAACGATTCCACTTTCTCTACCAAAGAAGTGTGGTCAAGTGTGATGAGCTATTAGCTTGAACAGAGGAGCCATGGTGATTTTCTCTGTTAATGGTTGAAGGGATTTTTCGGTGAAAGTCTGGAAGAGATATACTTATTCACATGGAATTTACATTGTGTTTTATAGATATGGTTTCAAGTCCTGATCACACCTTTCGCACTGCACCTTCATATATCCACTTTTCACCTAAGGTGAACCAACTTCTAACAGTACTCTCTTGCCCTTCATGAATAGGATTTGGGGCCCTGTCTCACTAAAGGGTTGTAGTGAGCCCCATCCGGCCATCCATCTTGATAATGAACGTTCGGATTTTAATCCAAACAATGAACGGCTCGGGTCATTTAGAGTTTAAATTAAATCCGAGCCATTGGTGCTGAAATGGACGGCCGGATTGGCCTCACTACAACCTGTAGTGAGACAGGGCCCCCAAATCCTATTTCAGGAAGGGCAAGAGAGTAGCGTTATAAGTTGGTTCACCTTAGGTGAAAAGTAGATATAAGAAGGTGCAGTGTGAAAGGTGTGATCAGGACCTGAAACCATATCTATAAAACACAGTGTATATTCCATGTGAATAAGTATATCTCTTCCAGATTTTCACCACAAAATCCCTTCAACCATTAACATAGAAAATCACCATGGCTCCTCCGTCCAAGCTAATAGCTCATCACACTTGACCACACTTCTCTGGTAGAGAAAGTGGAATCGTTTGAGAAATTCATTTTGAACATGTTGCTACAGTTCGTACCGTTTACGGCTACAACGACAGAATCACCATCTTCGCGCTGTAGGATACTGCCTTCTGGTGAGGCAATAATTTCCCGATGACAAAGATTCTTCAACAGGTAATTGAAAGTCCTGAGTAGTCTTTCGAAGGCCGCATAGAGTACCAGTTTCCGAAGTACTCATCTTCAACCAGATGCATAGCTGATGATGGAATAGTTTGAAGTAAGAGAAAGAGAAAAAGATTGAGGTAGAGGATAGACAACAAATGAGACTTCAAAGCCATAAGAAAGAGAGAGAGAATGACAAGTGATCAAGAAGATTTGTTGAGACAGGTAGAATACTAATAACATGCGGAAAGTCTATTATTAAGAAATTGCAGGGATTTTCGGAGGTAGAGGCTCCGTAGTGGAGATCTTATTGCAAATATCCATGATGATTTGAGAGCTCACATAATCTCATCGAGAGGTCTGAAGAAGATTGATGAAAGCCGGTTGGTTTGAGTTAACTGGCAAATTCCTTGTGTTGTTTTCGTGTAAGCAGTTAGGTGGGTGGTGTGTCATGCGTTTCTGTTTGTTTTGATTACTCCTAGTTTATAATTGAGTTGTGGATTTCAAGGGTATGGCGCCCTTGGTTCTGTTGGATGGGTATTTTCTTGAAGAAAATTAATTTCCAAAAAAAAAAATCTGTAACATGCTTATGTGGCACTATATTATTGGGTGATTTTATATCACATCTCATCCAATGCTGCTGGATAAAACATTGCCACTTAAATATGTTTTGCATATTATTGCGTTGGGGACAAAATTTTGGGAGCCCTTAATGGCATTATGTGATTTTTTTTCTTTTTTTTCTTTTTTATCAGGGATTATGTGATCAGTGTTCACATGAATTGCAACTTTGGATTTTTCAGTTTTATGAGATCATCCACTATGGATGGGTTAAAGAATAGGTTAAGGCAATATGTTAAATATCTGTTAGTAAATGGATATTTTTAGCATGTATTTGATAGGTTAGTATATGTGCTTAGAGATATAATCTCTTTTACGGAGGTTCCGTAAAAAGGGATTTGCGCCGAGCAAATCCCCGCCATCCATCCCGAGATTCAACGGCTCGGAGCCCGTGCATAGTTTTTTTTACATCTGCAATGCATTTAAGGAGGAGAGAGAGAGTGCACGGCTCCGAACCATTGAATCTCGGGATGGACAGCGGGGATTTACTCGGCGCGAACCCCTTTTTATGGAAGCTCCGTAAAAAAATTCTCTCATGTGCTTATCTAGCAAGTGACAAAGCGTTGACCACTGTTGACCAACCTTCTAACCATCTAAGAGTGGATCCTCCCAACAACAATCTCACAAAAAACACAAAATCATGTCAATTCAATGTATCTCGAATGCTATCAAAATCCATTTATGTTGAGGCAAAAAAATTTGCAACATTGTATCGGTATAGATGTGCTCCAAACAATGAAACACATAGTAAACAATCATCGGATTTCATTCGGTAGTTGACGTTCTATACAAGCTCTAAAAATTAAGTGATTTTGATTATCATATGATATTTGATCAAAATAATTTTATTGCGTGCCTAAGAAGACGACCTGGAGAGGATTTTTTTTTGTTTCCCAGTATTATCAGTATAAGCTAATTATCTTACGGAGACTTCCAACTGATTTAACTTATTTTTATAGTCAGTAAATTATTATTACTGGAATTGAAAAAATTTTGGTTTTGTTAAAAATACCTTTTTCTGGATTCTTGTCACCAAGAAAAATTGAATAATTTAGGACCCGGGGTTGCTATAGAGCGAGAGCGCCCTACAGCACTGTAGTGTGGCATCCAAGTCATCCATTGCCAAGATGAAATCCGAGTTGTTGATCTCAATAATCAATTGCTTATATTTCATCTTGGCAATGGACGCTTGGATCTGTAAAGTGATGAAAAGAAATCATGACCGTTGATTATGCGATGGACAGCTCAGATGCCGCATTATAGCGTTTAGCACCCCTTGTTCCAATTTAAAAAGTATATACTCCCTCCATTCCAAATGAGAGTATGGTCCGCCAAATGAGTACTTCATAAAAGTACATTTTTGTCTTAAAAGTTCAATATTTTTTTTCACATGTTGGTAGGTATCGATCAATGCTGCTGGGTTGTATGATGGTATGCCACATGCAATTTTTGTGGCTCAACTGATTATTTATAATTAAAAAAAGTTTGTGCTATAGTCTATGAATCTTTGTAGTTCAAAGTATATATTTTAGTAGCTTGTATTATGAGATATTATGGTTTAAATACAAATTCGTATGACTTTTGTGGGGGCAACATATGAATTTTGGTGATGCAAAATATGAATTTTTATGGTTTAACCTACGAATTTTCTAACCAGAGCAGTTAGCCCAGTTGGTCGTGTAACCCTTTCTATAGGGGTGAGGTTCTGGGTTCGACTCCTATGGAAATGAGGTTAACCATTGTGGTTTACTAACATCTAACATCTAACATCTAATAGTACTGATGTATATCGAATGACAAAAAAAAAACCTACGAATTTTCTGGTCTACAATACTTGACGCTAGAATATGAACTTTAGTGCTCCAATACATGAATTTTATGAATGAAATTTTGTCGTCCAAGATACGAATTTTTTGTTATTTGATTGAGAAAGTGCCAACTAGGGGTACGTGCACATCGGCCCGGGTAGCTCGCCCATCCCAACCCGATTTTTTTAGGATTTGGGATAAATATTATGGCCTATAGGGCTGGGCTGGATTAAGATTTTAAACCCGTTTACTAAATTGGCTAGGTATGGGAAAATCCCTTTAGGCCCAACCCCGCCCGGCCCAGACCAAGAATTTATTTTTTAATAGGATATATGTAGAGTTCCAACTTTTGAGCACTTTAATTGCTCTTTGGGGAGACAATTTAATTATTAGAACTACATAGTTTTATGGGTCTGTTTTTAATAGTTTTGTGATAACTAAAACTTTAACTTACGATTGTGGATTCCAAATTATGATTGTTATGGTTGATTAATTTATATTTGTGATACTATGATTTAGAAAAATAAATAGATTTATTGGACGGGTTTGGAAAATATAAATTTAATTTGCGTAGGGCTTGAGAATATTAAATGAAACCCGATTATTAATGAGCCGAGCTTAGACATACATAAATCTTGTTATTATCTAGTATAAGCCTGACCAGAATCCGGAATATGTGCACCCTAATACCAACCCTAACCGCTTTCCAGAATATCCCACATATGAGTGAGTCTTGCCAAATTAAATTCAGTCTAACATGTTCATATCCAACGTTAGATACAGTCAAATATTTTTATACAAGAAAGTCAAACAAATAATTGAAATAATCCATATATGAAGTAACGTTCCCTTAATTAAAAATCCAGTCAAATGTTCGAATATTTCTACAGTTGTCTCAAATGATTTCACACCCAGAACTTACTAATCACCACGCCAGAGTCCAGATGGACAGAATCTTTAGATTTTTCCCTGCATGAGCTGTATCACATTGAGTGTTCTCATAATCCCAAAGGATTTGGCCAAATCGGCAGGAAAAACCGGTAAGTGTTTGTCTTCCATGAAATCAGATGTTTAATTTTTACGGAGGTCAAATATTTGAAACATTCGTGAATTTTAGGGCTTTAATTGTGCATAAAATTGGGTCAAACATACGGTTATAAAAAAAAATAGAAAAACATTGAAAAGGGTCAGTTTCACTTCTATCCCCTAAATTAGGGGTGTACATGGTCTGGATTCAGGAACCAAACCAAATCTTACGGTTCCAAAGAATTGTAAACAAGAACCTGACCATTACAAATATGGAACCAAACCAAACCGGAACCAGACCATTTGACCAGTCCGGTTTGGTTCGGTTTACGGTTCTAAACCATTTATCATCTACAAATTGCCAAAAAAAAAGAAGAAGAAAAATACCACTAATTTATTAAAATTGCTCACAATTTGATGAATTTGGAGAGAGAGAGCCATTAATTTGGGAGGGAGAAAGGGAGACGTGAGAATGAAATAACTTTGGAACTCTTAAAAAGATTTCTAATATAACTATCCTTGTAGGATTTCAGATTTATGGGAAATAAGAAAAATAGTTTTGGGGAGTGGAAAGGTTTTAGCCATTTGGGAGAGTAGAAGAGTTTGGTGGGTAGTTGAAAAGCTTTATTGATGGCTTATGGTGTAAAACGAATAAATATGTAGATGTGTGTGTGTTAACGATCCGATTCTCTTTTAACCACAGCTTGCAATTATAAAACAAGGAACCGATCCATAATATACGGTTCTCATTTTTTTATTAAACCATAGAACCAATCCAAATAAATCAGTTTGGTTCGGTCAATTTGATTTCGCGATTTTTTCGATTTTCTTGTACACCCCTGCCCTAAACGATTGTCTCCTTTGTGAATTTGATCCGATTCTAAAGTACAGTATCTGATTTCTATCAATTTGATCCGACTCTAAACCACCATTTTGTATTAAAATAAAACAATGCATGGTTTGATAGTGCATCAAAATCATATCCGTTGTGTATGGTTTCGGAGTTGCTTGGTAAGGAAAATCCTGGCCAATCCGGTCTCTCACAATCTCTAGATGATATTGATAATCGTTTGATTCAATTCTTGGTCTTATTGGATATAATTTTGAACCAAAACAAGTGTAATGAGTAATAAGATTACATAGCTATCCATTTAAGGCTGAGTTTTCTGTTTGATTTTAGCAACTGGGTTGCTAAAATCATTTGAAAAACTCAGCCTTAAGATGATTTTTTTGCAATGTTTTCTACAATATTAATTTATTACTCAATAATTCTGATAAGGAGACAGTGTGAGGCCGATACAAAACAAGTAAATTTTGACTTCAATTTTTTTCCCGTGAATGAACATAATTTTACTGAACTTTTAGGCTGGTCGAGTTGAATTTCTCACAAGAAGTCATGGTGCAAAAGTCACTTTTAAAACTTGGCTTTATTTATTTATTTATTTTTTTGTGTTTGTTAGTTATGCTCTAAAATTTTGTCACTTATTAATTCTCCTCGACGAGAAGAATTGGAAAAATAAAAAAATCATGATTTTCACCCAATTTTTTTGAGAAAGGAAGAAGGGACAAAGGACGGTCTACATGTGTTAAAAAGTGATTATTTCTTAAAAAATCTACGAAAAAGTCACATTATAAAAAATATTATGACACATCCCATTCAAATTATAGTATGTTTATTAATGGAAAAAAATTCTTTTCAGAAGAGTTGAACAGGTTATTTATTTATTTATAAAAGTCATACCATATGACACATCCTATCCAGAATTTTAAGGAGGTTGAGGGTTAAATATAAATAGAGTCATAGTAGGAGGGGATTTACTGTAATTTACCCAAAATGTCCACTCGCATGTCGCATCCCTCGTTTCCCGATGCAGAACAGCCTAGAGCGTCGTGGCTTTATTATGTTCTTCCACCATGGCGTCTTCTTCAACAAGCCCCCCCCCCCCCCTTCTTTTTCTCTCTCTACAAATTCGTATAATAGAGTTGCAAACGAATTAAGGCCTCCTTTGGGTAAAAAACTTAGGCTTAGTTCTCTAAAAAAATTTAGCAACCAAGTTGTTAAAATCAAGCATGATTTTATCTTTTGAGGTGGGGAGGTGATTGGCTAAATTTTTTTGGAGAACTAAGCCTTAATCCAGATTATTGGTTTTTTGGTTTTTTGTCAAATAATCCAAAAAACCGGTTTGGTTTTTTCTTAAACTTAATCCAAATTATTCCCTCCTTTGGCTAATAATCCAGATTATGGATTATTGGATTATTCGTTTGTCCTTATTCAAAAAATTTTGAGTTCTGACCATAATTTTATATTTGTTAGATTCGTCTCGTCGAAAGGAATCCAGAAACCACAAAATCTTGATGCAAAACTAACGAATGCAAAAGAAATTTGAATAAAGACAAACGAATAATCTGAATTATTGGATTATTGGATTATTACCCAAAGCACTCTGGTTTTTTGGATTAAGATTATTACCCAAAGCACTCTGGTTTTTTGTACCCCAAAAAACCAAAAAACTGGATTAAGTTTTTTACCCAAAGAAGGCCTAAATCGAGCCGAATTTTAAACTGTTGAGGCTCATTCCTTAAGGCTTAGTTCTCCAAAAAAATTTAGCAACCAAGTTGCTAAAATCAAACATGATTTTATATTTTGAGGTGGGGAGGTGATTTTATCTTCAATGAATTTTGACATAATTTTTTTGGAGAACTAAGCCTAAGTTAAAGGAGTGTTCCACTTAGGCCTCCTTTGGGTAAAAAAATTGGTTTTTGGTTTTTTGGTTTTTTCATTTGTCCTTATTCAAAAAAAATTGCATTCGTTAGTTTTGCATGGAGATTTTGTGATTTTTGGATTCGTCTCGTGAAGAGGAATCCAGAAACCACAAAATCTTGATGCAAAATTAACGAATGCAAAAAAAATTTGAATAAGGACAAAATAAAAAAACCAAAAAACCAAAAACCAGTATTTTACCCAAAGGAGGCCTAAAAGGTGGTTTTTTTAAAAAATTGAATTTTCACAGTTTTTTATGTGATGTATTATAAGAGAATAACCTGTCTTAATTTTTTGAAAAATAATTTTTTGTTAGTGAAACACTCCTAAGAATAATAAAAATTTGACTAGTCAAAGCTCGCCTAGCTTTTGAGTCGTACTCAAACTTCTTCAACAAGCCCCTCCCTCCTCTCCATCTCTCTCCTCCTTTTTCTCCCTCTACGCACATACATATGCTCGTCTCTCGACTCTCTCCCTCCCTCCCTTGATTCTTGAACTACCAACAGCGCCAGGAACATTTCCTTTTTCTCTCTCTAACCTATGCACTGTTTCTCTCTTCCCCAGTAAGCTTTCTCTTTCTCTCTCTGTCTCCATAAAAAAGCAGACCCACCATTACTCATTGCCCCCCTCCCCCATTTCCCTCCTTTCCACCTAGCAACACTTCTCTCTCTCTCACTCCAATCTCACTTTCTGGGTTTTCTCCAATGGAACAAATTGAGTGCTATATCTACCTGTAGAGGTGTTGTGGTAGTTTAGACCACAATGTAGGAGGTGAAAGAGAGATCTCGTCGGAGTAGAGGTCGGAGAATGGCCACGTGTCACCGGAACAACGTCGGATCGGTAGTTTTATCCCGCACCAGGAGCGGTAACTCGCGGCTATGGGCCGCATTGTCCGGCGCATCGCTCCGCCGTTTGATCATCGGCTCGGTGATTTGCGGGGCGTCGTGCCACCGTGTTGACGGTGGAGTTGTGGCAGAGGAATCGCCGCCGGAAACTCCGAAGCATGATGAACGAATGAGCCCGGGTGACCGCCCCAACCAGGTTTCTAATTTTACAGTGGTAGTTTTTTTACTATTTTTTCGCCAATTTATGTTTGCATAGTCAATATCGCATTTTATACGCTATGATTTATTTAATATTCGCACACCCAATTTTGAAATCATGCTCGGTCCCTGTAGGTAGCAGCAGAATCTGAATCTGTACCGAAGAAGGAGAAGAATGGGGGATCGGAAACGTTGTCGGACTTACTGAGGCTATCGGTTTCGTCAGAGGCGGGACTGAACGGAGAGACGGCGGAGGATGTGAAGAAGAAGGTGGAGGCGTTGGAGGAGTTGAAGGGAGTGGTGAGGCGGTTGCAGCAATCCGACGACAGCGTTTCTGGAGGCGCGGCAGCTGAGGTGAGGAGATTGGCGAAGGAGAATGCGGAGGCCAGAACGAATCTCGCATTGCTCGGAGCGATTCCTCCGCTCGTTGCGTTGATTGATAAGGATGATGTTGATGCGAAGATTGCGTCTCTGTATGCTCTTCTCAACCTTGGAATCGGCAACAATGCGTGAGTTCCCCCTGATAATTTTCTAGGTTTTTATGTTTTCATTCTTAGGTGTCTATTTTTCATTATAAGCAATGGAAGAATATAAGTGTTTTTGTTTACTGTTTTTTGTTTTTGTTTTCAATTTTTTTGAAAACTAAAAACAAAAATGTGGTTGGTAATTTATTTATGTTTTGCGTTTATTAAAACGTTTTCAAAAAAATTTAAAATTTTCAAAACACAAAAACGTCATCAAACGCCCCCAAAATAATCAATTTTTGCTTTTGGTTGGCCCCGACCTTCCTTGAGGAGGTGTACCCTAAGCGTACAAGATGACCATCTGAGCTAACCTCAATTGGTTATTTTACGATGTCTGTTTGGTGGCTGAGAAAGCAAAGAAACGAAAAGGAAAATCAAGCAATGGCTATAAGTGGCAGTGACTTGTAAACAGGGAATTTGATCTGCGATGTTTGTTTGATTTTTATATGCCACCCTAGTTATTATGCATTTCCATTTCTCTGTCTTACTGTGGTGGGCTGTTAGCTTATTTTCTCACTCTTCTGAAGTTTCTTTGTTGTTTGTTAACGTTAAATGAATGAAGTTACTACAAGTCGGTTTGCATAACCACCTTGAAAACATTTTTGGGCTCGTTAAGTTTTCAATTCAAGCCTAAAAAAATAGATACTCGGTTTGATAAACATGTACAGTTTAGAGAAATCAAGTACTCAGGCTGCATAAAAGCTCGTTTGAGATTAGCTCTACTAGTAAACACAGTGCATCTTAAAAGCTCGTCAAGTTTTTAAACCTAGCTTACTCACTCACCTAGTTTAGTTGCAATTTAGTTCTTATTTACCCATTATGATTATTGCTTTGTAATCTTATGGAAACTGTTAAATGGAAAATAACCACTGATGTCAAAGTCATTTTCTTATCTGGTTTGTTGTTTTTTGTTGAAATTTTCAGATTTGTTGGTTGTCTTTTTTTATCTTTTATTAATGCCCTAATCAATTCAATTGTCAACTCTTTTGCAGAAACAAAGCAGCCATTGTTAAAGCTGGAGCAGTTCACAAGATGCTAAACATACTTAAATCTCCAAACGGGTCTCAAAACCCGGCTATTGCGGAAGCAATAGTAGCAAATTTTCTCGGCTTAAGCGCGCTAGACTCCAATAAACCGATCATTGGGTCTTCCGGTGCAGTCCCATTCTTGGTGAAAACCTTGAAAGACTTGGATAAATCAAGTAGTGCTCAATCAAAGCAAGACTCTCTTAGAGCGCTTTACAATCTTTCCATTTCACCTGCGAACATGCCAATAATTTTGGAAACAGATATGGTGCCAATTCTTTTCAGTACCTTGGGCGATATGGAATTTAGTGATAGAATTCTCTCGATTCTAAGCAATGTTGTATCAGTCCCGGAAGGTCGAAAAGGAGTCAGCATTATTCCAGATGCATTGACTATTCTAATTGATGTGCTGAATTGGACTGATTCATCAGGATGTCAAGAGAAAGCATCGTATATTTTGATGGTTATGGCTCACAAATCCTATGGAGATCGCCAAGCCATGATTGAGGGTGGGATTGTTTCATCACTGCTTGAGTTAATGCTTTTCGGTAGCACCTTATCGCAGAAAAGGGCTTCAAGGATCTTGGAGTGCTTGAGAGTAGATAAAGGGAAACAAGTTTCCGGAAGTTTTGGAGGTGGTTGCAGCGTTGGTGGCGTGAGTGCTGCTGTGTCCGCTCCTATATGTGCATCTTCGCCATCATGTGGTGACCCAAATCTTCAATTGGAGTGTTTGGAGGAGGAAGAAGAGATGATGAGCGAAGAGAGGAAAGCAGTGAAGCAATTAGTCCAACAGAGCTTGCAAAACAACATGACGAGGATAGTGAAGAGGGCGAATTTGCCGCAGGACTTTGTTCCGTCGGATCAGTTGAAGTCCCGTACATCTCTTGTTACTTCGAAGAGCTTGCCATTTTGAGAAGGTTGGGGTAATTCAGAAGGTAGTCTCTCACTTCATATCCCTGAGCTTTATGTTTATTAGGGCTATTTGTAGAACCAATGTAGCTATTGG
Source organism: Vaccinium vitis-idaea (assembly GCA_963854785.1). Classification (NCBI taxonomy): domain Eukaryota; kingdom Viridiplantae; phylum Streptophyta; class Magnoliopsida; order Ericales; family Ericaceae; genus Vaccinium; species Vaccinium vitis-idaea. The sequence goes on from OY978224.1 coordinate 6,206,380, forward strand.
TTTTGAAATAATAATCATTATCAATGAAATGTCTTGGAAAAATTACTCTCTTTGGTATCATCTTTGTTTCTTTGTATTCGTTTGTTGAGTTTTTGGAGAGCAGAAAGCATGGAGAAGTTCTTAGATACCCAATAGTTAAATAATTATTTTCATTCTGAAAAAAAGGTTTTTGAAAGTTTGGGAAACAAATAGAACGGGTTTCGTCAGCAATTTTTTTTTTTCCCCATAATTTTTTTCCAGGAAATAGTTACCGGGGATAGTATTCCAAATAAGACTATATGTTTTAGTTAACTTTTTTGCCCTATGAAGGCATATTAAACAGATCAGAAATTATTCCAAATCCACATTATTTTATTTAGATTCATTTTTGCTTATTTTTTCTTCACGGCATGTTTTCTGTATAACATGGATAAGATCTAAGCAGCACAGACACTTCTATGGAGGAGGTGTGTCGTGTCGGACATTGACACTCCGAATACAGTGTCCTAACACTTTTTCAACGTGTCTTGATTAAAAAGTTGTTCATTCCTAAAATACTGGAATCTTTGGGGCACTATACGTCTTGAATCCTCCAAACACGTCCTACATGCTGAGTTCCTTTGTTCCCATGTTTTGTACTCTTCTGAACTCAATTTATGCTCCTTAAATAATTTTCCAAACTTTCATGAGTGGAACTACATGACGAGTAAAACCATGTTCAACAATTATTTTGTTTTCTTTGGAATACAGCTGTGAAGTCAATGATAATGGCCCTGTTCGTTTCCCAGTTTAATTTTAGTTTTAGTTTTGATGACATCATCATTTTCCTCATTTCTCTCTCTATATCTCTCCACTCATTACACTTTATGACATCATCAAAACTAAACTAAACTATCTAACCAAACACAGCCAAAATGATATCTCACTGTCTAAGTTACCAAGGAGTACTAGCATGTCTATGGCTCTGCTTTTTGTTCTTTTTTTATTTTGTTTCGACTGTCCGGGGTGTCTGGGCGCACCTTGACTAATCCCCCTCAATCCGGCCAAAGGTTGGTCATCCATACCGGGAAATTACTTTCTTGCGGTCTGAGCCCAAAGATCGAGCCATGGTCAATTATGTGGAGAGTAAACCCACCCACCAACCGGAATAATCCGTAGGGCTAGTATGTCTGTCGCTCTATGCTATCTAGAACAAAACATTGTTCGAAAATCTCACTACCACGGAGCATTGAAACGTGCCAAAAGCAATACTGTCGCATATTGTCTGGGCAGTGATTGGGGGTGGTAATCCCTTTAATTTTTAGCATCACTTTCATCATATTCGTACATTTTTGTCTCCCATTTTCAATATTCTTGATATAGATATAATATGCGACAAAGGGTTTGGGTCATTTTCTTCTGTAAAAAGTAAAAACAACTCAAGGACAAAGATAAAGGGGACTTTCCAGTGCAATTTCCCATCTGGGAATCTTTCCTAATGCTCTTTTCCTTCCCTTGTTTGAGGTTCTCTGTATTTCATGGGTATCTTTGTATTCTCATAGCTGTAATTATCATATGCTATTATTCCAGGCTGAGAACATGACCTATTGTCTAAGCTTCTGCAATTGTGGATTAGTTTAACAAACACAGTTAATGAATCCTCTGTTTATCTAATATTTTGTCTGACCTGGTTTACTGAACAATATTACTAAATGCTTAATTGCAGATGAGGGGAAATCCAGAGAAGGATTAGCATCAAGATTTGGTTAGAGGAGAATCTATTAGCGACTATGTTATGGGGTTTGGGTCCGTCTTGGTTTAAAAACGACGTCCTTGTGACGCACAAAGTGTGCATTAATGCATCTAATGTGTCAGAACTGTGTTAAAATAATGTCGGTTTGATCCACGAGATGGTATTGTTCTTTGTGAGGTGGGGTTGTTTTGGCCTAGTGAATATTTTGTCGTCCTTTGTTTGGAATTTGTTAGCGACTGTTTTCATGCTCTTTAGTTGTAAATATGTTTGTTGTGAATACTAAATTATCGCTTGGAAGTTTGGAGTTGACCATTTCTATAAGTATCCAAGATATGCAAGCTAGAATTTTTAGGTGGATTTGATGAATACAAATCTGGGAGGGATGCTTGTAATGAATTGAGATTGAACGATCATCAGTGTTGAGTGTTAACCTTGATCCACCCATTTATTTCTGTTCTTAACTATGGAAAATGATTGGAACAGGACACAGATTTTCGGATACTGATTTGGATACAAATGTGTTATGAATCATTCGATGTTTGTGGTCTCACGTGCATCGAACAGTTCTGGACGCAACTGTGTTTGGATTTGTATCTGAATATTTGGTTTTGAAATCAGCAGTGCTCTCTTCTTTTTCTTTTTCTTTTTCTTTTTCTTTTTTTCTTTTTTTACAGCAGTACTTTTTATATGGTCTAACAAAAGCTGTAATTTTTGCAAAGGAAAATATTCGATAAATTTCCAACCAGATGATCTCAATTAGTTTCTTCAAACAAAGTTTTCGAACTCATTAGATACAAAGTAAATACTCCTGTGAAGTTTTTATTTTAACAGCAATAAATATGAAGAAACTGGGCGATTGGCTAACATGCAGGTGTCAAAAGTAGTGAAGATGAACAACTAAAGTCCCGTTCCTCTTATCGATTTTTTCGGCTTTCTCGACTTTTTGTTTAAGAAGTCCGAAAATAATAAGAGAAATAATTATACTTTTGTCTACAATTTAAAGATAAAAAAAATTACGAGAAATACACCCACTCCCACATATTTCTATACTCTATCGAATTCCTACCTCCAGGTCCACTCAGTGTGCACCTTGGGCTTTCTTATTTTTGTTATTTTGTGCGCTTACCAAAAGAGTCGGCCCTGACTTTTCGGGACTTAAAGCAAAAGATGGGCCTTTTTTGTTGAACTATTACAAGGGATACCAAAATATGAGGACCCACTGATCAAAAAAAAAGTATGAGGACCTCCTAATATTAAAAAATAATTGGGGCCTAAACGAGGTCCGTGTATTATACACAGTTTCCTTAAAATAGACTCTCCACCTCACCTAAGGTACTTGAGGTTGTTGTCAGCAGTTGTCTCCCCTAATACAACGTCACATACCATCAAAGTGGCACCACATGGATATTGTCTCAGTGACCGAACCAAGCTCGCACTCTCTCACTGGAGCAAAGGAAACAAACAAAATAAAGAATTAGAATCTCCGGGGTTGTTTTGAGTGACGAATTCATGAGATAGAGTGCAAACTTAGTCACAAGGGAGAAATTAATCTGGTAATTAGTTCATGTAAACTGATGCCTTTCTAGGCAGGGGCGGAGCCAGAATTAAATGTCAGTGGGGTCAAATTCTTAAAGCAGAATAGTAGAACAAAAAAAAAACACCAAAATGCGAAATAGAAAGGAGTTAAAATAGATCTCTATTGATAACATATAATTTCATTTACAATTGATCTCCCAAAAGATACATTGAAATGCCAAACAAAAATTAGCTTAGATATACAACCTATAACCGTGTCCACAACCGACCACAAAAGGCCAACAAAAGTAGCTAAGCATGTACCGATTTAAAACCTAAAACAACAGTTACAAGTGACCCCGGCGATTTTTCATATTTTAAAATCGTAGGATAATAGCCTCATTTGTGATACTATTGAAAATCTCCCTCTCAATATATACAATCAAGCTATCATGCAACCATTGATCATCCATTCGGTTACGAGTCGATTCTTCACAATCTTTATGGCAGAAAATGCTATTTTCTACTGTAGCTATTGCAACAGGTAAAATTAGAACCAAAGTCAAAAGCCTGAAAACCAATGGATACCTTATATCTTTTCGAGTCTCAACCATCACCGGCCAATTCCTTTCAAGTTTGAAAACTTGACACTAGACCGCTCATCAATGATGAAATTCTCAAGACCGCACATCAATGATGAAATTCTCAAGTTGATTCGAAAGTGACAAAGCTCAATACCGGAGAAGTTTTTGGGATAAAATTCGGCCAAACAATTCAACTTTTGGTTGTCAAAACTTGCAAATGAGTTGGATGGACTTAGACATGCAACACAAAGAAGCAATTCGGTGTTTACCTCATTAAAATGATTATTTAGCTCTTGGAATTGCTATCTATGACAGTATACAACAACTCGACACAATTGGGTGTGGTAAGGAGGGCAATTAGTGGTGAAGAGAATTAGAGTTACAAGGAAAAATATTAAAGGAGGAGAGCAAGTAGTTGGACAAAAAATACCATATACAAGGGGCAAAAATACAAAATCTAAAAAATATTATACCTATCCTATTAAAATTTGACATCTCAGTGGGGTCAAGTGACCCCGCTTGACCCCCTTGGCTCCGCCCCTGTTTCTAGGTGCTAAATTGAAGCCAGACAAAAACATGGATATTGTTGGATATATGTGACTCTTCTCTCAGACTAGCAAGACAAATGGACTTGGACAACCTAAGTCCAACTCCAGCAGCCCCAAAGCCCAAGGTCCAAATCTTTAAAGCTTCTGGTGAGTAAAATGATTAAGAGTAGTGGGCCAAAGGTCCAAGAAAAAGCTACCCAAGCCTAAGCAATAGTATTGGACCGGGCGGCAGCATGCATGTGTGGTATGTATGGGTCAAAGCTCACTTCGTCCATATCTTCTCTCTTTACAAAACTTAGGAACCCTTGAGGCCTAAACCAAATCTGGAATCGAACTTATATACTCAAGACAGCAGGAGCAGGCCCCTTACTTCCATTAAACAAGTGTTCCAAAAGTCAGCTTGATTGGATGTCATTAAGTGTCTGATCGGTACACATATAACTTGGCAATTATGGGTTTCAGTGGGTTTGACGTAGTATTTCGGATACATTCTTTTCAACATAAAAATGTTCCAATTAGGCAATTAATGCTATCCAATCGAACTGATTTTGGGTACACTTGTTCTACTCAATGAACTCTACGGAGTGAACGTTTTCGATCATTGGAACAAGACCGGAGCGAACCGGAATTGCCCAAGACAGCAGGAGCAAGCCCCTTACTTCCATTAAAATCCACTTTTTTTTCATCCATCTCTTAATGAAATTTGTTTTTTTATTTCAACGACTTTGGAGTATCCAAATTCATTGCTGATCCCATCTTGTTTGTTTTACTTATTAAAATAACATTTTTAAACTTTACTATTGCACCCCTTGAATCCAAAAATGTTTTTTTGGTAAGTAAAATTCATTTCACCAAAAAGAACAGAATAGCTACAAAAAACACCGGGGCATACCCCTGAACAACACTATACAACAAAAGAAAAGGACCTCAACAAGGCAAACAACACAATATCCTAACACTAAGTGTTAACTCGAAAAATTCTAGAATCTAAGAGCCAATCATCACAAATTCTCCTATTAACAACAGTAAACTTAACAGCCGTTCAAGAGCTCAGCTTAGCTCTAACAGCCTCAAGAAAAATCCAATAATGTTGTTTCCCATCATGTGTGTATGCCTTCTAATATATATGAATAAATGAAATCATCTTCTCTCAACCTGAAAAGGTGGATTGTGGGCTCAATCAGGGCCAAGGCCTTGGGCTAGGGACATCCAAAAAACTCCTAAAAATAAGGGCACCCCAAGGATTTTTAATAGTAGGTTTGAGTAATGATCTATTTTAGCACAATAAAAAATATTAAAAAGGCCCAATCTTATTTTAAAAAAGGCCTAAACAATTGTAATGAGCATTGGGCCTTTAGGGCCCAAATCACCCATCAACAAGGTTCGTCTTCCTTTATCGTTTGTGTTACTTCTGTTTGATTGGAATAACAATAATGTTGTTGTTCCTGATTCCTCGTTTGTTCCGTTAAGAGCCAAACATTCTGCATTTCTTTTCTTATCTATTTTCTATAGAAGGAACTCTAAAATATAATTGAGGCATGAGACAAATCTAATTTTCACATCTTTCAACAATTTTAAGGTGTATAAATTTCGTGCGATATGGACACACGCATCTTGTTTTAAACTTGATTTTGTTTGTACCTTTGTGATTATATATTTGGGTATGTGATAGTTTGCTTAACATATTCATGTACACCTTTTGTGCTTAATTTTTTAGATTTTTCCACAATAGTTTAAGGAATTGAGATAAAAATTCAAAAAAATAGGGATAAAAGTACTTGTATTTTAAATGAAAAGTTCACGAATTTTTGTGGGCTACAATTTTGAGCGAGTGTTTTAAAGTTGGTGCTTACACTTATATTTATCATTACACAACAAATTCTTAGTGTCGCATCAACATTCAATACCTACTGTTTTTTCCTCATGCAGGTTTCCATAAAAAAAATGAGTGGTTCTGAGTGGTCCTCAACCAGGCAATAAAAGAAGATGGTTTAATTATTCTTTTTTACTTTTGAATTCTGTGTTTGTGGTGTTTGAAGTTCATAATAAATAAATGTTGACAATACGTTTTCCAGCTGCATGTGTTTACAATGTAAATAGTTTTCCAAAAGATTTTAGCAACCCAATTGCTAAAATCACCATGATTTTAGCAAATGAGTTCAACAGGTGCTAAAATCATGGTATTTCAAATAAAAAAATTAAGTGTTTTCATGTATTATTTTTTGAATTTTTCACACCGAATAAGGAGTAGTTTAATTTGGTGTGAAAAAAAATCGAAAAACGATACACAGAACTACTTCATTTTTTGATTTCAAAACCATGATTTTAGCACCTGCTGAACTCATTTGCTAAAATCATGGTGATTTTAGCAACTGGGTTGCTAAAATCTTTTGGAAAACTATGTCGAGTAGAAAAAAGACAGGGAAAAAGTGTGAATTTTCTTCCCTGTTTATGTTTGCCTTGTAATACTTTTTAACTTAAAAATTAAGAATTTGAAATTGTAGGTACCTTAATGAATGATTCTAATTTGTTTTTTTTTCATTGAACTCCTTTGTTTAATTGTGCAGATACTTTCACTCTCATCATTAGATCGCAAAGGTAAGTTTACCTTAAATTTCACACATCAAACTCAAATGGAAATCGAAATTCATGCAATTCCTTAATCTTTTATTCTCCCTATTTTGTCTCTCTTCAAGCATCTTATTTTTTGTTTAAGAAATCTGTTAGGCCCTGCTTATGTGTTGCTTTCTATTTGCATATTTTCTCTTTTTAACTCGATATTTCGTTTGGCCTGTTTGTTTTGGGAAAATCTAGGGTACACACCCCACTAAAATTTTTTGTGGCTTGTTTTATTTTTGGATGTACATAAACAAATATGAATTTCGTGACTTACTTTTACGATTTTTTTGCGTCCCTAAATATGAAATTTGTGGTGGTTGATTTATGAATTTTCGGTCAAAAAAGAAGAGATTGAATGATGAGTGAATATCACACAAAAAAAAAAAAATTAAAATGGCAACGTAAGTGCATGAGTAGAGTATCAGGGAAGTCTAAGACCATAATTGCGAGGGGAAAAATTGGAAAAATAAGCCAAATTTAGCTGAGGGGCAAAATTGAAAAAATTAGGCCAAAACTAAATTCAATGAGGAATTTAGATATTATATAGATTTTTTACAATTATCTAATTCAAATGATTTTTTCAAGACCACCTAAAAAATTAGGCTCGAATTATTTGTGTGGGACGCTGAAGTGAGCCCCGCATATCATGTATATTATACGAAAGAAAACAAAAGAAAGATAATGAAGCCAAATTTGTGAGGGGCAAAATTTGAAAAATGAAGCCAAAATTGGGTGAGGGGCAAAATCGTCCAAATTTGGCCAAACTTGGAGAGCCACCAAATTTAGCCTACTCATGCTTTTATATTTACGGTATAGATGATAAAAAGTACTCGTTTCGTCCCAAAATGGATGTCCGGAAGTACTATTCACACTCTTCAAAAAAGCATCTATATAATGCAATCTATAATACTTTTTTCGATTTTTTCGATTTTGTTTAATAAAAGTAAGCAAAATCTATCAAATAAGATCGATATTGTATATATAATTCATTATAGTTTAAAAAATATAAATGATTTTTCGAGAGGTGTGAATTTTATTTTGGAACATCCATTTTGGGACGGAGTAACATTTATTACTTCTAAAATAAATACGGTAAAAATCACGTGTCTGTAGCCATCGGATTAAAATTATTCCATGTCGTGAATGGTCTAGATGTAAGGATATGAGATTTTTTTTTTTTTTTATAAACCGGATGATCAGGTCAGCTTGCGCGCACCTCGACTAATTTTGGGGCACTGAAGGTAACAACCGTGCATAACTCCAGTGGCTCCAAGGTTTGGGATGATTGGCCTCTGTTTGATTCGAGCATGCGACCACATAGTCATGCACTTATTGCTTTCTCATACCCATTTTACCAACCCTTTAGAGAGCATCTTCAGTGGTGGGTGTCATTTTTGGGGTGCCAAACCCAAAATTGGCACTGCTACAGTTTTTTTTTTTTTTTTTTGCCATAATTTGGCCAAACTGCTCCAGTAGTGTGGGTGTCAATTTGGCACCCTTCCTCAACTACCAATTCTCAACTAATTTTTCAATTTTCAACAAATATTTTATATATTTAACTATTGTTTAATCACCTCTTAATCACGATTTTAATAATTTTGAAAATTCTTGAATCACTTTGATTTGTTGCACCAAGTGGCAACCACACATGATTATTCCTTGAATCACTTTGAATTGATTTGTTGCACAAGTGCCAAACCACACATGATTATTTTACACACTCCTTGTTTACATCTATCATCTTCTCTCTGAAATAAAAAATGGTCTTCTTCTCTAAAAAAAACAAAAAAAAAAACAGATCTCATTTGAGACCAAGAAAAATTCTCTCTCTCTCTGAATACACCATAAGATTACAACTCTCAAGGCTCTCTCTCTCTCTCTCTCTCTCTGAATACACCCTATGATTACAACTCTCAAGGTGAGAAAAGGGAACGAGCTATGATCGGAAGTCCGGCGATGCTTGGAAGTTCGGCAATTGGAGGTCTGCTGGACAGATCTACGATCTGACCATGGTGCTTGTTTCCAATTCACTATTGATTTATAGGAACGTAAAAAAACTATACAACGATCTGACTATGGTGTTTGTTCCCAATTTACTACTGATTTACAGGAATGTAAAAAAACTATACAATTTTCTAGACACTATATTTCGAAGGATTTTTTTTATCTGTATATTTGTTTGTTTTGTTGGGTTTGGTAGCTGAGAATGGAGGGAGAAGATGATGTGGCAGAAGTGGCAATGGCCATTTTCCCAGCCAATTTTGGCCATAAAAATGGCAACGGCCATTTTGGGCCGGGGAAACGGCCTCCCATTGGAACGCCCAAAAATTGTCTGAGAGTCATTTTTGGCAAATGGCTAGAGAAATGACCTCCCATTGGAGATGCTCTTAGGATTGATTTGATAAATAGTTGGTGTAAGTGAATCCAACAACTTTAAAATAAAAAACCAACAAAAGTGCACAACTTCGTTACCTTAGGGCTAACAGAAAATTTGAAACAATTAAACAAATGGCTTATTCAATATAAATTCCATATACTCCTTCCGTCTCAATTTTCTTATCCATTTACGTGCATGCATGCCATTTTTTAATTGCCTACATCTTTTAATCTATGATGTTTTTTACAATTTTGAAAACTTTATTTAATAGAATTCATCAAGAACTATCAAACGAGATCTATATTGCATATATATAACATTATAGATTTGAAAACATAAATAACTTTTTGAGGTGTCATGAATAGTGAGAGTGGACAAGAAATTCGGGACAGAGGGAGTTTAATCTATGCACTTTGCAAGTAAAAACAAAATTCTAAATAGCTCTTATGTTCGAACCCTCGTCTAACCTCTCTTCCTACCACCAACGCTATGTTATATCAATGCAACCACCAAGGTTGAACATGAACTAAAGTCGGAGGTGCAGAGACTTTAGACTATATCATAAATTAGTTGTACTTTAGTTGTGTTAAATGTTACTCAAAATCCAAGGTTCAAATCTTCTACACACAATAAATGGTTTGATATAGTGGCGGCTCTAGGAATTCTCAGAAGGGTGTTCAAAAATTTCTATTACCTCTAGAAACGATAACTATACATAAAAATAAAAATAAAATATATTAATATCAACAATGCCACCCAAAAACCACAAAGTGTATAGGATGTTACAATTGCCCTCGACGAGTTTTCATATTTTTAAACCGTTGTATAATAGCCTCATTATCAAAGGTACCAAATAAATCACTCTCAATATAAGTAATCAAGCAATCGTTCATCCACTGATTGTTTAGCAAACCATCCAAAGTAGCAACTCTATGTTCCGCCTCCGTAAAACTATTGTCTACCTCTTGAAGTTGCATGTCTAAGATTGTACAAAATAGCTCAACGTAATAATGATGGGAAATCAATTGGGTTGGGTCTTCAAATATTTTGTGGGCTTATGTTTTGGGTTAGGCGTGCAAACATTTTTTAATTGGGTGTTCTAACATTTTCAGTTGGGTGTTCATATATTATTGCATTGGGTATTCGAGGTGGCCAAAATAAAATAGAAATAAAATTTTTACATGTATTTTTGAGCAAAAATTTCGTTTTTGGGGTGTTTAAGGGCCCACTCAATGGTCAATGTGGAGCCCAGGGATGGCCTTGAAATTTTTTGGGACTTAAGACGAACTTGAACACTGGGCCCTATATTTTAATTTTGGAAAAGATAAAAATTTAAATGATAGTTACTTGGTCCCATATTTTGTTTTTTTCATGGTTCGTTTTGTTGTTTCATTAAACCTAGTTTTTAGTCATATTATTTGTTGCATCAATAAAAAAAAATCCTTTTGGAACAGAGTTTGTGAGAGAAAAAAAAATTGGAGAAGGAAGATAGATGCCCGAGGAATTGAACCATATACCTATTGGATAGAAATCTAAGTTTTTCCACTATGCTTGCTAGCTCATTTATTGTATAACCAATATGTTAAATGTATTTTACATACCTGTATTCGAGGCCTGATAGGTGCCGAAAAGCACCCATTGAACCTCGTTAACTCGTACTTTGTTAGACAAATTAGGTTGTTATTTGATTAGCGTTTGTTGGTTAATGGTGTTACAGGTGCCGAGTGCCCAACGACGTGGAAAACATGCTTTGGAGTGGTCTAGAAGCGTCAAGGATGCGAAAAGGAGCAAAAGATGACCAAATGGCTGATTTTTGGTACCATACCATGCATATCCCCGTCCGGACCAAGGTCTCCGTGAGCTTTAGAGAGCAATCTGCACCCGTAGTCCGGACCACCCTTTTCCCCGTCCGGACCATGGTGTCGGGATTTTGCGTTTTGACTGGTTTTTATGTAATTTTGAGAGCCCTAAGTATAAATAGCATAACCTAACATTGTTTTAGGGTTCCGAACTATTGTGAGAGGCTATTTGGAGAGAGAAACTCATAGTTCTTCATGTTCTTCAAGCGTTCTTCAAATCAAAGCATGTTGATCATCACCATGTCCGGCTAACCCCTTTTCTAGGGGGAGGATGAAGCTCTACACCAAGTAACCTTGTTTTTCTGCATAGATTATGGTTATTATTCGGATCGGATTACATGTTAAGAACTCAATTTCATATGATCAATGGAATTATGGTTTTATTCTTCCAATCTATTGCGTATTTGTATTCATGTGTTCAAATACCGTAAACATGTAATTATTTTCAATGGTGCGATTGGAGTTCTGAGATGGATTATGCACGTAAGACGGATCGTGCCGCGATAGTGAGACGGTCCGTGCTATGGGATAGTCCATGCCTTTTAACAATTGCTATATCTTCTTTGCGATTATCGTTAGGGTTTGCAAGCCCTAGCGATAATCCTTTGCGATTCGAATTTCAATCATGTCTATGCGGTGCTTGGTTATGCGGTAGGAGTGGATTCTAAACCATAGATCCCCTCTCCATCAATTTAAATCACTTTTAATTATTGCACCTTTTAGTTTAACAATTTCACACTCAATCAAACAACTTTTTACCGAATTAAATTAGAAGTTAATTGGAGTTAACGCAACTCAGCCAATTTGTCCCCGTGGATCGACACTCGGACTTAACCGCTATTCTACGGAATAAAAGTTAATTCCTAGTTATTAAATATTTATTTTTGACTCGGCACGACACGGTCAGGGCCCTTATTTTCGGCCAAAAGTCAGGGCTTAAGTCTGCCGCCTTGATCGCCTTAGCTCGTGGAGTCGCCTCTGCTTTGATAAGTTTTCCTTTTATTTTATTTCATTTATTTCAAAAAAATTTTAGCTTTTAATATGAAATTCACAAATAAAACACTTTAGACTATAAATAAACCGAGATAATTTATTTTCACTCAATAAACTTTGATAAAATTGTTTAAAATAAATAATTTTCATTGCTAAAATAGTATTCATACAATTAAAGTTAACAACCTGATTAGTTAGAGAAACGCATAGTATGAGTGATACTTCATTATGTTTTGATTAATTTTTTTTTGAAATGGTATAAAAATATTGAAAAACTTAGGGCCCATTGTTTAAATTCGCCCTCTAAAATATCAGAACCGACTCTAACAGTCATATAAAGGATCAAACAAATTCCGCAACGCTCGAATGGTGTGGCAAACAAATACTCCATCGGTCCCATTTTATTTGTTCATTTTTTGACTTTCTCATATCTCCAACTTATTTGTCTATTTCAAAATTTCATTATACAAATTTATACAAATGTCAAGAATCGTTAAGTAATGCAAGGCATCTATTGTAAAATTCAAATATTTTGTGTTACCTTGTTAGTTTGATTTTAGACTAGACTATCAAATTGGGATGACGGTAATATTACACTTCAGGGGTAACACAAGTTGAATTTTGTTCATTGTTTGACCTTTTCATATTTTAACTTATTTGCCAATTTTAAAAAAAAAAAAATTCGACAAATTTATATGAATTTCATCTTTTGCCCCTCCTTCAAGAATCCTAACGATAACTATAATTTTGGTCAAATTCCATAGATTCTCATTTTCCACGGAGACCCCCTAACCTTTAAAAATGTTCATACACACCCCCTCATCTATTAGAAATGAAAAAACACCCTAACTTTGTTAACGGAAGTATGAAAATGACTAGTTTACCCTTCTTTATATTAATTGATCAAACTTCCCGATTTTAGGGGGGTCCATCTATTAAAATATTCTCTTTATATAAGATATATGTAAATACTTATGCATGTGCATATCACCAAAAAGATCAGAACGACAAATAAGTTTTCCGAATCGAGTTATTCAACCACCACCAGTGAAATAAAAGAGGAGACTTTCTTCTCTACATCTCCTTGCAGCAATTCCATGGATTACTTAATTTCTCCTCCCAATTAAACTCTCTCAAACCCAATCGTCGTTGATTGTTGAGGGATCTAGATTCAAACCTAGTTGCCGTCCAAACTAGTAGCCGTCCAAACCCAATTGCCTTTGTCCAAACCTAATCATCGTCCAAACCCAGTTGCCGTCCATCGACTTGCACACACACACACACACACACACACACACACACACACACACACACACACACACACACACAGAGGGAGGCATTATTTGCAGTAGAAATTCTATCAGACGCTCAAGGTAGCCACACCGCTAGTGGGCCTGGACGTTAGCGACGCTGAAAAGTTCGAGGGCTCTGCAGAATTGAAAAATTGATCGAAATCAATTTTGGACCACATATTTTAATTAGTCTTGGCGAGACGATTACAAAGCCGCCGGTGTGACCTCGATACGACGTCCGTACAGGTCTCATGCGCCGTTTGAATTTCGCAAGTGGACGTGACTAACATCCACGCGCGCGTTTGTGTTACACGCATGCTGGAGGTAGACAACATTTGAAGGTTTTCTTTTCTCTTTTCTTGGTTGAAAAAAAAGGAGAGAAGTACAGTATTAGAGGAGTATCAGAGTTCAGCGGAAAAAAGATAGATTGGATGCTATGTGTTATTCTTGCCAGCTTCCATGGAGGAAATAGAGTTTACTTGTGTATGTAGTATTGTTTAGTGTTCAAGGACATTTATGTCTGAAAAAGCCCAAATGAATGAAATTAGCCCGAGCACCAAACGGTTGTGCAACGGAAGGAGTCTAAATGGCTAAGGTGAAAGACGAGGGGGTGAGTAAAGACATTTTTAAATGTTCGGGGGTTTTAATGAAAAATTGAAATAGACGATAGGGTCTCCGTGGAATTTAACCAATAATTTTGAATGCAAGGGCATTAATTGTGAAGTTCAAAACTTTGAAGTTTAATAATTATTTTACCTTGTTAAGTTGGATTCTACACAATCAAATTTGGGATTATGGTAATATTACACTTCAGGGGTAAACACGTCAATTCAACAGCCAACACAAGAGATCCCGCTGGCATCCACACCATTCACACTCAAACACTCCTGTAACAAGCCACGTGGAACCCCCACGACCCAACACCTCGGAATCCAATTGGCGGACTCGAAATCCCAAACTTAATTCAAATCCAACAACTCGGCCAATTCCGGCCCCAAACACTCCCAGTATAAATAGAAAACCAAAATCTCCGATAAATACCCCTCGTTTTTCTTCTCTCTCTCTCTCTAGAAAAAAAAAAAAAAACAATTGCCCTAGATATCTACCACCTATATACGCATCTGTGTCCTGTATCTATCTTCACATACATGCAACCCCAAATCCCATTCGATAAGATTTGATTCTTCCTTTTTCTGTCTGCGAAAAATCTGTACGTTCGTTTACCTCTGTTCGTGCAGAATCCTTTGTTTTTAGGGTTTTTCGGTTTTTTTTTTGGGATTTTTAATGGGTTGAATTCGTTTTGTGTTTTGTATTTTTTTTTTTTTTTTTGGGAGGAGATCTAGGGAGGGAGAATGGCGTCAACTGATAACAGAGAGCTTGAGAAGCAGCTGGAGGAAGCTGGGAATAAGCTGCTTCAACTTCCACCGGCGGTCGATGAAATCCTCTCGCTTCTTGATGTAAGCCCTAAATTTCCAGGGTTTTTTTTTTTTTGATTCGTCTGAGTAGTTGTGTGCGTTGAATTCTTGGTTTTTTTTTTTTGAAGTTGTTTCTCAGCGTATGATTGTTGTTTAGTACTACTCCTTGGTGTATGCTTTGTCGCAGAATGCGCGTGCGGGTGTACGAGTGTGAAACGGACTCCCGAAAACATTCCAAAACTTCTTAAATTCACTTTCGTGAGAGTGAGGGTTCAGAGCGGGACCGAAGATTGTGACTTGTTTTTCCCATAATTTTTTTGGTTTCGCATTGTATTTGCTTTTTTGCGGTAAGTATTTTATGAAATTTGGGACTAGTTTGGAACTTTTGTGCCATCTAGTATGGCTCTTAACCATCTGTGACAACCGGAAAACTCTACGGATGTACTAAAACAGAGTCCAATGCCCAGAAGTAGTAGTATGCTAGTATCCATTATTTGATCGCATGCACTGCAATTGGCAACGTATGATTTGCCTAGATTATTTACCTGCCTTATGTTTCTCAAACACGCAACAACACGCAACCAAACTAGGCGGTAATGAAAGATGATTATGCTAATCCGGCGACATACAGCAAGTATCCACATTACATGAGCAAACTAAGCAACTACGCAAGGGTTACAAACTGGCCTTTCGATCTGGTTTTGCAACAAATGCACTGGTTCCTTATTGTGCCAGGTCACATTGTCTGAATTGGGAGTGTACAGTGATTGAAACCACTTCCTGGAGTCATAAAGCAAATCAAATTTATGTGGGACTTGAATTTAGTGCTATTATGCTGTGTTGTAACTTGTAAGTGCTAGCTGTCTGGGATGTGGTTTCATTGGTGATCAAACGTGCAGAATACCTAGGTGATCGGTGATCCCGACCGACACAGCGACAATGTGTGCTTGTGGTGTAGGATCAGCTAAGGGGTATATTCCTTGTTCTTGGGTGTTTACGGGGACAGTTGCCTTGTCAACTAAGTGAATTCAATGTTAGGTTGCTGTCTTTTTAGTCAAAATCTCTACCTTAGGGAACCATAGACAGAGCAAACACTAGTTGAATTTAGTGCTATTATGCTGTGTTGTAACTTGTAAGTGCTAGCTGTCTGGGATGTGGTTTCATTGGTGATCAAACGTGCAGAATACCTAGGTGATCGGTGATCCCGACCGACACAGCGACAATGTGTGCTTGTGGTGTAGGATCAGCTAAGGGGTATATTCCTTGTTCTTGGGTGTTTACAGGGACAGTTGCCTTGTCAACTAAGTGAATTCAATGTTAGGTTGCTGTCTTTTTAGTCAAAATCTCTACCTTAGGGAACCATAGACGGAGCAAACACTAGTTGTTCTCGTTGACTGTCTTTCTGTTGTAGGACTTGAGTATTTGATGAAGGCATGCTTGACTTAACCTTAAATATTTGGAAGTACACACAAAGACTAGACTGCAGGGTTATGATACTTATCATTTGCTACGTCAATGAAAAAAATACAACTGCTGAGGTTTTTTTTATGCAACAGTTGCTTTTATAAAAGGAACATGTCCAAAGGAATCAAGGGAGTGTGCTTGAAATCCAAAAGGGAGTGTGCTTGAAATCCAAAACAAACGAACAGCCAAAACACTACACTTATATAAGTAGCAGAAGAGAAAATAAAACAGACCATAACTGAAGGAACAGAAGCCAACTCCCCCTGCCAAAACTAAGAATAACTGGCCTTTCTTGAAAACATACACAGGAATGCCCCACTCCAAACACAAACTGTGATTATCTGCAGCAAGAAGGAAATTCTCCTAGCGAGTACAAGATTTAATCTCCTCCACAATCCTAGTAACCAAATTTACAGAAGCCACTCCAATTTTCCGAAAAATCCTACCATTTATTTCCTTCCAAATGTAGTAATGGAAGCTGGGAGGCCGCTTCTAAACTGTCTTGGTCATGGATCTCCCTTGGCAGTGCTGAATATGGAATACCTCACATAGTCTCAGTAGAAAAATCCCAGTCTTGATGATCAACCCCCCATTTCAACCGAAGCCCACTTCCACACATAAGATGCAAAAGGACATGTCAGAAGAACTAGTGAGGGACTCTCACTTATAATCCCCCAACCTGCTGGTCTATCTTTCGTATACAGCCTTCCAAGGATAGATATCCATTGGATAAATGCCCATCTCGGGACATGTTTTTTATTCCAAACCATCCCATGCCAATCCACCTTAGGAGCCCCTGATCAGCCAGCCAAGCAGACTTTGTAGAGTAACTGACCAGTAGGAGTTAAGGACCATATAAATCTGTCTTCCATTGATACAATAGGCAGAAGATCAGCAGTATTAGCAATAATTTCTAGAGTATTCATGTAAAGTGTTAGATTTATGCCATCATTTGCTTGTTAGTGATTTTTAGTTGTGACTCTTGTGAATAAGTTCAGAATTATATATTTCTTCTCGTCGGTGTATTTGGGCATTGTTCATGTTTTCTGGATCCAATTCAACTTATATTGTATCTCGCAGCTTCCTACTTGTGATTGTGTTCAACTTGGGTAGTCTTATTATTTACTTTTGTTATTGGCATTATATTCTTTGTCTCCCTGACTGGGACAGTCATGGTATGATGATCTTCTATGATTCGAGATTCATATTCTTCTCGAATTCTTATTGAGTCATTGGTGTTATTATATCTTCATAATGCTAATTTTTGTTTCTGTTTTCCTTCATCTCTTATTTGAAAGATCTTTTCTTTCATCCAATGTTATTTAACTTTTCTGGCGTGGGAAATTTTGTTGTTCTTAGTTTTGAAAGATTTTTGTCCACGCGTCGGTTCATGTCCTGTGTCTGTAAAAGCTGCTGATCTCTGGCAAAGAGAGAATTGGAGATTGAGTGGTGTGTGGAAGACTTGAAGTGGAGTAGAGGGTAGAGAGAAAAATATTAGTTCCCCAAGAGTGAAAGAAATTGAAGGCGGCGACGAAGTTTAAATTGTGGTTGATGGCAAGGTTCTGTATCCTGTACCGGCTTGGGTACCAATTTTCCTACTGGTACGGTGCGGTACCGATACCGGTTGTTACTGCCTACCGTTTCGGATTTAGCGGTACTACACATATATAAATTGAAAATTTTCCCAATATCATCCAGTTCATCATAAAATAAACTCATATTATAAAGTTATAGTACAACAGTAGAACAGTTAAAGGAAAAAAACACGAAAAAAGTACTAGAAAAATACCTTATGGCTCACAGCTAAACCTCTAGCTCCACAACACATATATGCTCGACACGTACTGGACCTAGAAATATCTATATCCCCAATACCCATTAGGTATATCCATATCCTCCCCATTACCCATTAACCGGTAGTTCATAACTGCACATATATCCATATATACCCTTCTATATCTATATATATATATAGGTCTATGCAGATAAGACGAGAGAGAGAGAGGCAGAGAGTGATGAGCGAGACTTTTTACAGTTCACATAGATGAGACCTCCATGGACGAGGAAGAAGAAGAAGTGCAGATCGGAGACTTTGAGAGTGGGAGGCAATGATCGTTCCAGGTTTATACTGTTCCAGCCGGAATCACACTTATCGTCATCTCGCCTGAGATCATCCGGTATTGAGGGTACACAACAGAATTCGAAGGGTAAGTTACAGGATATTCATAGAAACGGTATGTACCGGCTGGTATGGAACAATATTCGAATCCTTGGTTGATGATAAAAAATTCAAAGCGTGAAGTTTGCGTGGAACCGTACCATACAACATCTTGTAGCATAATAGCATTATCACCACCCTTAAAAAATTAGCAGGATTCGTTAAATCTACCCTGAGATTTGTAGTGTTCAGCTCTGGGACTATAAGATCCCAGTTTTTGTTTTATTATCATGTTTTCAGTGGATATGTTTCTATTAACTTATAAACTTGCAGAACAATTTGTTTGCTTCTTAATTTCTTACTTAATTTGTTTGTTCATGCTTTTGAACCTTCTTCTTTTCTTATGGTAATAAGCAAGTTGAGAACTACCTCTCAAAGGTGGAGCAGTCGCCTTCCGAATCAATGAAAACTGCACTTTCTCCATCTATGAAGGCATTGGTTGCAGATGAACTTCTGAGGCATCAAGACGCAGATGTGAAAGTTGCAGTTGCTTCCTGCATCAGTGAGATAACAAGAATTACTGCACCGGATGCACCATATGAAGATGATCAGATGAAGGTTCTGGACTTTTGTTATTTTTGTTATTTGATAATTTTTTCTTTTTCTTTCCTCATAAGTTTTCATATTATGGATTCACAGGATATCTTCCAGTTGATTGTTTCGTCCTTTGAAAATTTATCTGATAAGTCCAGTAGATCATATGACAAGAGGACCTTGATTCTTGAAACTGTTGCCAAGGTCAGATCGTGTGTGGTCATGTTGGATCTTGAATGTGATGGTCTTATAGTCGAGATGTTCCAGCACTTTCTGAAAGCTATAAGGTAGGATGTTTCTTTTGCTTGTACACTTGTACCTTGTTAGAAAAACCAAGCTCTAGTGCAGCATTTTCGGACTGTAATATGGATTCAATCTTCTTAAATTAATTTGATAGTTAAGTGCAAGACAGTACTTTATTCTGGCACAATTTTGTTAATAAAAAACGTTGCTGGAATCTGGTACTAAATGGTTAATGTAGTGTCTGATTATTGGATTGATCTGTTACGATGCTGGAATATGGTACTAAATGATTAATGTAGTGTCTGATTATTTGATTGATCTGTTTTTGTGTCTTGTACTTTATGGTTCATGGATGATATGTTGCAATTGATTTGTTTTTTTCCCCTCTCTGGGTTATATTCCCCCCCGCGCCATTTGCAAGAGTATAGGAGGTGGTTAGATTTGGTTGACTAGAATCATTAGTATTATTGATCGAAAAAATTAAGGAATTTTGTACGGTTTCAGTTTGACAATATAAGCTTGTATCTGAATCTCTTATGAGTGAATACATCCATCCACAAGTACAAGATTTTGAGCTGCCTCAAAATTTTCCCTTTCCAGGCAAATTTATCTTTTCTTATATTCGTGGGGAGCCATGTTAGATGGACTCGGGTGTGGGTATTGTGTGCGGGTTTGTAGCTAGGGATCGGAATGGTCAAACTAAGAAACAAAGTAGACACTCATACGGATTGTAACATGGATATAGTTATTCGGGACATGCTCAATATGTATTTAGAAATATTATTTTATCTATATACGAGTTAGAAAGTTCGCTGAGAATTTTTTTGATAAGAATTTTGTCGTACCTAAGAACGTGAATGCCAATTAAGGCTCCAATGTTCAAACTTTTTAACAATTTGTCACCCCATGAGCCTTATTCGGCTTCCCTTACTTGACTTGAGCCCCAAAAATTGTAAATTGCAATACTTGATGCATGCCATAACTACCCAAGCCACGAAAACAGACAATAAACATGTGCTATAAGTATAATAGCCCATATAGCTCTAAGGTGATAAATGCATGGAAACAGGTGTCTAGCATTGAAATGCGTACATATTTCCCACCCTCGTCCGTTTCGTCATGGTGCTTCGCTAAAAATTCACCTTGTAACAGAGTTGGGGAGTTGACCTTTCACTCACCCCTTTCAATCCTAATTTTTTCCAATGTTTATTTTCTTGGTTCTTCACTCTTAAGGGAAAAAAAGGCATTCTATGTGTAGTAATTTGATTAATAATGTTAAGTCCGGAGACCATAGTTGATCCTCGTTTTTATTGAAATATATCTTTATATAGATAGATAGTAATTTATTTCCATTAAACGATCACCTCTTCACTATCATGGGCCTTTGATTTCATTAAACATTAGCCTTTTGTGATGCTTTGCTACGAGTTCCTAAATGTTGTAATTGGTGGAGGATGTATTTTTTTCGTTGGGAATTAGCGATACTTTCCATGGTATCTCTCCACCATATAATTAGCATAGAAGGAAAATAGAGGGTGGAAAGGTATAAATTATAATTCTATGAAGTTGGATGCTGTATTTTTCTAAAATAAAAGATAATATATAATGTTCAATGAATAATGCAGGCCCAGGTTATAAAATTTTATGCATTACTTGAATTTAATTGTTGTGAAATATGGGTACTTTTGGGATGTGCCACCTAATTTCAATCACTTAATCTTTCTCAATTCACATGAGAATCCTTGTGCGTGTTATCACTCATCAGGTATGTCTTAGGCTGTCGTGTTTGTTAATCAAAATTGTTGAATTTGATTTTCTATTGTTGAAGTTGCATCTTTATAGCTTTTGTAATGTGGTAGTCTGTTTTTGATGTTTTTATTACTCATTCGCATTCATGCATTTCTCTTTGGGTTAAAAAAAAAAAAAAACTTTCCGTAAGCAGATAAAACTTTAACTAATAACGTCAGCAGCGTTTACTAATAAGTCCCCTTTGCAAAGGTACAGCAATTTGAAAGTGTAAATCCTATGACATTGTACATGTTACTGTTTTCAGCACCTCATATTTCTTTTGTTGAACATCCAGGGATGATCACCCCGACAATGTCTTTTATTCCATGGAGACAATTATGTCTCTTGTACTGGAGGAAAGCGAAGATATTTCTTTGGAGCTAATTTCTCCCCTCCTAGCTAGCTTGAAAAGCGAAAATCAGGTCAATTTTTACTTGAGGATCCTTGCATCTCTGTTGTTTGTTTTTTGAAAGTTTCTGATAAGGGATTTATTTTTTCAGGAGGTTCCTGCAATTTCTCGGAAACTGGCGGAGAGAGTAGTTGAAAAGTCTGCACTAAAGCTCAGACCATGCCTTATACAAGCTATGAAGTCCTTGCACCTCTCATTAGATGATTACAGCAAAGTTATTTCTTCTATATGCAATGGAACAGCTGATGCTGATGCCGATGGACGTAATGGCCATAATACTTGTGGAGAACATTCGGTATGCTGTCTTATGTCTCGACATAACATTCCTTTGTGCATGGTTGACTCTATGCATTAAGAAGTGAGCGAGAGGGTGTGATATTGCGCTGTTGTTTGAATAACTGCCTATTTGAAAGTAATGAACTGTAAATTGGTTACATGGTGAAGTCTAAATTGGAAATTCTTTGGAAAGTCATTATGATAATCGCTCTCGTTAGTGTTTCTACAACTTTCTGCTATTTATTACCCAACAATAACCTCGTTGAAATACCTACGAATATATAACCATTGACAAAGGATTACGCAAATTAATGCAATTAAGACTGTTAATGGTGTCATTCCTGTTCTGCTGCTGCAACCACTGCTGCCTTCGTATGCACAAGCAGTCCCACTTGACCTCCATTCTATTGCAACTGCTGTGCAAGTACATTATCTGCACCTTAATCCCCAAGTTTTATTGCAACGATTTATCTTGCATGATAGAAAATTTTCTGTGCCTGGTGGTTTGCATCCTCTATGGCTTGATAGCTTGGTTCGAAGTGAAGAGAACTTTCAACTGGCTCATATAACATGTAGCTCTATGGTCAATCATTGGCAAACTACGGTATAGGGACTCGGGCAGTGGCGGAACCAACATTTGGATTTTGAGAAGGGCCAAATAGGAAAGACATTTTTTTTCTTGTAATAGCAAAATAAAGAGAGGTAATAATACACAATCTGTTTCATAAACTGTAACTCTGATATTTAGTCAAGCTTATTATATTTATATTAAATGCAGACGTACATTGCAATTATGTGTAAAAATGTATTTTTTAATATGTACGGATTATAATAGTTATATGGCCTTTTTTTGAATATCGAATGGAATTTTATTGTTAATTGGAAAAGATTCGATCTGTCATGATATTAAATGTATATACGCTTGTAGATATTAAAGATTCATTATAGAAATGAAAGCTTAGCCTTGAAACATTACAAAGTACCTAACAAATTCCTCTCCCTTTTTTGCTTTCTCTTTTTTCCCTTTTTGTAGAATATGGAGGAAAGAATAAAAGTGTATTCGACATTTTTGAAATTCGGATTCACGATCGAATTAAATTCAAATTAACAATAGAGGAATAAGGATAGAACGTCAAATTTGAGTGAAGATAATAAAATCAAATATTGTACTAGGATTCGAAATATAGTTTCGAAATCATGGCATTACTTATTTTTACCATTACTTTATTGGTTGTCATGAAATCTTTCCTAATTCGATTTTGTATTAGTAACTTGTACCTTTTTATGCATATTTCTTATAGGGCAATCTATGTGGGTTGGTTCATGTCTTTGAGCTCTGCAACAATCTATGAGTTTGAGGATACATGAATTATAGAGATGCATTTGTTGAAATTTGCGTCCGTGTTGGATATGACATTCGATAATGTGTTCCTCTTATACAGTTATAGTCTAGCAAATTAAAATAGTAACATTTTGAAGACATTTTACCCATCTATTGAGTGGAATGATAATAATCTATGGAAATTTCACCAAATCACTATTAGTTAACTGATGAGAACAAGGTATCTTATTGAACATTTATTGAATGAACAAAGAATGAGAGAAAAAGGGTTAACTACATGCTCCGAATATAAATATTCTTATCAATAAATGATCAACAAATTTTGCGCACGAATATATTTTGTCAAAAAAAATTAACATGAAGGTAAAAGTCGTTTCATATTCTTTGAGTTCTAACGGAACAATTATGTATTCTTGAATTGAATAGTGAATCCTACCATGATCCTGTCTAAACCTTGATTCACCTACTAATTCGAATCTTTTTCGCATGAATCATGAATCGAATTGGTGCAATTTTGGGAATTTATTTTATGTGCTTGTGCGCGTGCGCGCACGTGTTACATTTGTGTGTAGGTATATGTACATAATGTGGGAGCGGATTGTGGTGCAGGCCGGCTCAAGCCTAGGTCTGCCCCTAGATTACGGTTGGGAATTGGGTGCTAATGGATGTTTAAGGATCGGGCATGTCAAATCCACAAATTGAAAATAGGAAAATATGAATCCCAATTTGAATATGGGTTTGGGGATACGTTAAGTAATTACTTAGTAATTAGTTTGATGGACCAGAAACATTGGCAAGCTAATTCAGGATCCAAAGTTCACACTCTTTGGTATGTTGTCAACGCATGAGCCTTTTTGGACTTTTCATAGCTAACTCGAGTACCAAAGTAGTTAATTGCAACACTTGATGCATGCCATAACTGCCTGAGCCACGACAAGAAATAATCTTAGAAGCATTTAAAAGCATTGACGTCGACAGGCACAAATACGACAACTCTAAATAAATGCGGATCGTGACATGGTAGGGGATACGATAAAATTAAACTGATACATTTCATGTAGATTTTTAATTGTTGAATATGAATTTTGTATTCGCAAATTCCCAAAATGAACTGATCCTAAATGTAGCATGAAAATGAACTTTAATGCTTAATTTACATAATTTAAAGGTGAGCATTAAAAAATGCACATTACGAGGCACAAATGACAAGTTTACGATAATTATTGGCCATTGAAATTACTCTTTTGCAGGATGATGTGACACCACTTTGTGTCCCAGCATATATCAGCTTGAGATACTTGTTTCTGACATATTTCATGCGTGTTCATATCTCAGACATGTTCCCTTTTTAAATGTCATTACAAAAGAGTTGGACACCAAGCGCATCATACGTATCCTCGAATGTCCCCTTCCTGTTGGTCCCGGCACGTCCAACACGGATACGGCAATGCTATAATAGCCCGCTTCTAAAAATTGGAAGACACGACAAGTTGGGGACACTTATAAATACATATTGGCATACTATTATATAGTTGAGATTATGTAAATTTGCAATTCCATGTACAATTGAAATTATATTCTTCAATATTTCGTTCGCCAAAGTATTTCAACAATAAGCATTTCATCATTTATGTTTCTTTCTAGCAAACAAACCATTATCCCTCACAAAAAATAAAAAAATAAAAAAAATGACTTCCCTAAGTTTAATTAGAACCTAGTATTTCGTTTCTCACTATCGTCTTGTTATCCGAGTGTCCGAGCGCCCAGTGCATTTTTAAGGTGTCCACAGATTGTCCAAATGGAAAACATTGGAAAAAAAGTACACTTGGAATTTGAGTGTGGGACACGTGTCTGAGGCTAATGTGACCTCCGATGAAGTGTCTGTGCTACATAGGTCATGCATATATCACATACCCGCACCCGTTTTGTGTAGATGACACGCCTCGGGTGCTTCGCCAAATTGGCAGATCTATTTAACATAGTAGGAAAGAAATTTTGTGCTAGGATAGCCATGATTGATTCCCTGTCCAGCGACAAAATTCACTTGGAATTTTATAGTAATATCCTACATTTTTCTTTTCTGGAAGTAGAGGAATTCTTTTCTTCTAAATTGTTACCTTTTCAAAGTAATGTTGTGTGAGTGTATCTATTTTGCTGCTGATATTGGTTGCTTAAATTGTCATTACTGTGGCAAAGGGAAAAATAAAATTTCAAAGAACGTGTATGGCGTACAGCCGTTGCTTCAATTCAAGTGTTTGGTTTTATGAGTTTTTTTCCTGGGTACTTGGCAATTCTGAAGGATGTTTTGGTACTGACTTTGTACTATGTTGATTTTTTAGACTGAGGAGAACAATTTGGCTAGGACATCTTCAGATTTGGCAGTTCAGGTTTGTGATCAAATTCACCAGCATGTTAAGTACTTATAGTCATTTGTTCTGATTTTTCATACTAACGGTACTTCTTGGATGGATTGTATCAGGATGAGAACAAGTTGGTTGTGGCATCTCCTGATGAGGCAGCCCAGGCATGACCCTGTGTTAGATTATTTTCTTTTTCTTTTGTATCTAGTCTGTGGTCATCAGTTTATTCATTAATATTAATCAGGACAGCCTTTTCCTGCAACTAATTTTGTCAAGGTTATTATTCTAGGATCATCTGACTAAAGAAAGCGTGCCAGATACTCTTCCTGTAGGAGATCATCCTGTTGAGGACAGATCTCCCAAGTCAGTTATGAGTAATGGCGTAGGAGAAGCTGGGCACTTAGACAGCATGGCAGATCGTGAGTCATCAAAGGAGCTGGAGCAAGAGCAAGCTCACCAAACTGATCAGTCCGTTGATACTACTGTAACAAGCAATGGCGAACCTGATGAGTCTATTAGTGGGAAGATAGTAAAATCAGATACTAAGGCTGAAGAAACATCCAAGAAGAGAGCAAGGAAACCAAAGTCTGTAAGTAATTCAACTGACGCCCCTGACTCCTCTCGAGTTGATAGTGATAAAGAAGCTGAAAAAACTGTACATCGTGAAATTAGTCTTAGCAAGGAAGTCAGTAGTCCACCTTCTGGGGAGCCGTCTGTTGAGGTCGCCATGCCTCTGGAGAATGAAAAAGAAAACATTCAGATGTCTTCACCTAAAGAAATAAGGACTGAGGCAATGGATGTTGCCTCTCCATCTTCCAGTGGGAATGTTCCTGTTGAGGGCTCTCCAGAAAAGGATGGGCGAGAAAAGAAGAATGTTGCTCCATCTGCCGATGTTTCTAAGGAGGCATCTGATGGTACCTGTGTTTCGGAAGGAAAGCCACAGAGACGTTCTGGTAAAAAGGCTACTGTTGGTCGTACTACTGAGGAGAGGACTCCAGCTTTGGCCGATAAATCCAAGAGTGAAGGGGGGACTGCTAGTGATTCGGAGGACAAACCATTGAAACTGTGTGTTAGGAAGGTAGATGCTAGGGATAAAAGTGGAGATGGATCCTCATCAAAGAATAAGGAAGATGGGAAAAGGCAGGGACGTGGAAAAGCTATTTCAAAGAACAATTTAACAATCTCCTCCGCCAAAGATGATGACAAAGTATGGTGTGGTTAGCTTGGGAATTACTTGCTGTTCTATTTTGTCTGACCAGTACCTTAATTTTTATTTTTATGAATGTTGTAGGAAACGGTCCCTTCAGTTAAGTCTGCCTTGAACTTAGCTAAGAAGGTTGATGAGGATGCTCCCAAGACAAGTTCCAAGAGAAAGCGCTCAACAGTGAAAGAGGAACTTGAAGAGGAGGCACCCAAGACAAGTTCCAAGAAAAAGCACACACCAGCAAAAGAGAAATTGGAAGAGGAAATGCCCAAGACAAGTTCCAAGAGAAAGCACGCACCAGCAAAAGAGACAGTTGATGAGGAAGTCCCTGTGACAAGTTCCAAGGGAAAGCGCACCCCAGCGAAAGAGAAAGTAAGTATTATTAGCCCTTGAAGTTCCCTTATGGATATTTCTGTTGCCAGCTCTATATTAATTGAAAATTACCAATGTATGCCATACAAAAAGTGACCATCATGTGACTTAATTGGTGCTGATTTTCACCTTTGGGGGAGGGTGATATTGTGGTCATTCAATTTGCATATTTAAATCAGATGGCATTAATGGCTGTAGCTTTCTGGGTTGCGATCATGCAAACCCTCTCTGTTCTCACCGCCATAGTTATCGAAATCGTGCGATTCGCAATTCGAATTGTACGATTTGGTTCGATTCAGGGTGTTTTTTCTATAAATCGCAGGTATAGTAGAATTGTACACTGAATCGCTGAATCGTGAATCGAATAGGCGAATTGTAAGAATCTTATGATTCAGTTCAATTTTAAACCCACGTCTTGCATGTGGGCCAAAATGTAATAATTGATAAATTGCAGGGTTTTCTTTAATTTTTTTGGCATATAAAGGATCAACTCTCTTTTCAGAAGCTTCCATAACACTTTTCAAAAGATTGTAATGGAAAAAAGTTAGGGTTTTGCGCCTACTGGGAAGACAACAATCACATCCCTTGCTATAAGAGCAAGTGTCTTGCCTATTTAGACCATTTGATCATCTATTTATCTTCTTAAGCATTCCTTTCATTGATTCCAACTTGAAATCTACATTGTTTATGCATTTTTAAAAAAAATGACTGAAGCAAAGCGATTCACGATTCGATTCGATTCACGATTCGCAACCGGACCATTTCGATTCTCAATTCGATTCACGATTTGACAACTCTGCCCACCACCACTACCTCCAATTTTAGGATTCCTTCTAGGTTCCTTAACCATTCAAGGCTTACTTATGATTTTTCTTTTCCGGTCCCTGCTATACATCACACTGCATGTTAACTTCACTGCCCCTGAACTGGTTCTTTACGGTTCACTATTTTAGCCACATTGAGGGAATTTTTCAGTCTGGTTTAACTTCAATCTATTTGGAATGTTTCAGTCCAGTAGTTATTCAGCAGAATTATAAGTGCTTCCTGTTTGGTTCGAATATGCTGTTGAAAATCTGATTACAACCCTTTCTATGGGGATCGTATATAGCTGTTTATTAAGTATTTTCATCAAATGCCTTGGTTAAACGATGTGTTAAACGTACTTTCTGGGTTGGCCTTTACATGGAACACAGAGCTAAAAGTTTCTAAGGCGGCACTGTTAGGATTCACTTGGTTGAGGTGCATTAGGGACTTATTTTCATTTGCTGTAGTGGCTCTGACGTAATCCTTTGTGGAGCAGTTAAATCATAGTGTCATTGGCAGCCCTGGGGTGATCTAGAATCGAGACTCATTTTCTCCTCTTTTAGCCCAACGCAGGTTGGGGTTTCCCATTTTCAGTTTCAAAACTGGGTAGTCTATTGGCGCTAATGAACCATATTGACGATGAGGAATTTCTTAGACTATTTTTGGCAAGCATTTATTACTTCCGTTTTGCATCTTCCTGCAATTTATGAAGGTTGTGATTCTGATATAATCTGCTTTTGTTATCTGATGCAACCTACACCGAAGGATATAGATGTGAAAGTGACACAACAAAAAGAATGGCATCAAGAGGAATTGGTTCACATGAAAGTGTACAAGTCAGCTAGGACTAGGCATGTTTTCTTCGTTTCCTCACTCATCTCTCTCTCTCTTCCGCCCTGACCTATGTAGTACGGACATGGAACGGATATGGATACGGGAGGCAAAAATAAATAACGATATATAAATATATCATGTGTATGCATTAATAGTTTATATACATAGATTTATATACTTTTCTTTTGATATATAAGGTATCTACAGTGCTATGTACTCGTATATATGACAGTACATACACACACATATATAGGCAAGATATATAACCACAAAGCGACGGAAATATATATAGCAATACATACATAAATGCATACCTATATATGTATATCCACCCACATATATTCATACATACAGAGGGAGGGAAGAAGGGAGGGAGAGAGAGGCGTGTCCATGCTGTGTCCCCCTCCAAAAAATAATTTGATTTAAGTGACACGCCAAGTGGTGTGTCTGGTACGTGTCCCCGTGTGGTACACCTTGTCCCCGAGTCCTATACGCGAACCCGGCAACCTCTAGAAGTGTCGGTGCTTCATAAGCCCTGAACCTGCTGCTGAAGCATCTTTTTCTGGTTAATTTAAGGCCACTGATTCTTATTTATTATAATCAAGACCATGAATATCTGAAATACCAGTTGGTAAGGAAAGTCTTCTGTTTTATGGGTGAAGGAAACACTAACTAGGAGATTTCTGAAAATTTTAATAAAATATGAGTAGGGGAATAACACAAGGTCCTATAGCTGAAGATATATGGGGAACTGCAAAGAGTCATTTTTGACATTGAATGCTATTAATAATTCTACTCTTGCACTGTCTTTACTTTGTTCCTGTGAGTGCTGGCGTGTTGTTCAAATGACAGTTGCTGGAGGGTGTGGAGGTTTTGTGTAGTTGCTGAGCATGGTTGGCCTTCGATTTGTGTTTGGACCAAGGGTGTCATTCCTGTAAGACAGTATGTATTGGTAACAGTGTGTCTTGGAACCGTTTCAGGTTTCACTGCAATATATACTTATGTTGGTCTTCAATATATTTATGAATAATTGCAAAGCTTGAGATAGAGAAAATAAAACAAGTTCTAAAACTTCTATGTACCTGAACCTTGGTTCTAAGCGCAAATTAACCTCATTCTAATATATTTTAAAATCATAAATAATCATATACTCATACATTGACGAGTTTATACCGAAACAAGTTTTATGACTTTTCAGAATCATGAACTATTTTACGATGGTTGGGGCAAGACAAATGTTTTGAGGAAAAAAATACCCCTAGTACGTATGGACACCAAGTTATATTTAAAAACTTAACCTCAAGACTTTTTCCCAATGGAAAAGAATATCCAACTATTTTTGTACTGGCCTTATCGACTCCTTCCAAAAATCGTTTTAAACTGGCCAAAAATTCCAGAATATGACTCAAACACCCCTGTACAGGCTGGTATGCCCGGCGGTCACTATGGTTTGAGCAGCTACTGCTAGGGATGGGTTTGGGTGAGAACCTAGCAAGATTTCATCCATGGCTTTGTTTTCCTTTTTTGTAATTCTCAACTAGATTTCTCTGTTCATTGTACTTTTTGAACCAATTCTAACCAGGTTACTCTGTTATCATATCAGGCATCCGATGCTGTAGAGTACGGGGTTAACCTGATTGATTCAAAGGTTAAGGTTTGGTGGCCAGATGATAAGAAGTAAGTACTTCCAAGCAGCTGAGGGGCAATAATTTGAACAAATGTTTCTTTATATTTCTCTCTTCTTTTTTAATTCTAGCATTATGCCTTGTCTTTGGTGCAAAGTCATTTTTTGGTGTTGTGCTAGTGCTAGTGCATTGTGTATTGTCTAACTTCCGGTTGCAACAGGTACATTTTCTAATAATTTCTCATTTGGTATTTTGATGATGTTACTTTAATGAATTCGAATCCAGCTCAACTTAATGACATGTTTATGATGTTGATCTTGTGGCGCACTCTGTGAAAATGTCAGTAAAAGTTAGGTGTTTTACTTGTCTATCTGCATAGTCACCTAAGAGCATAGTTCCAAAGAAGAAGATATATGTTTTGCGTATATGGTTCCAGATATATTTCGGGGATTATTGTTCCAGTGTTCTTTTGAGATACACGGAGTTTGAATGCTTTCTGGAGTGATTATTGTCTCTCTTTGTTGCTTAAGTTGTCCATAAATTGAACTGATGAATCTTTATTTTCTCTCTAGTTGTTCCTTCAGATATGTTGTCTTGTCTTTTGTTTCGTTATTTTCCATAGTTGTGAGATTGTGTTGTGCTTCTGTAGTTAATATTATTAACTTTCAATCGCAACATGTTTTCTAGTACTTCTAATTGCTTCTTTTCATATGTCGTTTTGATAAAGCATCAAGCTTTATGACATGTCAGCTTTGTAGCCATTGTTGTGCAGAATTTGAAACATGTGTCATAACACACAGTTGATTTGCAGAGTTCTCTGCAGCGAGTGCCTGTCATCTTTCTTTCAATTAAAAAATCTACACCTAAGAGCATAGTTGCGCAAGAAAAGAGATTGCTGTTTTTGGATTTATGTTTGTATACACGTCTTAGTTCAAGCAGTTGTCTGTACTTCGTGGTGATAAAGTGCCTTCCTAAGTCATTATTGCATCTCTTTGTGACTCCCGCTTTGGCTAGACAACAGAAAGAAGTTATTCTGACCATAGATAGGGATATTATCTTTGATTTGTTAGTTTCACTATCTCATGCGACTTTAGATTTTTGCCCAAGATACCTCATTAACATGTATTAATCATGATCTCTAAAATGTACTTTTGTTACTTGCAGGTTCTATAAAGGTGTTATTGTTGCATTTTATTCTGTTAAAAAGAAGCATAAGGTTAGCATGCTCGTCTTTGCTAGTTTCTCATTAGGCATTTGATAGCTATTTAGGTTTTGCTTCATGTTACTATGCTTTTACATATCGGTGGTTGAGCTGATTCCCTGATCAGTTATTTTATTTTTACCTTCTTGAACAGGTCTTATACGATGATGGTGATGAAGAAGTACTAGATCTTAGGAAGGAAGTATGGGAGTTTGTCGGAGATGAGGTGGGTTATTGGACAATTCATATTTTAGTTCTCAATAGGTTTATGTTTCGTACTAATGATGCCATATATTTTTTGGCAGGAACAAGCAACTGAAAACCAAAGTCCTGATCCTTCCCATGAAGTGTAAGTGTTGCTTTCATTTGATTTGTGCCCCAACTAGTGCAAAATTGTCACTATTTCCAAACTTGGGAATACTCCAGAACATAGGAAAATAAAAAGTTGAATAGCTCGATGGATATTCAGTCACAAATCTAGATGCAACTTCTGCAATTTTTTTTCCCTGTAAATCAGCATATTTTGTTTCTGTTGATAATAGCCTTTGTGTATGTTTGTGGGGTTTCTGCTAATGTTATGTACTTATGTTGCACATGTTTATATGGTGCTGGACTTATCTGACTTGCGTGTTCTTATTTCCTTCCACCAGGCCAAAAAAGAAGAGAGCAAAAACAAACTCTGAACCATCAACAAAGCATGTAAAGATGGAGGGTTCACGGTTTGTTATTTTCCTTTTGTCATTTCTTGGTATATTGCTTGTGTTGATTCCTGAAACATAATCACAATTCACACTGAATTTAAGAATTGTTTCCAGAAGCGGAGGAGCTTCCTCTAGCAAATCGAAAGGAGCAGAATCAAAATCTGATCGTAAATCCAAAGTTGATGCCAAATTATCAGTTAACAAGTCTGGTGATAAAACTGAGGATGCTAGTGATGGTAAAATTGAGGATCTTTCTAAAAAAGGTCGTCGTAAATCTATTGCTGATAGCTCCGCAGCAGATGGGAAATCCAAAGATGACGTTGGCACGCCAAAGACCAGTTCAAAGTCAAAGTTGGGTACCCAAAAAACTGACACTGAAGACACCCCAAAAACTATCGTTCTGAAAATGGCCAGCAAGTCCAAGGGTGAAGCAACCAAAAGTGTTGAGAAGTTCAAATCTGGCTCTAGTAAGGTAAAAGAAACCGAGGGAAAGGAAGAGGAGTCAACTGAGACGGCCAGCAAGTCTAAGGGTAATGCAAGCAAGAGTGGTAACAAGTCCAAAGCTAATGGTTCCGGTAAGGTGAAGGAAACTGAGAGAAAGGAAAAGGAGTCATCTGAGACCGTGAAAACACCAGAAAGCACCGATGGGATGTCATCAAAAGTGAAAAAAACTGGCTCAAAGAGTGGAAAGAAACGGAGGAGAGGAGGGGCTAAACATTAATGATTTGCACCTCATCTGCTTGCTTACCTGTTTATCACAATGTCGTGTATTTGGTCTTCTCTGCTGCATGTCTCGGCTGCAGTTTGCAGTAAGTCTGCATTTGGTACAATTCTGAAACTATGGCTAGGGTTTGAATTCTGTTAGTAAGTCTGTGCATTTGGTACAATTCTGAAACTATGGCTAGGGTTTGAATTCTGTTAGCATGCTTAGCTTATGGTAGTGTTAGATTTAGTTTTTGCGTATGAGATAAAGAGTCCCTTATATTTTTGAAGACTTGGGAGACTGAGCTTAGCTTCTTTTTCTATGCATAATATGTGATAGATTGACAGACTTCTGTCTTAAATGGCTACCAGCTATTTTCTGTCCAGCGTTTTAAACCTCTCTTGGATTTTCATCTGTCAGTGGTTGAATATATAAGCAGAGTTCCAGTATGGACATTGCTTCTGGCTCTGGACTACGGTGTGAGCTTTGCCATGTTGACCCCGGCCCAGAAGTCTCCGTGGGGATATTCTGGCTTGCATTTTCTGGACGAAATTTTTAAACTCCTTTCGTCCTACTCCCTCCTCCCGGAGATTCATTATCACTATTCACTCTTATAAAATTATATACTATTATGTTTTTTAATTTATAGTATTTTTTTATATGTGATGTGGATCTTATTTGATAGATCTTATTTGCTGTTATCAAACAGAGTTTTTAACATCATAAAAAGTATTATAAATTACAAAATATAGATGATTTTATATTTGATAATCAAGGGTTTCATACTCCAGAGCTTTGTTTGCTTCTTTCTAGTATAATGCCATTTTTACCAGGAAAAAAGAAAGTTACGCTCCACGAAGTGACGTGGGCCACTAAAGTTTAGTCCTAAAAATGGACTATGATGTATACATTTTAGAGATTATTTCAGCTTATCCCTACTAAAATTGGATAGGAATCGGATTCTCTTCCGTCCAAGTTTTGGACCGAGGAATTAGTCTAAATTTGGATCATTCATTGGGATAATTTTAGAGACTTTTCTAGAGAAGAGGCAACTCTTCCCGAGTAATCCGAACCATTGATTGCAGTAATGACGGTCTAGACTTGCTCTGTCTCCTCCAGTTAAACATTAATTTCAGTTCTTGAATTTTACTTGGAGATTTCGGAAAATACCTCACAACCCCACTGATTTAAAACTTTTAATTTCCATAGTTTCCTTTTCACATTTACACATCAAAGAGAAACAAGGCCTAGAGAGACATCTTGTCCCGGACACCGGTTCTTCATAAAAAAAGAAAAAAATATACATGGAAACATCTTTGAACAAGGCCCAAATTTTTGCTGAAACAAGAAAAGATAGATCATTGCGGTCTGTTGTAAAAATACATGTTATGAACTCTATTAAGGAATATATTTATATATTTGTGTACAAATATATAGAAATTCATCTTAGTTTCAATTGAACATCGTGTTTTATTGAAGTTTTATTTAATAAATAAAACATCCTCATTAAAGAGAATTTCTGACTGACTCAGTGCAACAGTTCAATAAATTACTATTTTCTACAAAACCTTGCGAGTCCACTCACTCATTATCTACTCATGTCAAACTCCACAAAGATATCGATTATTCACTTCCTTTCACAATAATGAAACCATATGCTTTCACACAAAGCATCACATGTTTTTTTTTTTTTTTTTAAATATATATATATAGGTTCCACTTCTCCTCCGGACTCCGGACTTTCGGACCTCCGTGATCCGAGCATTTTTTTGACGATCCGATCCGTCCAATGTGTTCAGAAGGTGTTTTCAAGGGTCCACGAGAGAAATCTTAAAAAAAAAATACCGGGAAGGGCTTGATCCAAGTAATTTTTCGCAAAAATTGTATTTTTACA
The DNA here is from genome assembly GCA_963854785.1 of Vaccinium vitis-idaea. Lineage (NCBI taxonomy): Eukaryota > Viridiplantae > Streptophyta > Magnoliopsida > Ericales > Ericaceae > Vaccinium > Vaccinium vitis-idaea. The sequence goes on from OY978224.1 coordinate 6,241,265, forward strand.
GTTTTTGCAAAAAACTGCTTGGATCAAGCCCTTCCCGGTATTTGTTTTTGAAGATTTTCCGCGTGGACCCTTGAAAACACCTTCTGAACACATTGGACGGTTCGGATTTTCCAAAAATAATTTGCAAAACAAAAAAAAATCATTTTTTCTCTTATTTACGGGAGAGTTTGGACTAGAAGATTTCCGTATATATATATATTTGCTATTTGCTTTACATTATTGTTAGGTTGTCCTTTGATTCCTAAACAACCGACATGTTTCCTAACGGGACTAAATTTTTTCAAAAAACAAATCATGGTTTTTATACACATAATGCATTTGCAATAAGTCAATTAAGGCAAAAGCAACCATGGCAATTGGAGGTCAAGACCAACCAGGGCAGTTGGGCTGGTGGTTGTATAGCAATACTAAGTACGTACAAGGAGTAGGAGTACGAGGTTTTGGGTTTATGGAGAGGAGCTTGACATCCATTGTGATTGGGTGGGGTTAGGGTAAAAATTGATTCTTCTATTATATAACAAAAATAAGGTCAAGAGTGCAATGCCGACAGAAGGAACAGAAGATGGGTACAAACTAAAGATGAACCGCGATCGACCTAACTCAAAATCCAACTATGAACTTTTTAATTGCAATAGTTAAGTAGTCAACGGAACTATGGGTACACTACACTCGCGCACCCGATATACACACCAATGCATCCCAATCGTCTATCTCAAAAATTAATGTTCCGGATTTTAAATTCGCCCGAAGAGTTTAAACTCTTCACACAAATAGTTTATTCAAAATCCGGAACGTTGAAAATGTTTTTGAATGGTTGAGATGCGTTTACCTGAGTGGTGTACCCATATCATTTTTGGTTAAGTGTTGTATGCGCAAGTACAAACTAATTCAGACCTGAAATTCCAAATGACTCGCTAAATTAGTTATAGTTTGTTTGACGGCATCTACCTCGTACTTAGATAAACTAATAATTCTAGAGCTAATGCGAGCAACAAACATTTGACTTCTTGAAAGGATGCATTTATTTTAATAATAAAAAGGTTAACTACGAGCTTTTTAATTGCAACAACTCTTACAGACAATATTGGAGCTGGAATTATTGTGACTGCTGACAACAGACTTGCGCTCCAATGGATCCTCATTGAGAAATTTATAGTATTACACTAATTCCAATTATAAAAATTACTTGAGTGCTCATAGAATTGAACACTGGGATGTGTGGGTTGTGCTTCCAACTTGCGAGAGAGCACAAAATGGGATGGACTGGGCCTACTTTCTCCTATATTCAGTTCATTTGGTGGGTAGTACTTGAGTAAATCTTAACCTAATCCACTTCTTGTCGTTTTGACCAAAAAATAAAAATAAAAAAATATTAAAAAAATAGCACGTTTACGACCCGATCTAGTCTTTAACTCCTCCAATAGTTGCGTTGTCTTTAAAATGAAAGAAAAATGAGTTGGTAGGTATAGGAGAAAGGACCAAACCAAAAATAAATAACACTGTGATCAAAGAACTTAACCTAGGTTTAATTACTTGTATACTTGCGGGGTGTACTAAGAGACGGATTCAGAAATCTAGCCTAGCGAGGACACCTACTTAACCATAACCGTGAATTTTTTTCCCTAGTCAACTACAAAAAGATCATAATAAATAAAGACATTCATTACTGATTGTAAAATTTATAATGCGTATTTTTTTACTCCCTTTGTCCATTTTTAAGTGATGTCTATCGGAATACGTGCAATTTCAAACCTCTAGAAAACTTATTTCTTTATACTAAAATTTTTAATTTATTAATACCGAATTAAAGTGGTCATTGAATACTTTAATTTGGTGCAAAAAAAATATTAAAAGCATGCTACTGAATTGCATTTTTTAATGGCAATAAAAATACACGTTTCCCAAAAGTATCGTTTAAAAAGGGAAGGAGAGAGTATAAAAGATAAAAAAAATAAGCAAATAATCTTAGACAACTTTTAGAGTATGTTTACATTGACAAGTTTTCAGAATGATCGAGATGGTATTTTTTTTTACCACTTTCTCTTTAGATATTTCTCCATGATGGGTAAAAAATATATATTGTAGAATCAAGAGATGAATCTCTAAATACACAAACGATTTATAAACCATGTATAACTATAAATGAACCAGTCAACGTGACCCCACGTACCCTCTCTTCCGATTCAGGGGGGCTATAGTGAGTAAATTCACTACGTACACTCCTGTAGTGAGCAATCACGGCATTCCGTTCGGTAATCAACGGTCCCGGTTAAATGCAATTATCCTGTATGTAAGACACTTATCTTTTATTTTTTATGTAAAATAATCTGGACCGTTAATTACCGAACGGACGGTCATTATTGTTCACTATGAGAGTGTACGTAGAGAGCTTACTTACTAAGTACAAACTACAAAGCCCCGATTCCCCTTTGGGTGTACCAATTTTTCTCCCGCCCACTTGATGGTGCAAAGCAAATTAAGTTCCCTTACTTTTTTAAGAGTCAGAACAGTAAAAGGAGCAAACAACTAGTGTTGTCTGATACAAATCTAAACCAGATATCTTGCCGATACCAAATTCTCAATTCGGAGAGGTAAAGTTTGTTTTTGTTTTTTTAAACTAGTCAAGATATTCTCAATTCGAGTAGTTATCTTCATTTATAATAGTAAGCTAACTATTCTATATATGTGTCATACTCATTACTCGCCCACCATGCTGCGCATAGTCTCGATTTGTCCAATCCATACCAGTTGGGCTCAGCTAGCTAGCCTGTCCCGTGCAGCCTAAACCACGTCTGGTTCGCCCACAACAATAGCCATACAGAAGAAAAAAGAGTCAAGGGGCTATAAAGAACAAAAAGATAATGCATCAAGAAAAGCTACTGTAAAAATTTGTTTAATAGGAGTGCAAGTTTTCTTTTGTTTTGTAAATCTCTGTCAAAGGCCAAATCAACATCCCAAACCCATTGTGGCAGCAGAATACTGCTTCCAGCTTTAGGGTCATAAACAATTCCAAAGAACATTGCCTTTTTTATTTTTATTTTTTCTCTTCTGCTTTATGGAAACAGTATTCTGCAGCTTACTTAAAACCAAAAATAAAACATAATAATAACAAATATAGTGAAATTTGCTCAACATTATTGTTCTGTTGGAAATATAAATTTGTTGTTATTATTATTATGTTTTTAGAGCAAATTTCACTATATTGTTTTTAGTGAATTGCCTTTTTTTTTTATTCAAGTCTGGATGCTGCCTTTAGATGATTACAATTTGCAAAACAAGGGCGATGCTTACTTTTTTCTTTAATCAAAGCATTTGGGCTTAGAGAAAATCATCATATAAACACTAAAAACATAATAATAACAAATATAGTGAAATTTGCTCAACATTATTGTTCTGTTGGAAATATAAATTTGTTGTAATTATTATGTTTTTAGAGCAAATTTCACTATATTATGTTTTTAGTGAATTGCCTTTTTTTTTTATTCAAGTCTGAATGCTGCCTTTAGATGATTACAATTTGCAAAACAAGTGCGATGCTTACTTTTTTCTTTAATCAAAGCATTTGGGCTTATAGAAAATCATCATATAAGCACTTTGTTCTTTTACTTTCCAAAGTCTTGATTTGACAATGGAAATGACAATGAAGTGAAAGTGGCCATTTTTATAATTCTAAAATCAGTGGTCACCTAAATATATTTAGCGGTCTTGAGGTACCGCCAAATGATGTCCTAATATCCTTTTCTATTATACATTTATGTGGGGATTCACATACTTAATTTCGGATTTTGCATAAATATGTGATAAAAAAGGGTGTTGGGGTATCACGTGACGGTACCCGAGAACTTTGAATAATTTTTTGGTCTTCAGTTACCTATAATGGTGGATATGCGTGTCAATGGATGTTTTGCGCAACCAAATGAGTTCTGTTTTATGTCCCCATTCATTTGATCTCTTTCGTGTATTTGAATTGACAAAGTCCTCATTGGTTGCTTTTCATCACATCAATTAAACTGTTGTATATGCACATGGATGACAGATAAAAGATTGCAGATCATGATATAGGAAGTGTTAATTTAAACCAATGTGTCCAACTGAAAGCATGGAACTCTATTTTTTGTTTGCAAAAATCTACTATACGAAGTATTATGCACATTTTAGGGCATGTAATAAATTGCTCCAAATAATCTACTATACGAAGTATTGGCTTAGTTGTAATCTGAACATGAACATAATTGCGACCATGTTCAAAATAGAACTGTCGGCCAAATGCGACTGTAAGACGAGAGAGCCAAATAGATTATCAAAAGAAAAACGATAATGAACAAAAGAAACGAGTCGAAAGAAAAAAGGCGAATATGGAATAATTCTAAAGCTTTAATTTCTTGCTAAGAAAAGCATGCTTTAGCCTCTAAGTCAAAAAGTTTAAAATTTTGCTGATTGGTATTAACACTAGTAACTAAAGTACTAAGGTCAAAAAGATTTTGAACAAAAATAATTAATTTCTTTTTGGGGCGTGGGGCGGTAGTTGGCCGTTTTGGAAAAAGCAATCACAAGCAAATTTAGTGTGGCGCTCATAACATGTAAATGATAAGGCCTTTTCTGTTGGCGTGCTGGTACAAAGAAGTCATAATAGGGTGGCCCATATAGCATCATGACTCATGAGGTATGAATTTGAGTTGTTTTTATGGGGTCATTTAGATATAGGCATTGTTCTTAATAGATTTTAGGTACATTTTATGAAAATCTCATTAAATGAATATTTTATGGAGGGCTGATAAAATAGAGTTATTTTTCCAACCGATAAAATATAGTAGTTTTCCTATAGATTTTAGGAGAATTTTATGAAAATCTCATAAAATCACTTTTACATTTTATGTGTTGAGATTGGAGTGTCATAAAATGTGAGATTTTTATGAAACAAAAATCTGTTGATGAAGAATGAAGCCTTAGAGGGTGTTTGGCCGCTTAGTTTTCGGCTTTTTCCATTCTCGTTTTTTTTCTTTTGGGTGGTGTTGTCTGCTTGGCAAAAACAGGCAACAACACCACAGAATCTGTTCCTCCAGAACTTGTTTCAATTTCTAATGTTAGAGATAAGAACCCAAAAAGAGGTCTAACCCTCGTTTTCGGTTTCTACTTCTGGTTTTTTATTTTCCCCTTTTTCCCTCAATTTCTTTCTCACATTTCTACCCCTTTTGGCTTGTTGAGCAGCTTTGTAATATTCTTCGGATCAAAAAATAAAGTACTTACGCACATAATTTTTTATTTTCTTTTTGTTTCAAATTAAACTACTAATAGAGATATTTAATTTGATACAAAAAATTTGAAAAATTATACTTATACATTAGTATTTTATATTGCTCGCTTGTTGGCTTGTTGAGTTGTTTTGCAATATCATTTGGATAAAAAAAAGGTACTTCCGCAAATATTTTTTAAATTTTTTTTGCACCAAATTAAACTACTAATAGAGATCTTTAATTCGATACCAAAAAAATTTAAAAATTATATGCTTTAGTATTTTACATTGTTGTCTCATTGAGTTGCTTTGCAAATATCATTTGGATAAAAAAATAAAGTACTTCTGCAAATAGTTTTTGGACGGGTGGTGCTTACAAAAATATTTCCCAATATGACTTATAAAAGTTTGCTAAGAACAATATTCGTACATATTTTTACCATAATAAAGAAACAAAGGAAAAATGGTAAACAATCAATCGATAACTCATTTTCATCATTGTTCTCCCAAACATTTCCATTATTGCAAAATATATTCTGCACATTTCTCTAACAAACACTCCTCTCAGATTCAAAACACATTTTGACCATAATCCAAAAGGCCAAAAAGTTGAAAATGAAAAGCTGAAAAATAGGCTCCCAAACACTCCCGAGTAGCAAAAAAAGTTTAGGAACACAAGTTTTGATGTATGAGAGGCTACCTGTGTTAAACTGGACACAATTATTACTAGGGCTACAACTGAACTAAGCCAAGATCGAACTCGTTAGGTCTCAACTCGTTTAGTAATCTAGCCGAGTTTGAACTCGAGTTTTAGACTCGTTTAGCAAACGAGTCAAGCTTAACAGTCCAAAGCTCGGCTCAGCTAAAAAAAGCTCGAATCATTTGTATATGCTTGGCTCGCATATGAAGGCTCATTTAGTAAATGAACCGGGCTCGGCTTGTTTATAGCCAAGCCGAGCTCAAGCTTTTGACTTGTTTAGTAAATGAGGCGAGTTCAAACGCGATAAAGCTCAACTTATTTGCACACATAATTATTATCAAAATTGTGTTTTATAGTTATATAGTTATGTTCCAATCAATCGCTCTTAACAACATTTGACCAACCTAAATTATTCACTTTTTTTTAGTTTTAATTTTAACTCAACTCAAAATTCCCATTTCTTGAAAATAGCCAATCCTACATCAATGCTTTGTATATGACATAACCCTACCAAGGAGAGGTTATTTTGTGCTCCAGAAGCAATGGTTTGCTCTCATGCGAAAACCTATCTGACACACACACACAATTAGATGGAGGGAAAATCATTATTCCTGAAGTGGCGATTCCAGGAGTTCTAAAGCGTGGGGTCATTCATAATTATCAAATATTTTTACCAACTATAAATCTAAGAAAAACATTATAGTAATGCAACTAAAAATCTTGTTCCTACAAAAATCACATTTAAAACTCAACCTAGCAAGACATCTCAGCATTTCCTTAGCAAAAGAACAAAACGAGTGATTGAGATTCAAACAAACCACACAAAAAAACAACTTTTGTGAATTTTTAGGAGTTATTCAATGGTGTCACCACCAAATTTAGGAGGTTCATTTATCAATTTTTAAAATTTTTTAATATAAAATAAGTATTTTTTTTCTTCTTCCTGTGGGGTCGGCTGACCCCACCCTCAATGAGCTGGAGTCGCCAGTGTCCTGAGCATAAAATAATTTTTCCTGCTTGGATGTTTCTTAAATATGACAAAATAACAAACAAAGCTTTCATTGACTACATTGAATAGGACATAACACTTAGTACCCAACCATTGGATGAAATTGCAGCAAAGTAAAATCCTTCACATGGGGATGCAATTCCCCTAAACAATGTCCGGATTCCAAGACAAAGTTTCCCATTGTCGTGGAGTGCTAGTAAAACACTGTAACCAAGGCAATGACCAGCCTTGTGTGAAAACTACAAGACAGAAAAAAAAAAAAAAAAAAAACATAATCAGCCCGAAGGGATAGACCGGTTGGCTGGTGAGTTTACTTTCCGCACAATTGACTAGAGTTCGATTTTCAAGGGGGTCAGACCACAAGAAAGTAATTTCTTGTGAATTCTCCAGTTTTGGTGTGGATGGTTTGCCTTTTGACTGGACCGAGGAGGATATTAGTTGAGGTGAGGGAGAGGACGCGGGGCAAATTTTTTTTCCCAAAATACTTTGCATGGGCAAGTTTATATAATTCATAGGATAATTATTTTTCTATATAATATTACAAGTGTTTTTTTCTTCTTGCAGGGGCGACTGCTTCTACTAGCCCCCCCTTTAGCTCCATCCTAGCAGCAGCGTGTAAGTTAGTCCGAACACCTCTGGCCATCGGAAAAAAATGCAACATAAATTCCAATGAAAAAAATTCATGGTATATGTTTGGATAATATGTTTCGAGGTTTCGATAATAAAAAAAGAAGAAGAAAAACTAAAAGGTTTCGAGGTTTGGATAATATGTTGTTCCCAAAGTTCTCTTGTTTCGATGAAAGAAATTCATGGTATATGTTCTTTACTTCGATCAATTATTAGTAAAATTAAGGCTCCTTTAGTCCTGCATGCATCACTTAGTATATACTAGGTGGTATGGCTGTGATATGCACGAGTGTTGTGCTTGTGGCTTTGAATATGAATTGAGTTTTTGCTGGTAGTTAGGTGTAAAGCCCTATATTATATGTGTTTCAAAGCGCGAGAATCAAAGAACATAGTCGTTTATTTTTATTTTCAAAATTTATTTAGCATTCAGGACCCTATATTCTAAATGAAAGATTTGACAAGTAGATCAATTGTTTACAATTATCAAATTCGCAAGATGCTTTACAAGATCATCCAAAAAATTAATTTAAAATTATTGGACGACTTGAATTATTTGTGTGAGACCCCGAAGTGAACCCCACACAATCATCTATAACATATGAAAATATACGAAAAAGAGCGGAGGAAAAAATACCAACGGAAAAATATAGCTCAACTTGGCAGGGGCAAAATCGGGAAAATGCCAAAATTGTCAAGGGTAAAATCGAGAGAATTGGACCAAATGTGGCAAGCCACTAATTTTGGGACAACTCTCTCTTTTATATACACGGTATTAATAAACTAAAATAATTGCTACAATAGATAACCCGTATTTAGATATTTAGGGTATGGACTCATTGAGTTAGAAAAAAATATTTATACATTAACCCTGAACATAAATCTTGAATTCATAAATTTTGGTTAAAAATTAAAAATAATTGTACATAGATTTATTACATCAAGTTTGCATTCGTGATATTTTAAGCTACGACTTTTTATCTTGATGTTGTGAATTTTTAAGCTATTATTATGAATTTATGTGCATAGGTTATGTAAGCTATTCTTATGATTTTTCATGCCAATGTTATGAATTTAAAGTAATTCAAGGCGGTGCATACCATACCCATCTAACTAACTTTGGGTTTGATATCACCTCCCTAGAGGGTTAATAATAAGTACTACAACTTAATGCCCGTTCGAGATACATAGGAATAATTTTAATTCCTTTTCAAACTTATGTTAATTCAGAGTTCTTGAAGATGATAAAAAAGTATTGTAAAGGAAAATACATTGGAAATCGATATCCGAATACAAATTAAGAAATATATATGCTTTAGAGACGTTCGATATGTCTGAATTGATATGTATCATGAAGAAATCAAGTGCGATTCCAGATACCTGTGTCTCTGAACGAATGTATCCGCAGTCACTATAATTGTGCCAAATATGAACGGTCCACGAATGTTGTCAATAAATATTAAAGGAATGGTCCAGGAGCCCTGCAAGAGAAATTATTATTATTTTGATCGGTCCCCTGCAAGAGAAATTATTGGCAACACTAACTTATAAAATTCAAAGTATTTTAATTCTAGTGATCAATAAATAAATAAAAGTGCTTGTGTGAGACTTTTGGGAACTTTATGGGCGTGGTCTCTGGTTCCACTGTCATATTTATTTTTCAAAAAATTTATGGGTGTAGGGATCTTGGGAAGCACCTTTTGGTTCTAGTCTTGCATTTATTAAATCAAAGGAGATATATTGTTATTCAATATAGGGTCTATAATTTACGGGTCGGGTCGCGCGATCTTGTTTTCCGAGTCAAAAATTTTACCATTTTTCTGAGAATCATAAAAAAATACCCTCATATAGTTAGAATTCTTACTACATATAAAAAATATTGATGCTCTTATGGTGGTCAATCTTGCCAACAACGGCACCCAGAAGGTCATCCCCACTTGGCGCTGTTGGACGATTCTAAATTTCTCATGTCATGTGTGGGTGCCAACTTCTCGTAATAATTGTCCATTTCAAAACCGTGACAATAACTAATGCAAGCTTAAAGAATATTCGGAGACAGTTTTTTGAAATCTAGCTAGTATTTCACCAATAAAAAGAATTTCTAATCAAAATCTTTAGGGGTGTTTGAAGGGCTTATTTTTCAGCTTTTTATTTTCGATTTTTTTAGCTTTTTGGCTTCTTTTAAAGTTATGGTTAGAGTGTATTCTGAATTTGGTAGAATGTTTTGGAGAAATGTGTAGAATGCAGTTTGCAATAGGAGTAGCGTTAGGAAGATATGTGCAGATGAGACTTTTTGTTAACCAAAATGAAAAAATGAAAAATGATATTAAGTCAAAAACTTCTCCCACCCTACTTTTGGCTTCTCCTCTCTAAACATTAAAACGGATAACTCATTATCTCATAATGAGTTTCGGTGGAGAACGCCTAAATGGTCAAAAGTTGAATTGAAAAGCAGAAAATGAAAATGTAAAAACTAAGGTGCCAAACACCCCATTGGTGCGAAAAAAAAAAGACTGCTTTTGTTTAACGTCTGACTGATGTCAAGACTTTTGAAAATGTACACGGGGACAAACGGATTATTGTCAAGACTTTTGAAAATGTATACGGGGACAAAACGGATGATCAATTCCTATTGAAACAATATTGTTGTATATGAAATAAATCAAAGATTTAATTTGTGTCCCTTTTTTTTTTATCGGCAAGATTTTATTTGTCTCAACTCACATTAAAAGGAATTCGCTTGTAAGAGCAAGTGCAACAGATTTGGTAAAAATTGAGCCAAAATTGCTTGTGAACAGTACACATTTATCTAACATCTCTTTCAACACTCCAACAATACATTTTTATTTTACCCATCCTCTATTAAAGTATTATTATCCTCTTTTTAAAATATTAAAAAATGTACCTTAAAACAAATAGAAAGAGGGGTGAACAGTGATTTGCTATTTTTGGCTCAGCACTATTCACAAATGAATGATACCTGCCATTTTACCTAATCTGTGGGAGGTGGGTTTTTGGGTTTCAGCTTGGCTAAAATAGCTAAATTTTGGTTTTACCCAAGCTGTTGGGCTTGCTCTAATAGTTTTCACTCAAGCTAAACAAAGTGTAAAAAATGTATAAGAATGTGTAGAAGTGTATAGAAAAGCAAAAAAAGTAGGAGTGAACAAAATAACCGTCAAATCGCGAATTTAGTCCAAACCAATCCAAACCGAAAGCTTTGGTTCGGTTTTCTTGTAATGTGGTTTATTCCGGTTTTAAAAAATTAGAAACTGTGATAAATAGTTTGGTTTGTAGATTTACGATGACGATTTTGGTTCCAAAACGATCCGATCTGTATAATATTTATGTAGACATATTTTTTTATATATGTTATATGTGAAATTTGTTTAGATACACAAAATGAATTTTTTCCCCTAGTCAATTACTAATTTCCTAATCTAATGCTTTATTCCACCACCCTATTCATTCACTTCCAAGATTAAACCCCTAAATTTCTATAAATGGTAACTTATTTCTATGATTTTAATACACTAAACATGCATGGCTTGGATTTAGTCAATTGATTACCGAATCTAGTATTCTATTACATGGCCCTATTTCTTCACCGATTACTAGTATTCTACTCCATTTTAGTAGGTTGATGTTAATGAGTTTTGGTGATTTTAACAGATGTTGTTTTAATACAGTTATGGGTTAACTTATCTATGTAATTTTAAGTACTTTAAATTATTTATGAAGATGATATCTCAATTTCAAGAAAAATCATGGTTCAAAACCGAAACCGAATCTTATTTTAATGGTTTGGATTGGTTTGGTTCTATAAATTTTATGGGTTTTGATTCGCCAAATTCATAATCCGTAGATAGTGGTTCGGTTCTTGGTTTATTATAAAACCAGACCAATCTGGTCCATGCTCACCCTTAGAAAAAAGTACACTGGAGTTTTTTTTTTTTTTTGTCTTCTTCTTGCCTTATTGTTAGCTCAGTGGGCTACAACTTTTCTAGAAAGAAGGCGGAGGATTTTAGAAATGGGTCCTTCTATCCTCTTCTTCCCCCTTTCTCCCACCATCTTATCCTTTTCATCCCACTCGTCATTCCTACCTCTTATCCGATCGGTGGTTCTTAAGTGCGCCAAGTTTAGGTGATTAGACTCCACGATGGCGGCCGGTGGGTCTGTGTTCGATTCAGCTCCCCCTCATCCTCTCAAATCTAGTAGTGCGGTGGTCGGCGAGGCATAAATAAGAAGAAGGGTGGAATTTGGGGTGTGTTTATGTTGATAGTTTCTCCTCCCTTTGTGAAGTGGTTTTCTCCTCCAACTAGTTTTCCTAGTCCAGCAATCGTCCCGATCTAATTTTCCCAGATCCGGTGGTGGGTAGTAGCACTGGGATAATAAATTTCTTTAGTTGTTAGATGTGGGATTCGGTCTTCAGAGTGATTTTTTTAACGTAGGTATTCCAGTGTCCAAGACGGTATTCCAGTGTTAACGTAGGTATGTAGGTATGGTATTCCAGTGTCCAAGACGGACACAGTATTTGAGTGTGGGTTGAGTGAACACTATAGCAAAATTTAGAACATGCAAAGGCAACATCGATCAAGCTAATAAACATTCCAAAATTATTATCAACAAAATCCTCATATATGTAGTTTCGATCAACCTATAAGATCACAAAACATGATCGAGAATATTAACATTTATACTCTCTCGTTCCATATTATTGGTCCCTTTTCACTATTTGGCACCTCTCAAAGAATTGCCTATAATTTTCAATCTATAATTCTTTTTATATCCAACATGGATCTTATTTGATAGATCTCGATTTGTTTTATAAAACAATTTTTTTCCAATTATAAAAAACATTATGGATTGTGAAATATAGATAATTTGTTAAGTGGTACGACTGCTGAAAAGGGACCAATAATATGAAACGGGGGGAGTATGTAATGCATCCATTTCGAAACTCCCTTAATTCGTTCCATTTTAGTAGTCCGGATCGGTCTTTAATGCAATTTTTAAATTGTTCTTATCTTTCAATCTACAATATTTTTAAAGATTTTAAAAACTTTGTATAAAAGGCCTAATTGTGATCTATCATATAAGATCCATATTTTCCATAAAATTCATTATAGATTGAATACTATTAACAATTTATAAATTGCATTGGAAATCGAACCGGACTATTAAAATGGAACAGAGGGAGTATCAAAAGCAAAATGTAGAACCTAGCATGTCGTTTCTATGCAAAAGTAAGAACCTAAAACTGCGTTCGATTCTTTGATGATATAAAATGCATTTATAATGGTATCATCTGGCAGTGATGTGATCTCCCATGGTAGAATCATCGATGGTAAAACCAATTTAGTTCTTGCTTGGCCTATTTATCTCTGTTCCCAAAAAGGGGTTTTGTTGATATTGGGTGTTTCTGTGCTTAACCATTGAGATAAGGGGAAGTACCATTTTGGTTTCCTATTTTCCTTGATTATGTGATTCTATGGTTAGTTTGTTGATACTTTTAGGAGAGGAAATCCAATTGGGTTTTTGTTTTTCCCACAGGTATTTCTGGATTTTAGGTGGGTTTCGTTTGACCCGGTGATTTGTGCTAGTTTGATGCTCTCCTGAGGTTGCCATTGAACGGATGGTTTTATTTCTCCTTTTTGTTACATGTTTTTGTGTGTGATCATGTGCCTGTTCATGTGTGATTGTGGTGGTTGCATGTGTTTGTTATGCTCTGTCTGAGCATGTATGTAGTTGTTCGACCTCCTTTCCCTCCCTCATCGAACAGCTTTCCCCGATTAAACTAGCCCCATATGTCCATTCCAATCACTTCACGATTGTGGTTGAGGTAATGTTGAATCGTGCATTCCCGTATGACCTTTCATAGTACTTTATTTCTATAATTTTGGAGAGTCTTGTTTTAAAAAATGTTTTTAATCTTCATCTTGCATGCATGTCATGGGTCTTTTTTAGCATTGTTTGTGACTAGTTCATGCATGTTGTTGTTCGACCCCTTTTTCCCTTCCCTCGTCGAGCAGCTTTCCCCGATTGGAATGGGGGGCCCGTTATGATCGCTTCGCGATTGTGGCTGAGGTTGGATTAACAATCTGTTTGGTCTGGCTAGTAGACATTCGGGGGCACAGTGGTTTAGCTTCTTGGGTGGTGACCGTTTGGGGTGGAAGGGTTTATTTTGTTGAAATTAAGTGCGAATAAGTTCAGGGAGATCACCACAAATGAATCGGGATTCTCCGCAGTAGTTTCTTCTAATTTCCACGGTTTGCGTCTTTTTCCAGCAGTTTCTCTACCGGTTTTTAGAGCACTGTAGTTGGCCTTGGCCATCTAGTTGCACGATGTCTAAACCGTGTCGCAGTACTCTCTACCTGGGGTAAGATGTAACTCCTAATAGTATCAGACAATTTTTGCATGGAAGCTTCGTCATTCGTGTAGCTACCAGGACAATAGCGTATTGACAGCGTATATTGATCACGGACATCTGACAGCCGAAACAAGCTCTCGCTGGATAAATATCATTTATTTGTTTTGGTTTCTGTTCTATGTTCTTCTCGTCTATACATTGTTATTATTATGTTGTACGTTTATCCAGTAGTTTGCAATAGCATTTCGTGTGAAATGAAATTCTCTATTTTGGCTAAAAACTTCAAAGCCCCAAACAATGTCTTTCTCAATGTAAGTGAGCATACAATTCGCAAAGAAATTGTCTTCCATTATGTTCCCTAGTTTTGTCTTCACCAGTTTCATGACTGAAAATGCTCGCTTTGTAGTCGCTGTAGAAATCGGTAATAATAAAGCAAGAACAAATCAATTTGTCAACAAGATGATAAATGATCGACTTTCTTGATTTCGCCAATATTTGGCACAACTCAGATATTTGTGGATAAATTCTAAAACTCTGAATGCCTCGACACATGCAAGCTCATAATTTTGCAACTGAAACTTCAAATACAGTTTTTCTTGTTCAGTGAAGTCCTTGGGATAACATTTATTTGAGAGTGTGCAAATATTACCAGTATTGAAAGACATGCATCCCTAGGATCTAAGCGAGGTAATAGATTTTCAAATTTAAAAAATCTTGGGTAGGATGGGTAATAAATTTTGTTAAAAATTCCTTGGCGGGTGAACCTATATAGTTATAAAATTCTTTAAAAATTAATGCTATATTTATAAGAAAAATATGAAACTTGGATAGGGTCTCTTGGGCCCAGCAACATAATTAAAATTACATAAATAAAAAAACTTTCTTAGCAAGCATATTAGCACACTGATTTCCCTCTCGCAGGACATGACCTATCTCATGGACTCTACACAAATCCAATAACCGCCTACAATCATAGATAATTGAGCTAAGAGGATGATAAGGCGTTATTCCAGAAACTGACTTAAGTTAGGAATAGGCTTAAGGTTGGGTTTTTAGTTGATATATTGTGAGAAAATTATATGTCTCGTAAAGCGCAATAAATCAGCTTTTAAATCAGTCTAGAAATAAGTCAGATCCTGAAACATTAATCCCTGAATAAGACGCCGCTTGTGTTGCATCCATGATAGGCGCGCAATGTCATAGATATAAGCGCCTAAGTAGGGCGAATTAGCGAATTAGAGGCGCGATTTATTCCATTTTCCACTTGATGCGGTGTTGTCTCTTGTTTTTGGTGTTTGTGTTTGTTTTGTAGGAAACAGGCCGGAGGAGCACGGGGAAGTGGCAATAGGACATCGGGCATGTTGGGAACCGGTGGGACCCAAGCAAGGACGACCAAACAGCTGGAATTTCAGTTTAGCAGGCTCGGTACCGATACAGGACTTCTCTTGTATCGATACCCAAGTGCTCATACGCGAACAGATTGTCTGGGTATCGATACAGGCTTTTAGCTGTATCGATACCGAGAGGCTTATGGTCAGCGTTTGACTTTGCCACGTGTTTTGACTTCGGGGGGAGATAAATACTCCGATTTTAGGTCGAATTAGGGTTCGAACTTTGTTTAGTTTTTGCTCCCAAGTAGTAGCCGATTTTTGCTCTGGAGATTCTACCTTCCGGAGGCTTTTGCATTGAAGTTTTTGGAGTTTTGTTCGCTGTTTCAAGTATTCGCTTCGGTAACTTCTGTTTTATTGTCATTAGAATCTTCGTTCGCGGGAGTTTGTCCGCGCTTTGTTTTCGGATCTCTGTTCTAATCCATATTTAGTTATTCAAGCATGCTTTATTTCAGAATTTTGTTATTTGTTCAGTTAAATATGAGTGAGTAGTTCCATAAGTATGGTCGCGGGGTGATTAACACGCCGTGGCCAGGGACGGATTTGTTCTTACTCCGATTTTTACACTAATAATGGAAAAAGCAATTTTAGGTTATTTAAGCGCTTCCGTTGGACGAATCCGAGCTTCGTTGGAGCCCATGTAACGCGAGGAACGGGGGACCAAAACTTGTTCTTTGCTGTACATGGGCAACGGCGGCCGCGAGGATTCGCATCCTTCAGGGTAACCTTTTCTCTCTAAAATCAAACGTTTTCTTGGAAACAACGAATGGAGCATGAAATATCCGGACCTGGTCACCGTGTTATGAACCCTACGACCGTACTTCCTTTTAATTAATTTAATCAAAGTCAGTTTTCTCTTAATTTAGTTAATCCACCAAACCAAAAAGGGTGGCTACCTAAGAGCCGTGTTTAAACTAGCATCCCGAGTTTTTAGTAAGCACTTTCCACCTTCTCTGTGGATTCGATTCCGGTCTTACCGGGTATTGTGCTACACCGGTCTCCGCCCTACGCTTGGGGCAACCCAGTAATTTAGGTATAGGATTTCGGTCAAGCAATCCACTTCCACTTGACTAACATGTAGATCCAAAGCCATCTTCAAATCATCTTGAAGAGCCCACAGCTCGGCCCCCAGAGCTATGATACTACCAATAGAACTTTGGAAACCTTGAACCCACTTGCCATTGGTATCTCTAATTAGACGCCCTACCACGACGAACTCGTCCCTATTACGAGCTCCCATCCACATTTAGGGGGTGTTCCATAAACTAATTTATTAGCAATAAGTCAGCGGAACTACCTTATTAAGTAAAATTGAGTTAATGTGTTGTAAGAGAGTGATCTGTTTTGCAAAGTATAATAAGTCAAGTTAATTTTGTGGAAGAACCCCTTAGTTTAAAAGAACTACTGCTTGGTGCATGGTGTCCACCAAAGTGCATAGTCTGCGATTTAGGTACATTTATCTTAAAAAGAAAATCTCTAATTTGTGAAACTTTCGGATTATGGACAAGGCCCAAACTAAAGGCAAAGCAAAGCCTGAGTCCTATGAGCGCAGGGCATCCCCAGAAACAAAATAAAAAACAGAGCCGGGCCGTAAGGGAAATCACCGCAGCCCCAACACAAGAAACTATATATGGCTAAAACTAAATTTTGGTATGTGACCCTATCAGAAAGGTAAGCCAGTAATAGAATACTCCAACATGCAGTCCGATAGTTCAATTAAATGGAAGCGGGGGTGCTGTGCACCCCTCGGCCGCACCTTGCCAGTCCTGAGCCTTTTCTTTTTAATTCAATATAGAATTCACAATTGACGAAATTAATGGTGTTTTATTTAAGTGTTGTGAAAAGGAATTCAATGAAGTCTCCGAAAATTAGGGCGTTAAAAGGTGACCCAAAATTTTCGGACACTTATAATTGCTAAAAAAATGTATTTTGTTCATTGAGTTACCGATATCCAATTGATTAGATTTTTTATATGTTTGTTCTACGTATCAAACTCTACATAATCAACCGTTCAGATCATATTTTTGAACACGGGACAATGCCGTTTTGTAGGCACAGCAGACCCCATCCCAAATAAACGCCTAAATCTAAACTTTTGCATGTGCCTGTGTCAGAAAGGGGAAGCTAATAGTACAATACTCAAATATGCAGTCCAATGGATCATTTAAATACTAATAAATTCTTCTACCACACCTGGCCAATCCTGTGCCTTCTCTTTTTTAGGTCAGACAATTTTTTTTGAATAAAGCCAAAATAGGTGGATTATTGGCCAATAATCCACCTATTTTGGCTTTATTCAAAAAAATATTTGGTTTGATCATAAATTTATACTTGTTAGATTCGTCTCGTCGAGAAGAATCCAGAAACTACAAAATCTTCATGCAAAACTAACGAATGCAAAAAAAATTTGAATAAGGACAAATGAAAAAACCAAAAAACCAAAAACCAGTTTTTTACCCAAAGGAGGCCCGAGGCCTAATGTTATACAATTTCTCCTTATTGACTGGAAATTTTAGACATCCAACTTCTAAGACCTTCCGGTTTTTCCGTTGACATAGTATCTCACTGGTTGAGATTCGAATGAAAAACGAGTTTCCTAAGGACCCTATGAATTGTGACTCGCGTTGTTGCATGTGTCACCACAATTGAGATAACAGAAGTCTATATTTGGGAACCAAATCAAACACCGCCTCAATATTCCAATTTTTTGATGTCTTTGAATAGAATAGAAGCTCATATTGTGCATCAGGATTCAGAAGTGAGAAACCTCAGGTCTAAGCGAATCATGACTTCTAAGGATAATGATTCTGTGAATGACCCAGGATCTGTGTTGAACACCTACATCACAATTGAGAATTCAAGTATGAATCTCAAGTCCAAGTGTATGATCTTGGCCTTAAAGGACAATTGAGAATTCAATATCATTATGTGTCTGCGGGTCAGGTCGGGTTGTGTTTAATTTTTAAGACCGTTTAGTAAATATATTGGACTTGAGAATATCTCTTAAAATGAAGCTCGGTCCATATAAAATTATGATAATAATGTTGATTATATATTTATAGTATCTAAAAATATTAAGAAGGGTAAAAAGCGTATCATACTTATGTGTACACAATACCCGTTTTTTAAAGCATATATGTACATATATTCTTTGGTCTCTGAATAACTATTATTATGAATATAAGCTCTAATTTATAATAATAGGGATGATTAATTGATACGTGGGTAATATAATTTAGATAACCAAATGACTAGTTGAGAAATTAAACTTCAAGAGGGCAGGGT
This sequence comes from Vaccinium vitis-idaea, assembly GCA_963854785.1. Classification (NCBI taxonomy): domain Eukaryota; kingdom Viridiplantae; phylum Streptophyta; class Magnoliopsida; order Ericales; family Ericaceae; genus Vaccinium; species Vaccinium vitis-idaea. Next base: position 6,259,871 of record OY978224.1, read on the forward strand.
TTGGAAATATTAAATGGAAACTGATTATGAATGGGCCGAGCTTGAACATGTACAAGTCTCATTATTATCTAGTATAAACCTGACCCGAACTCAGCCCGGCCTAGTATTTATTTGAAAACAAATCTCTTAACGGGTTTATTAACTGCATGGGTGACTAGCGGAAGATGGAGAGGAAAAAAAAACTACTGTGCTAAAACTCGAAAAGATAAACCTGCTGCCATAAAATGTTTTCATTAACCATTTAATCATTTGAATAATTTAACAAAATAACTAAAATTGTTTACCTTCATGATCACAAGAGTAAGTAATTAGGTTTGGTAATTTAAAAGTCTTAGGACATAAATTCAGATTAATTTTGGGTTCTGTTTGGATTTAGATTCGATGCGGGTACTATGTCATGCGAAAATCAAATAAAAACCCACTATATATTTTATTTTTAAAGAAAATGCCTCAAGGATATGGAAGGTCAGAAAAAATGCGAGGAAGATTGTTTTGGGTATCCATCGCTTTTGGCTGAATTGCTGGTGATCTTAGATTTTACATTACCGAAGGCACATCTTAATATTCTCTCTCTATTGTTTTTTAAAACAATTTTCATATTAATGTTAAATTGTGCATCGATGGGGTATAAATATTGGATTTGGATTTTTATTTGAGATCTAAATCGTTCATTTTTCAAGAATGTTGAGCATATTGGGTTACAAAAATTATGATTTTCTGAGATAGATAGATACAATTGAGACAAATTTGTCTTACAGTTATTCTCAAAATGATACTGGTTATCCATTTTCATAAAATAAATAGTATCTGACCACACGGCTACTAACTAGTGCATGCCCATGCCCGTGCCTGAAGGCACGGCTTGAGCAATCAACGTACGTGTCAGTACCTGTGCCCTTGCCCATTCTTTATGGTCCTTCAAATTTTAGAGAGGAGGAAGAAGAGGAGGGCTTCTCCTCGTTTGCCACATCAGGGTGGTGTGCATTCGGGGTGCACAAGTGGTGTACCCATAACATTGTTGGAAATTTTGGGTGTGGTGTGGTGGGCTAGTGGAGGAAAATGGTAGAGAGAGAGAGAGAGAGAGAGAGAGAGAGAGAGTGTATTATGATGACTGAGACAAAATATGATTGAGACAAAAACCGCTCTCCGTTGTAAATGTGATATCCAATTAATTTGATTTTTTTACATGAATGATCTACTCAACATTCCCGACAAATTAACGGTTCTGATCTCAAATACAAATTATAGAGGGTCCACAATTGAGGTCACTACGGAGATCCCAAATCCATATATATAATTTAACATAACAGATTTTATTCGTGCTCCCGTAAATAATATGGGTACCGCGCTTGTATACAGACCTACAAGAATTTGATTTCCAAAATTTCTTAACTACTTGGGTAAAAACGCTCCTTTGAGAGAGTAGCCTCAGAGTAACGAAGAGTTTTTTTTGGAGTTCAAAGTTTTCAAAGAATTTATGCAAACGGAAGGTAAGGAGAATGCATCAATTAATGTACCGAATAACGCGAAAAAATTAGATTTGTTTTCTAATGTATTCATTGCTTAAATATTATTATCGACAATATCCATAACAGTTGCATCCGCTGAAAGAAGTTTTCAAAAATTAAGATCAATAAAATCCTACCAAAGATCGACAATTTTTTCAAAATTTAGTATAAAGACAACTACATTTAAAAAGTCAAAATATTAATTTTTCATTTCAAAAGAAAAAAAGTTTACTAAAGGTGAAAAAAGTTTGAAAATGTTGGTATTTTTGTATGTCGTTCTATGTCAACTTTTTTCAACTTTAGACTACACTTTTATGTTTTACGAATACCTCTCGTCGAATCTCCTTAGGCATACCTATTAAGGCCAACTATTTAGGTTGAAAGAGAGTTCATGGTTAGCTGGGTCAGTCGTTATACTTAATGTTGTTAAAAAAAAAATTTGTGTTAAATTACACTCCTTAAAGATAGTTTTTAACCAACTCGGCTAGTTGTCCATGACTCATGCATCTCACTTGAAGGTTGGATTTCGAATCTTTCAACTTGCATGTGTTACTCTCCTTCTATTTGTTAGGTTATTTCTTCCCTTACTGGGCATGTGGGTGTTCCCCTATTAGTTGGGTTTGGCTTATAGTGATTGTAGACTTTGTTTCCAGTTTGATGGAATTCATACTTATATTTTTCTACTGTTTGAAAAATAATTGTAATAATTCTCTTGTCGAGACGAATAATTGATCCCGGAAATTTTGATGAAAAGCTAAACAACAAATTACGAAAAGTAAATAATACCAAAAAGAACCAAAAGCAAGAGAATGAGTTCTTCTACATGAAGACATTTGTCTAAAGGTATCAAAATATTGTTAATCGAAAAAATAATAATTTGAATCCAAAAAATAATTTGAAAAAGATGGAAAAATACTAAGACAAAAATTTAAGAAGAATAAGCCAATATTTTAATAAGAATGACGGATATTTTGACCGTTCTAGGAAGACAATAATACCAAAATAATTTTAGGGTGAACCCACCCTATCTTATGTTGGTTTGGAAGAAAGGATTGGACCCTTCCTGGTTTTGGTCACAAACTAGACTGGTAGAGTTTTGATCTTTAGAGTTCCGTTTGGTCTTATTGATGTTCATAAATCATAACCGTTCTTTGTAGAGTGTAGTGAGAGATCAATCATGTAAAAAATGATATTGATTCCTATCCATTTATTATAATTTTTTTAAAAAAATTGACTTTCTGAATCGAACTCAATTTCTGTTGAGAAAAATATGCATCAATCATTTATTTTTTTTATATCCATTTAAAATAATTTTTGACTTGATTATGCTTCTCAAAAAAAATATACAAAATGAAAAATTTCGATCAAATGATGTGTAACTAGACCGATTCAATAAAGTACAAACATGCACTATAGTTAGCCTTATATAAACCAATCATTTTAGGTTGGGTACATGTTGACGTATATTTGTACCCAAAATGGGTACAGTCCCAAAAATTACTGGAAGTAGTAGTGGAGCATTGGGAGAAGTTCTGGATGCCTGGATGGAGCTAGTGGGGGCATCAAATTTCCTCCCATCCATATATTATTATTCCCATCATTTTGGGTGGAGGACTGCAGAGTGCAGTTTGGGCTCACCCAAATCTGTCCATCCATGTGATTCGGGCCGTTCATTGAAAAGAATATTTAGATAAAAATTTGAGTCGATCAAACACTCAAAATGACTTTATTTGAGAACTCAAAACTGGCTTTTCCTAGTCAAAATTGTTTCGATGAAGCAGTTTTTAGGTGACTTTTAGCTTAAATTCTGGGGCGGAGAGTGTAAACAAGGAGAGTGTAAACAAACTTCAATCTCGAAGCGAGTTGGTGTAGTAGTTAATCGACTTGTTTTGGTGGGTCTTACAACCCCTCATAACGATTTGTTTTTTGAGCCATTTCACCTCACACAAAACAAGTGGATAAGACTATATCAGGACTTGGAGAGATTAGTCCGATTCTTCGTTATCCTAAAAGAAAAAAAAAAGTTCACCCTTTCGGTGGGACATGAGAGAATCTAACACCCAAAACCTATTGGGTACCACGTAACACTCACTACTTCCAAAAAATCGGGTTTTTAATAATTTTTCGTCTTTATTAAAAAAAATTAAGTTTGGCTAACAATTTTATACTTTTTAGATTTCTCTCTTCGATACAAGCCAAGAAATTAAAAAAAACGACCGAAAACTAACAAATGCAATTTTTTTTTGAATAAAGACAACGAAAAAAACCAAAAAACTAATTTTTTGGATTTAGCCAAAGGAGGCCAAAAAAAGGACCATAAAAATTGAAGAGTTTTTGGGGGAGTGATTCGTACTCTGCCCCTCATAAGGAGACGGTGTCCTACAATCAATCAAGTAGTGCCCCAAATTGTAGAGTACAGAATAATGTGTGGAAAGGAAAGAAAATATCATCACTACTCACGTTGTAAAGCAGAGAAATGGACAATATTATACCAAAAAGAGCAATGGCAAGAAAACCAATTAAATTGGGAAAGAAAAAAGAAAGAGAAAGAAACAGAAGGTGTCAGTTGGTCCCCGCCACTACACGCCGTACCAATAGTAAATGCATGCACCTAAAAAGAGGTCTGACTTTTTTGGGTTTAGTTCCTATGCACTTCATGCTTTCTACAATCCTCTTTCTATTTTTGGAAAATGATATGGGTACACAATTTGTGCACCCCAAATGCACACCACCCTGAGAGCATCACTAGTGGTATACTCAAATATAGATACTCAAATATTGCCACATCACATTTTGAATATTCATTTAATGGGTTTATAAGTTTGAATATCTACCTTTCTATAATGGTTCATTTGTGTCCATAATAAAAAAAGTACTATTCACTCTATTTTTATTCATAAAATGGGCACAACTTTAAATTTGTACATATATTTTTTATAATATTAGTACCATTTAAAAGATATTCACAATACGTTTAAAATGAGATCAATCTTGAACATATTTTGGTAAAGATTAAAAATTGATAATTTCAATTTTTCAGAGAAAGAGCAAAAAAATTGAGTTTTGAATTAAGTATTTGAAAAATAGGGAGATAATGTTGTTACTTTTGATAGGGTGTGGTCCCCAAAATTTGGTTATTGAGAAAGATTGGTAGTTTTGATTATCCAAATGCCAAAAGTTGAGTAATTGTAACAAATGTTGTTAACTTTGAGTATTTATCCAAATACCATTGTGAGCCTCTTTTGTGTATCAAAATACTCATCTTTGAGTATTTTTGTGTTTGAGTATACCACTAGTGATGCTTTGAGGTGGCAAATGAGGAGAGGTCCAATGTGGGGCTCACCCAAAAAATGGGCATCTGCTTATCTGCCACTTCAGGGTGATGTGCATTTAGGGTGCACAAGTGGTGTATCCATAGCATTGTTTTTTTTTTTTCAACCTTGTTATGGGTACATCATTTAGTACACACCAAATACACACTGCGTTGTGTGAGAGCCACTCTGAGATTCTACACAAATGATCAAAGCCGCTCAACGTATTCAAAATATGTTATTAAGAATCTTTGAAAAAAATCAGCTCAGTCGTATAAAGAGTTTGATCGATTCTTCACACAAAATTGATCAAGCCTCTACCGTTATCCGATCGAGTTGATTTTTTTACATAGATCCATAAAAAACATTTTAAATAAATTGAGCGCCTTCATTCATTTGCATGGAACCCCAAGATGAACTCCATACAACGCAATGAGCATTTGGTGTACACCAAATGGTGAACCCATAAGTTTTTCCTTTTTTTTTCCCCTCGATAGATTTTCCCTTTTTTTTTCCCTCGATAGAATACAGATCCTCTCCAGTCCCTTTTGATGATCAAACTATACATTCGGACCCTTCCCGGGCTTATGTCGATGATCGAAACCGTTGATATTTTAGACCTTGACGAGAACACTTGGCATGCAAAAACTCATGATAATCGGATATTGTTTGATGTATTTTTAAAGCATATTTACCTCTAGGAAAATGGATTTTATGTTGTGTTGCAATATTTTTTAGACCCATTTTTTTCAAGATAAATGTGTATTGGAAATAAACTAAACAATATCTGATTAACATGAATTTTGCATGCCTAATATTCTCGACAAAGTCAAAAAATATCAACAGTCCCGATCATCAAAATAGACCCAGGAAGGGTCAGACAAAAACGTCAAGGGGCTGGAGAGGATCTGTATCCTTTTTTGAAAATTTATTCGGTGGTCTTGGGCATCGCCAATTAGTGCCTCAACACCTTCAATACTAAGTCTATGAACTCCACAAAAAATGTGTGGTGAATAAGGGTGTTGGGGCACCACATGACACAGGCCCCAAGACCACTGATTAATTGCTTCTTATTTTTCCTTACCATTTAAGTCTTTTTTTTTTGTTTTTTTATACATACATATATTTATTTTTTATTAACTGATAGCCGAAGGTCTTTTTCATTTATATACTCTGTGGATACATGTAGATCCCATTTGAATATTTATAAGAAGAACAATTAACTGGTCATATTGACAACCTAGTCCCATTTATGGTGTATAAAAGAGCATTTGTAAACCATAAATGTCCCTGGCCATATTGACAACCTAGCTCCATTTACTTTTATTTACTTACGGATAATCCTACGCGTACATAAGATTGGGACCAGAAAATGTACCGATTTGCTTGGGAGACCCACTTTTGGGTCCCACACGAGTGATCCGAACCGTTCATTACTCTTAAAAACTTTTCCCCTTTTCAGGAGTACTTTGTGACAAAGATGAGTGTAGAGGAGCATAATCCGACATAAAATAGTTGACGTATTCTGAAACCATTTGAATGGCTGGAAGACTGTTTGGAAAACCGTAATCAACGGCCACAAATCCTCAATATAAACATCTCTCCAAAATTGATCACGAAAAGTAAATGAATGAACTTATTTTTTAATAACTCAAGTATCCGGAAAGAAATGTTACACTTAGCAACAAAAAAATACCTTCAAAATTATAAATGAACAAAATTCTCTAACCAAAAAATATCACGCAGCATCTTTTAAAAATCTTGAAGAGACTATTGAGAGCCGGATATTAATTTTCATAATTTCATCTTTACAAAATAAATAGGACTCCTAAATTTAGAGATACATATACTTTTTGCAAGTGTAAAAAGCAATGTCCCGAGACACCAAATAAATTTATCATCATATAGGGCGTTTTGGCGACAATAAGACGGTAAGAGATTTTTTGTGACGATTTTTGATGTATTACAAAATAAGGTCTATAATGCTTTCATTTAGCAATTGGAGCGTCCCATCTTGTGAGAGTCAAAGAAGAAATCGTTCATGCAAAAAAAAAAAAAAAGAAAGAAAAAAAGAAAGAAAAACCTCTAGTCATTCATTAATAAGAACTTAATCGAATTGTATTTATCTTTATATTGATGTTCCTTTACCTTTCTTTTTCCGGAATAATTTACGGGGTATATGTTGCATCTATTGCTTTTGTTAATTTTAATATTTTAGCCCTTTCATAATTTGAATTCCTTTTTATAGCTGGATTTGGATTTTTTTATTTTACTTCTTTTAAAACTGTAACTAATTTTAGGTTTCGCGTAAGCATCTCCAGCCCTTGCCCCTTTTTTTTTACTTAAATTAAAAAATTTCGTACCCCAAATCCTCCATATTCTTTGATTCAAACTTATACTAGTACAGAATTGAGTTTTAATTTTTCAAGGCATATTTATCCCCCCCTAAATTTACAATCATGCCATAAATCAAGCTATTGCTCAAATTTATTGCTTAGAGTTGGGTTTGTTCACTAGAGTGTTCTTCATCAAATTTTTGAAGATAGTGATTTTCGTACTCCTCAAATTACTATCCGCATTCAGTGGCGACTCCAGGAGTTCGGGACCATAGGATCATTCATAAACATCAACTTAAATCATAGAAATAAACACTAAATCTGCAAAAGCGAGAACTCCAATCGATTACCCAACAAACAGACGAAGAGAGAACGAAGGGGGTGAAGACTAATTTTTTTTGGATATAACGGTTAAGTGTAACTTTTTTTGACATTACCCATGTGAGTGGCGTTAGAAATAATCGTTGTATTGAAAATTTTATGTTGAAGACTAAAGACGAGCTGTATATTAGCAATTTAATTTGTATTATGTCGGTTTAATAATTTCTGGGTTTCAAGAGTAGAAAATTATATTTTGTGGTGACAACATCAAATGGGTTGTAGTCCTTTCGTTTAGTATTTTCTCATAACTTTTAGTAATTTCAAAGATTAGAAAATTGTTTAGTGTAGTGTCAACATCGAATTTTAATGAGGTCATTTACAAATTAAGAGAAAATTTTAATATAGTAATAACAAAATATTTTTTTCCGTGGGGTCGCCTGAACCACTATTCTCTATGTGGCGTCGTCACTATCTGCACTCTAAAGTTGGAGTGCGGAAATCAATCATTACATGCAATTGATTTTCGCACTCTCCAAATTATTGTCAACCCTCCCAAAGTAGATTGTGAAAATCAATTCCAAAAGTGGAGTGCGAAAATCAATCTCTACATTCAATTAATTTTCGCATTTACACTATTAAAGTGCAAAAATCAATTTTCATTTTTAATTGAGCAAGTATGAGTTAGGGCATGAGAAACATTATTTAGTGCCAACGGGGCATTGCCAAGTGGCGCGCTAACATCTTTCTCCATCAAAGGTTGTTAATGTTGAGTTTCCATTGAGCTATTTTTGGTATGCTTAGAATATGAGTTGTCAAATCACAAATCATTACCCTTATGTACATCAACTGATTACACCTTCTAGACCAAGAATACCAAATATAACATAGTAGAAACTCAGCCTTGATAATATGTAATGAAGAAAGAATACCAAGAATACCGAATATACCACATCAGAAACTCACCACAAGTATATATAAACTCTATAAAAATGTGTGGCGGAGAATAATATTGGGACACTCGATGGATGTGTTCCAAAACCACTGAAAACTCAACCTTTATAATATGCGATGAAGAAAGAATACCGAATATACCATGGCGGAAACTCCATAGAAATGTGCGGTGGAAAATAATATCGGGACACTCGATGACTGTGCTCCAAAACTACTGAAACACCTTGACCGATACTTTAACACCTTGACCGATACTTTAGTGCTCGACCTCCAATCATACACCACCGCGTGCACACGCTCCTCACAAGTTCCGTGCACTCCGCCTTCCCGCACGTAAATAAAACCACCACCCCCCACAACAGGGATAAGAAGCCCCAAAAGGCCACTGAAACGATTCGGCTCATCACGCCTCTCCCCTCTCTCTCTCTCTCTCTCTCCTCTCTCTCATTAACATCTCGATTAGTTCAGTCGGTACTGTTCGATTTGTTCAGAGAAATTCAGGATACGTTTCGCCGACACCTGTATGTATCACCTGCATGGAAGAGAGAAGATAACGAGTACCATCAAATCACATATCCATAGGAGAGATTTGAAATTCTGTTTTCTTTTTATTTTATCGAATGATTTATCGGTTTTTCAAACCCTAGATAGCTAGATGAGTAGATGTACCTTATCTCACAGTTTTCTTCTCAGATCTGACTCATGGTCGTATTTTTCTGATGTTTGTTACCATTTGTGGCGAAAACGAAAGCCACCCAACTTTTTCCCCCTCGGAATTGTTTCCTTTTTTTCCTCCGTTCCGTTTCTTCCATTTCTGGGAAAAAAAAAACTGACAGAAGAGAGTGAGCACACAGTGGCAAATTGGCTATAAATCAGTATACCCTTGCTCTTGTGTGCTCACTTCTCTTCTGTCATTTTCCAGAATTTGATCTCTCTCTCTCTCTCTCTCTCCTCTCTCTCTCTATTCTAAATCTGGTTCTTTCCCTCCAATTGCCAAATTTTGTTGGTTCTGTTACATCGATTTGCTGTGTTTTTGTTCACCCATGATATTTTATTATATTTTGTGGGATTTTAATGGCGTGGGAAGCGTGACTTTTGATGGGTTTTTTTTTTGGGTATTTGAGAAGTAAACCCTAATTACTGTTGCTAAATTAACGGAAAAACCGTAGGATTACGGGATCATTACTGTTAGTACTAGCACGTTATACGTTTCCATCAATATAGACTGGTCCTCCACCTCTTCCTCTCTCTCTCTCTCTCACACACAAACGCATACATATGATCTTCTTTTGAGCTTCTTACTGTTATCATGGTAGCGGTTTTTTTAATCACGCGCATGCAATGTTTACTTGAAAATTGGGTTCCAATTGCAACTGGTTTCGTGTGCCTTTTTCCACCTGAATCTGGCCATAGCAGGTGGGTTTTGTACGCTCAATGCAAATGGGGACCATTTCTTTGCTTTTCTATTCTCCCTCCCAAGTCCCACCTAAATCTCAAAAATCTTGTAAAGTATCTTACTGTGCAAAAGGGTTTTCACAAATTTTGTGTGTTTCTTTAATTTTCTTGTCCATTTGGTCAGTTTTTGTTTTGTGGATCTATAAACTTCAATTTTGTTTTTGTCTGTTTGGATCCTTTGATTTGTTTTTCCAGATAAGTATGGAGTATGATGGAAGACTGAGAGATACAGCTATGGAGAGATACAGCTATGGATGGAAATGTCAAAGGAGAAGATGAAGACCAGGTATCTGAACATATTTCTTAGTGGATTTCATATATTTCTTAGTAGATTTCATGTAATACTATCACTCATGTTACTAATTGAAAAGTCAATTTAAAAAACAAAATATGTGGGAAAAAGCTTATTATCAGATTTCATGGGCTTTGTTTTCATCCGAAGTTGGCTGCAGAGTTAACCAGTAGTGTGTGATCTTAATATCTTATCTAAGAAATGAGTGCAGCATTTCATTTTGTGGGGTCATTTTATGTTGTAGCCTCTTGTTTTTTTTTTTCTTTTTTCCCCTCCCTTTTCGAACTTTGGGTTCATCCGTTCATGAAATCGAATGCTACTTGACCGATACATCCGATACTCGACCAATGCAACCAATTCTTATCCATCACTTGACTCCAGAAACTTCGCTTAAAGACCATGATGCAAAGGTTTTAAAGGCATCTAATACCGTTGCATGCCAAATTTGCCGCTGAGACTGAAACATCACAAGGCTATCAGTTGGTTCCACTAAGTATCAAAATTGTTAGCAAGCATGTGGGACGATCAAGGTTTGTTACCTTGAAATTATATTGAAATTGGAAGCAAACCATTCAATGAAATTAGGAGTTAAAGCCAAATAGTACTTCATTTCTATTTGATCCGTAAGTTTGTTATCCATTGTTTTGCCAATAGAATGAGTTTTTGGTGTGAGGTCATCTGGATATGTTTGATGTGATACCATATCGTTGTGCTGGGTCATTTTTATGATGTGGCCTCTATTTTCCTACACATGCTCCACAATTCTTGGCCTTTTTGAAGGTTGAGTTTTGCCTTCACACATTATAGGTGCAAGTGGAACAAGAGATGGGATTACATCATGGAACATATAGCTAGTCATTCTGTACTTGCTCTATCTTTTCCCATTCTTTGTGGGTTTTTATTTTTATTTTTTATAATCTTGTTAAGTGTTTAAATTTCAGAATTAGTATGACAAACCATATAAGTAACCCCTGGTAGGCTGGTATGTAAGAATGCTAAAGTCGTGTCCTATTTGATTGACCATAAAGCATTTCATATTTCGTAAATCCGGAAAAATCCAATGTTATCCATCCATGAAATTCAATGATTACCATAAGCAATGGTATATGGTGTCTGATTTATACATAGAAAGTGCACAAACATTGTCTTTCCAAGCTATTAATCTTTGTTTTATCAACTATTCAAATTTGTATTGGGTGTTTCTAGATGAAGATGGTCGATAACATTCACCAATGGGAGGGATAAAAATTCAGAGGGCTATTGGAGTGGAGTTCATTGTGAGCTCCTTGGTCAAGGTTCAATTTGAGTACGTGTCATGGAATTCCGGAGCACATGAAGTACCTCAGACACACAACAATTAATTGAGGGTATGAGATTTGTGTTCCCGTATTTTTGTTCATTATATTCAGCTAGGTAGCATTTTTACTATTCAACTTTACAACGGAACTATACATAAAACTGTGATATATGCATCTTGTAAATACAATTATCTTAGAAAATAGGATAAGTGTATTGAAAACAATGAACTATGCAATGCCCCAGCATAGGCATCTACCCTTGGCAAAGATACCTACCCTTAAAAAAAAATTTGTTTTGAAAGATGTGTAATTTTTTTAGTTTTAGACAAGTATAACTATTGTTGAACACCTAACACACAAATATTTGAACACCCTACCAAAAAATATTTGAACCAAGCTCAACAAATCAATCCACAAATTTATTTTATATTAACAATCCAACTAAAGTCTAAAGTTTGCCCATAAATGTCAATTGAACACTCTAAAGCCTTTTATATTTTATATTACATGTGAATTATATTGGGTTTCGTTTGAACATTGAATCTTATACTGCGAATACTCATCAATCCTAGTAATTTTCAATGGAATCCTTAATACACCAGCTCAAAACAAAGTACACACTCTTAACGACAAATTATAAAAATTGAGAGAAAAAAGTATCTATTGTATTGATATCGTCTTGTGACTTCTCTCTGAGCGAGAAACGACTCTCTATTAAAAATAAAAATAAAAATCCGTGCGAACCTATTCGCCATACAAATTTCTACAATAAATGCTACTCCCTCCGGCCCAATTTAAGTGTCTCCTTGGAGAAACGTGTATTAAGAAAATGTAAAAAAATATATTTCCATACATTTTTTTTTTCTAAATTTCTTTGTACCAAATTAAAGTGCTCGATGAGCTCTTTAATTTGGTGTAAAGGATATAAAATATTATAAAGAGAAATATTTTTTTGGGGTTTGGAAATGCACATATTTCTGTGGTGGACATTTAAAATGGGACGGAGGGAGTAGTATTTCCTAGTGTTCTTGACATGATATAATTAGATAGGTCTAAGACTTGGAATACATTTACTTGACTCCATACCCGAGTCCATGCAAGATATCTGATTAGAAGCCAAAGATTATTTTACGCTTTTAAAGGATAGAGCAAATACTTTACATGCCCCAAAAGGGTCATGAAACATATGCCCTTCATAACTTCGCCAGGATGATTCAATCACCACACAAGATCATAGCAAAGCCACCACAAAACCTCCTAACTTTGCATCTATTGTAACAATTTGTTAACAACCACAATGTTTGTTTGACATCCACTTATCCTCATAACAATGGTTTTATAGATTGTGTAAGCTTACGGAACTAAGACACTTACAATAAAATCTTTAAACCTCATTTATATTGTATACATACCAAAGATTTGACCTTTTGAGTTAGTAACAATTGATTATTTGGTTACGTTGAAAGTACTAGTTGAATTAGAAGCATTTTGTGATGCAAGACAATTGTCCTATTTCTCATTGAATGATAGTATTATGGGCCTACTTTGAGTTCATTTATGCATAGCTTGTCATAGTTCACAAAATTTTGTTTGGTTCATTCAGCACTTGGTTGGTAGCTTGGTAGTTATTTATTCGTCTTGCAAGATAGACATATCCCTTCACTTTGATATCAGTTAGTTGAGAATTAGAAAAGAACTTGTCTCCAAGACTTTAGATTTTAAGCTTGTCGAACTTTCTCTGTTATGCAATTGGGGCAACAAATCAAGTATACAGATACTCGTGTTTCTCTTCCTAATGACAATGGATGTGTTTAAGCCTTGATAACTTGCTCATGGCTCATGTCTCTAAGATTGATAAAGCCATGTGTTGAAAATGTCTTCCTTCCATTCACTTAAATGGCTTCCCATATCATTCTGCAAGTTGAACACAAGCCAATTACAACTTTATGAACAACGATAATGCAAATCTCTCTTGATATAGAGGAATTTATCACAAAAATGTTTTGCTTTTGTTGCATGATAGTGTGTTAGAAAACAAGTATTGAAAACAGTACTTTGTGGTGTTGGATGATTTTAGAAATGGTTAGTGCTTTCCCCTCTTCCTCTAACTTGTTTGCTCTCCAACCAATTGCATCATAATAAAATGTATTTTGTGAGTATTCCTTAAACAAATACACTTCTACTTTTTGTTCAATAATTGAGTATTTAACCATGTTTCATGATTCTTAGATAAGTGATTCAGTATTTTATTCCTTTTATGTTTGATATGAAAGAATTTCCATAAAACTGTCTGGGCGGTGCAACTAATGATATCAAGTAAATTTCAATGTTTAGAAACTTAGTGTGTAGTATGGTTGTCCTTAGATGTATTGTCATGTGTTATTTGATGAGATGGTTTGCACATTTAAAACTGTCAAGTCCTTCTAAGAATGGTTACACTATAAACTCAACTTGTAGAAAGGGACATACCATTAAAGTTTGTCTAATTGTCTCCATCTGATTTGATAAAAGTTTGTCCACTGAAACTGAGAACTATGGTTAGATTGAACCAATTATCCCATCATGGGAAGTTACCTATATTTGAGAAGTTTTAACGGTAAATAAACGCACATTAGTTTCATTTATTATGTCTTTATCTTAACTTTGGATTCAGTGAAATTTTTTCTTTTAATTTTTGTCAGCATTGGTTTTCGGTGGTTACGGCATTTGCAATTTCACTTCTGAGTTAATTAGTGTCATTATTGTCACCTTGCTGGTTTCTTCTTCTTCTTCTTACTTTCCTTTTGGTTGACTTCAAGTTGTACACATGGACCTGTTGAACTTGTAGGGATCACATACTACTTTTAAGGTAACTTGCCTCATGTATTGGAGAAGGAAAGAGCAAAAAGCTATAGACTAAGGCCTCTTTAATAACTTTGTTAACTGAAATTTTTGGTTAACAATTTAACTTGTTTTTATCAAATAGATATGTCAATGGGATGCTTATTATGCTTAATTAATGGAAGGTGGTTTTAAATTTTGATTTCAGTAATTGAACTAGCTTGTATGAGATCTTCGCTTTTTTTGGTATAGTTTTTTCAACTTTGGTAAAAAATCGTACAGTAAGATTCTGATGCTTTCCTTTATTCTTTTTTTTTTTGATCGGTCCTTGTTTGGTAAAGTTTTTCTTTTCTATTATTCTTTCGAAAGATTTTTAGTGGCACAAAATTTTTTGCTTCAAAAGATAGTAACAACAATTGGAACATACAAAAAGATGGGAAAAAGGTATGCATTATCAATTGTTTTGGGAGGACGTAAAACGTCCTCCGGCCACTCCCGCCTCCTCCATCAATACTCTACTGATGGTGTCCTCCTACGTATGCACTATATATGTGTATATGTTTCAGAAATATGATTTATTCACACAAGTTTTTTAATTTTAAGAGAAATATAAGACCTCTCTTACTCTCGTCACATATTTAGGGAAATAGGAAACCTGCAACGTCTAGTAGTTGCGGCTAAAACGTGAAGAGAAGAAAGTAATGGAAGAATCGACGTGAGAAATCCTGAATCCTTTTCCCGTTAATTGGAACACTTGATTCAGTTTGTCCTTCGGAATAATGATTGCTTTGGTGCTATTGACCAAGCAATCATGTTCATGAGTATTATTCTCCTAATATTAAATTTGTTATCAGTTGCATCAACTATATTTATCATATCAAAGTTATGCAGCCTTTGCAAAAAAAAGAAGGGAAAGTTACTAATAATCCAAACAGTTTACATTGTACCGTGCATTTTACAATAGGCCTAGGCTATGTACAACTTCCAAGTCATCTGAGTTTGAATTATGCTTTCACTTATGGCCATTGTTTTTGTCTCCCTGATTGTATCACTTTCCCCCCTCTCCTTTGGGGATGCTAGGTATCCCTATTGTGTTGTGGGCCTATGATAATTAACAACCAAAAAGGGTATTCCACTTCTAGGTCATTGATTCGTATTAAGATAAGTGCTTGAAACAACTAATCGCCCATGTTTTTTTTGCGCATGATGTCTCGCAATGTTTAGTATCTTTAGGGTATTCCTCCGATATTCCCAATCACATTCAAAGTTTGGTCCTTTGGGAGGTTTAATTCATGTGAAGGAAAGGAAATCATGATTAGGTATTTGTTTCCTAACTACAACTAAAGCTTAAGCCATCTACAGTCTACACACAGTTTTGAATATTAGCCAATACGTACCGTATCGGCCTGTTCGTCTCGGAATTTGGAGGCTCCGATACGGATATGTACCATACCGTATCGGCCAATAAGCCCAAAAGGTTGAAAAATTCACGGCCGCTACACCCGATTTCCGCAAAGTATCGTTCGATATGCCGGTTCCCGATAGACCGATACGGCGACCGATACCGTTATTTAAAACTATGTCTCACACACACAAATAATGACATATATTGAAATGTAGGAGAAAGATATACTTGTCATCATAGTTGTCAAATTGCGAATCGAATTGAGAATCGGAATAACCCTTTTCCGAATCGTGAATCGAATCGAATCGTGAATCGTAATGATTCAGTCTAAGTTTCAAAAATACTTGAAAAATGTGTCTATGCACTTGAATAATAAAGATACATTGTAAAATTGACAAGTTTAAGCTTAAATCAGTATTAGAAGATTTTTTCTAACATAAACTGATGATTACATGGTCTAATAGGAAAGAGTAGATATTTGTACACGAAACTAAATACTATAATAAAATGAATATATGCATTTTGATATAAATATTCATTATAAAAATGAAAGCTTAGCGTTACAACAAATAACAATAAAAGTTTAGGTACAAAACTAGTTTATATGGCAAAATTAAGGTAAAATCGCTAAAGTGATTTCACATCAGTCGAATGTACTAATTGTGGGAAACCTTGATTCGCATATAGATTCGTATCGTTTTTGCATGAATCGAGAATCGAATCGCGAATTGAACCGTGAATGGTATGGTTCACTACCAATTCTAGATAAACCTTGATTCACCCATAGATTCGTATCGTTTTCACTTGAATCGTAAATCGAATCACGAATCAAATCGTGAATCGTGCGGTTCTGACAACTATGCTTGTCATAGTTGTGAGATTACTTTTTTGCGATAATTGTGCATTCTCTCTGCTTGCATTTGCACACGTTAATTTTCTGGCTGTCATTGTAAACTCTCCAATTTTCATGCGTTGTGTAAAATTTCAACACTTGAAAAGTGTGTTGTAAATTTTCCTGTTGCATATAGTTAGGACTTAGGATGATTATAGGTGACATTTAGTTCATAAATGACCCCGTATTAATTCAGCTCCTTTACTTGTATTGAGTACTGGTTGCCAAATAGTGAATTTCTCTCTTTTGTGGTGATTTTCTCCCTTAAAGTAATTTCAAGTGAGAATGCCGGCATACAGTTTGAAGAATACAATAAACTCTTTTTGTTATGCTAAGGGAAGCAATCTATTGACATCATAAGTTATCATAATCGCTATTTTTCCGTAGGAATGGAAGCTTTTTGAGCCCCAAGTTGCCTACGCCTAATATATCTGCTCAAAGCTCCATTTTCTCTACCTCTGACTTGAAAGAATTATATGATATCCTTAGGTTTTACAGAATAATGTGGTGTTTTTTTTTTTTGGTTGGTCCGCTTTACAGGATGTGGTTAGTGAAGAAACATGATTATAAAGAGTTCTGATTACTTTTGTTGCTTACATCATTATAATTTCTTGTACTCGTTGCGGAAATTGGAAATTTATCGTGAGTAGTTTCCTCATGTTAGAGCACAAGCCTCTCCATACCAAATATGTAGGTAAAATAGAGAGCCAGTTCACAATAAGGATGCAGCAGCAGCTTAAGTATCAAGCTAGCTATTTTCCAGCATGTTACTGTAGCTCTCCACTCCTAGAGAGGGACTGTAGCAAAGGTAAAATATAAACAACACTTTTTTTACTTTCTATGTACATATTTATTATATTTTGCATTTTGCAATATGATATAACTATGGAGAAAATAATAGAGAGATTGACGGAGGATGGAAGCAAAAAGAGGGTAGGCAAATAAAAATTTGTACTTTTTGACTGGGTATTTTTGCTCATTCTTGGTGTACATGCTCTTAAGTTGTAAGGGGAACAATAGTTGCCTTAGGCATGATGCTTGTTGGAAGGTGTCTTAACAAACCCTTGAACTTAGTCATAAGTTCTTCATTAATTGAGACACATGTAAGCAACACAAAAAACAAAGTGGATATAAGCAACTATAAACTGTTAGCTTCCCCTAGAATGAAATTTGAGATAATCTAATCGCGTCACCAATTATGAAATATTCATGTTTCTGTTAATGTAGTTATTTATTGTTAAGATTTTCCCATGGTCTCTCAATTAGTTAGGAAGAGGTATCCAGCTTCTATCTTTATGAAGAATTTGGTATAGCAAGTTCTAGACTTGGAGGTGTATTCCCTTCATCCTGGCCTAGATTATTCACCTCCTGTAAAGTTTAAATTACTCAACCACAGCTTCAACCTAGCTCTTTATCACGCATTGGCCTCCGGGAACAACATCTCGAAGGCATCGTATCCACCTCAATCCTCTAGCAAATTTTTTAGTACAATTGTCCAGGTAGGAGAGCTATAGCAATTTCTATGCAGTTGAGAGTTATCTGATTGTCCCGAGTTGTGTTGCAACCTTAACCTAAGGAGATGACACCCTAGCCTCGATAACCAGTAATTCATATGTTTTATGAAGTAGCTATGGCCGGAGAAGGATCCTTGTGGTAGTGTCTTTGCTAGGGTAAAATGAGAGGTTCTCGATTCGCTAGCAATAAGTTGTGCATTCCAAATTTCTTTACTTTTCAGCTTTGAAGCTTTTGCTACAATGTATTCACCTGAGCTAAGGTTGCACTCTCTCTGACAATTCGTGACACTCCATGGCTTCTCTTGTGTTTATTCTTTGAGTTTGATCATGAATTTATGTTGTGTGTTTGCATTTTTCTTTTGGTAACACAGGTTGTTGGTTATGATGTTGACAACGGGAATTGCGGCTTGTTGTGCTTTTCCTTTCTACTTTGTCACTAGTAATATTGAAGTTTTTTTTTTTTTTTCTCGGCATTGATATTAAAGTATTATCATTTATCATAAGCTTGTTGATTATTTGGACACTGCTTGATTTTGAATATCTGAACCTTCAATAAATTTCCCATTCAGATACAATAGAAAATGTTGTATGATTCCCTATTCAGTGATAAACTGCTGGATATTTGATGATGAACACGAGGTTCATTGTTTGCGCATCTTTATTCCTTTTTCTTTTACTCCTATTTTTTCTTGAGTAGCCTCATATCTGTACTATCCAAAGAATGGTGTCCACCTTCAAAACAAATAGTGATACTTTCTCTTGCCCTCTTTGCTAGTGTAATAATTGGACATGCGATCGGCCTCAATTTGGTGCGTGGTGTTCTCTTTTCCAGCTTGCAAGTGTTGTTTTTTCCTTTTCAGTTCCTAATTTACAGTAGTTACTAGTAAACCGAATAACGCGTCACGGACATCAAATTCTTGCTGTTTTCGAAGGTTTTTAAATGTTTTTTTTTTCATCTGGGTATGTTTGTTCGTCTAGAAAAACTGGTGGGAAGAGGAAATGTCTGAAGCAGTATGGAGACCTTGCTTGGTTTTGGTAACTAGGTAAGAGCATCCCCACTTGACATATTTAGGTAACTTTAGTGGGGATGCTCTTAAATTTAAGGCCATCTCGTAAAGCCCATAGCTCGGCTTCCAGAACTGAGCTAACGCCAATCCTTCTCTGTAATCCCATAATCCATTTCCCACAAAAATACCTCACCAAACCACCAGTAGTTCCAAAACCCTGCCTGGTGAATTGGTCATGGATAACAGTTTTTCTGCTATTGAAGTAGAAATGGATGCTTCTCAAGTGATTGACCACCTGTATTCTACTCACATAGTTTCTCACCGGCTTAACTCGATTTTCTGTGATTGCAGGCAGCTGTGATTGCGGGCAGCTCCTGGAGCGTTGCGAAGTACGCGTTCTCTCTCTTGTTAAACGTGAAAGCAAACTGTTGCGAAGACAATTAGCTGATGCTTCTATAGGGATCAAGTATCGCAGACTTTGTAACGTTTAGTTTTTTATTTTTATTTTATAATATCGTCTGTTTACCCCCCCCCCCCCCCCCCCCCAAAAAAAAAAAAAAAAAAAAAAACTTTAATATAAGACTTTAGGTACGTAACATAAAAATTCATTTTATTTTGCTCCATTTGACATTTTTAGAGTCATTTTTAGGGAGCCTTTTTTGTGTCGGATGCTAGGGGTGGGCGGGCTAGCTGTCGTGTGTTACGGTGAAGTGTGTTCTGTGGGACCCAACAATGGAGAGAGAGAGAGAGAGGCGCAAAAGAACAATGATACATGTACAACAAAAGTCTCTAACACACTCACATGATGTGTGGAGCCCTCCACACACCATGTGAGTGTGTTGGAGACATGTTGGAGTTGGATTGTTGTACACTTATCATTTTTGGGCGCAAAATGGAAGAGAGAGCAACGAGAGAAAGTAAGGACTAGTGGATTCTCTAATCTTTTAATACTTTTTTGCATTTTAACAATATTGTAACAATAAACAAACAATGTCAAATGTGTCACTTTTTCATCCTCTACCCAACAAATCTCCAACACAATTTTTGGATCCCACTTTTATCACTTTATCATATATTAAACATTTTTAGAGAACGTTAAATGTGGATGCTCTAATAGATTCAAACTCATGGCCCCATTTAACTAACCAAGTCACTCATCTAATTTTTTCATCAAATTTTGTTTTTGTTGACGTATGTGGCAATTTGATGACTAATTTTTGTAGTTTTCAAAGTTGTGACTCCAACCCATCATAAAATCTCTATTAATTTTCTAAAAAAAAAAAAAACTCTATTTACTTAATTAAGTATTTTTAATTTTTTCTATTGTACCATTGATTTGTTCAAACCTTATAAACGTGGAGCTTAAAATTACAAATACATACATGTGCAACCATAAAAATTATATTCTTGTTGGTTTTGGGAATCCATGATGTAGTTGGGAAAAAAACTTCACGTACAGCATAAAACAATGGAACAATGAATATTATATAAGAAAGATAGGCTTATCAATTGGAAAATTTTGTTTGCTGTTCAAACAAAATAGGAGTAGCAATGGTTCCAAAAAAAAAAAAAAAAGGAGTAGCAAGTTATTTCAATTCAACATTTAGTTACCAACGGGAAAAATGAGAAATATCATACAAAAAACAAATTTTATAATTATGGTTAATGATTTGATGACGCACTGAGTCACTGTATTTGATGAGAGAGAAGTTATCATCAAATTTGTTGTGTGGGTTGAAGAAGGTTTTTTCAACATTGCTCCTCGAAAAGCATCAAAAATAGAATTTGATTTTTTTCCCCCCAGGAAAATAGAATTTGATGAATAGGTTGGAGATGCTGACTTTTTTGATTTTTTTAATTGATATTTATGATTTATGATGAGAATGACATGTCTCGTAAAACGTATTCCAGTAAAAAGTAAAAAACCCTAATAACCCGCTTAGTGGAAGGGGCCTTATACTACGTTGGCAACCCTTGTTGAGGCCCAAACTCAATTTTAACATTCTGTACGGGCCATGTGTTTGGGTTCTCATAAAAAAAGCTAGCCTGCAAATTAATTGGACCTAAATTTTCTTTTTGATCTATATTTGAATGTAAATTGATTCTAAGTTGCTTGGAAGTTTAGGTTAGACATAGATAGATGACTTTTGCGACTTGAAAAACGTCAAAATTTTATTTTAATCGGTGATTGAATTGTATTTCATTTAAAATCTCTACTTTATTTTCCAAATATATGCTTTTCAGAAGCTCGAATCATAATAAACTATATTTCATCCGCTGTATTTTAGTCTTAGCTTTTTAATTTACTCCCTCTGTCACTTAAATAAACTATATTTCATCCATTGTATTTTAGTCTTGCATTTTAATTTACTCTCTCTATACCTTTTTAAGTGATCCCTATCGGAATACGTGCAATTTTAAACCCTTAAAAAACATACTTCTTTATATAATTTTTTAATTTTTATACCAAATTAAAGTGCTCATTGAGTACTTTAATTTGGTGCAAAAAAAATTTAAAAAACATGCTACGGAAGTGTATTTTTTAACGGCTACAAAAATACACGTTTCTCAAATGTATCGTTTAAAAAGGGATGGATGGAGTATCTTTTTGCTTACCAGTAAAAATTTGTATCCGTAAAAGAAAATTCTTGTGCCACCCTTGGTCACTTTTTGAAATACTACGTTTTGTATGTGGGGTGCAAATTATGTAAAAAGGTTCTTTTCTTCCTCTGCCTCACTAGGTTTGTCGTGTTGGTTTTTGTGGGTTTATCTCAATAAGTTATTTCTACCCACATATGACGTCTTCGATGTTCATTGACACAAGTTGTCATTTTCTGTCACGTCCTACTATTCCTTGACCCCTTAATAGGGAATCGCGACACGTGACTTGCCAACAAGGCCTTCTTACATAACCAAATGGGCTCTAAAAAAGAAAAAATTATTAAACATGTGTTGAAGCGATTCAATAAAAAAAATTCGTTAAGCTTACGGGGCCCCATAATCAAAGTAAGCATAAACAAGGCTAAGTGAATTAGTACAACCTATTTGGTCTATATTGTCCGTACATTTATAATCTATATGGAACTATACCATAACATATCCATAACTTGCATAGCTTATATACATAATCTTGCATAGACCAACACATCGTTATCCCTAAAAGAAACTATTACAAAACATGCAAAAAGTAACATCTAATACTTCCATTCTATATGCAAAAATACCCCATGAGGTCCAGACTTGCACAAAACACTTCACTCCATAGCATTTTTTGATCTCATAATTCATCGCTTGAAAATGGTACAAAACCGTCAGCTGAAAACTCAATGAGTAAATCTCATACTCTATTTTGGGTTTTGAACCATACATATAGCAAAATTATTGTGAGCATTTAAAAAGAATCAAAAGATATTTCACATAAAAACTTGAGGAACTTGAACACATTTACATAACCAATGTCACAATGCCTACCACATACGTACATGACATATATAGGGATCCCGGTTGATTATTGAGCCACCCACCGACAAGGGCACATACCTGGACATTATGGAACCTTCTAGGAAGGCACATACGTAATGCTCGTCATTATGGAACCCACCAGAGGTCACATAAGGTAAAGCATGAGCATGACATACATAATACTTGGTAAACATTCATGAGCTTTCCACGTCATAACAAAATCATTCAAAATACGTAGACATATCACTTCATAGAGTAGGAAAGCCGAATCTGTAATACCCTAGAACTTAATTTTATAAGTTTTAACTTATTTATGTGTTAATTGAGTGTTTTACGTGCATATGTGTCTTTAAATGATTGGTGGGCACACACACATACGAGGGACACATGCACACACAATCATTTTCCCTTAAGAGACCAATAATAGAGTTTACAGGTGATATTTTCTCACCCTTATCTGATTCCACGTTGAGAGAGAGAGAGAGAGAACGTAGAGAAGAAAGGAAAAGAAGAGAAGAAGAGAAGAAGAGAAAAAGGAAGAAAAATCAAGAAGATGGCTTTGTTAATTTGGGTTGAAGCTTTATTAGGTAAGTTTACATGTTTTTGATCATGAATTTCATGTCTTATTGTTGAATCACTTGCATCTAGTGGTTTATTTTCTAGTTGGGTTGAGTTTTGGTTGGGTTTTGCTAGAACTCAAGAACTTGAGGTGGAATCCTTGGATTTGGGTGTTTTAATCTTGTTTTGAGTCATGATTTCTTGGTCTTTAGAGTAATACTATATGCTATATTCATGTTTAGGCATGAGTTTCCTAAGTTTTAGAGTTGATTTGAGGTGTTTTTTTTATGAAATTTGGGGCTAGAAGTCGTAGAAAGATCGAAGCTGAATTTTCAAAAAATTTACCTCTAATACCGGTATCCCCGTTTTGTAGATACCGGTATCCAACCCAAATCTACCTTCTGTTCGGCTAATACCGGTATCCACTTTTTTTAGATTCCGGTATCCCTGTGCATTTTCAGCAACTTTTTTCAAACTTCACGGTTGATCTTGCATACTTCTAGGACTTCATATTAGGCATGTAATCACTCATTTGGCATCTCCTAATCATGTTTTTGTCATTTTAATTAACGGGCCGGTTCCCCTCACACATAAAAAAACATAAATTTTGACACTCCATCTCAGCCATTGAAACCAATGGCTGGGATTAGAAGTTGGGGGTATCACACTCAATCAATTATATCTCACCCTCACCCAATCTTCCTCTTTCTCCACGTTAGCGGCCCACCTTCCACCTCCATCGCCAACCCACCCGACTCCGGCCGACCATATCTCCAGCGATTCCAGCCCCAACGCGTGTGCTCTCTCTCCCTCCTGATTCTCTCTCTCTCTCTCTCTCTCTCTCTCACACACACACACACACACACACACACACACACAAAACACACCCATGAGAACACATGAGCAATTAATTTTTCCCGTCGTTTGCAAATCAATACCTGTTACCTCCTCAACTATTTTCTGAACGGTTGATACTTTCCGACAGGTTTGTACAAGACTTTTGAGCATCGTCTACAAATCTCAACGCAACACCAGTCATATAGAGTAAAAAGGGTCTTTCAAGCATATCGACAAACACCTCATATGCGTTACAATATTGCACCCTTGTATAAACCCTCATGGAGAATCACCAATCCAGTAAAAAAAAACTAATCAAGACATATAGTCATACAAGAAGCTTCATCCACATCAGCTCATCAGAAAAATGAAGTTGAAATTTTAATTGATAATCTAATCCGAATACACTCCCATGTGGTGAGATGGTTCAAATGGAACTCATATTTTACTACTAATTATACAAAATCTGAAGGTGCTTTTGTCTACGTATTATATTTTTTCATCTCAAGTTTCCTCTGGTGAAGACAATTGAAAAGGTTAACACATTATACCAAATCCGAAGGTGGGTTTCTACTCTATGTTCGTGAGAGAGTGCACGCTTGTGTTGGGGCTAGAATTGCCGGAGATGTGGTCGGCCGGAGTTGGGTGGGTCGGTGATGGAGGTGGAAGGTGGGTCGCCAGGGCAGGGGGGTGGGTGAGAGGGCAGTCCACGTTGTGGGAGAAAGAGAGAGATGGGTGACGGTGAGATATAATGGATTAAGTGTGATACCCCAACTTTTAATCTCAGCCATTGGTTTTAATGATTGAGATGTAGTGTCAAAATTTGTGTTTTTTTATGTGTGAGGGGAACCGCTCCCATATATATATATATATATATATATATATATATATATATATATATATATACACACACAATTTCTAGTAAGGACCTCCCGTAAAAAAGAAAAAATGTAATTTTTTCATTTTAAAAATTATTTTTGGGAAATCTGAACCGTCCAATGTGTTTAAAAGGTGTTTTCAAGGGTCCACGCGGGAAATCTTGAAAACAAAATACCGGGAAGGGCATGATCCAAGCAGTTTTTGTAAAACTGCTTGGATCATGCCCTTCCCGGTATTTTTTTTTGAAGATTTCCCGCGTGGACCCTTAAAAACACATTCTGAACATATTGGACGGTTCGGATCGTCAAAAAAATGCTCGGATCACGGAGATTCGGAAATCCGAAGTCCAGATAGGAAGCGCTCCATATATATATATATATATATATCTTTGCACTTCAAGTTAACTCAACTTGTATACTTTAACTCCTTCACTTGTTCACCGAATCCTACGTATTGTGTATGAACATGAATTATTCACACAAAGAACTCGTGAAAATGATGCATATGCATGATTCCCTAAAAATGACAATGTAACCGACACCCCCTCCAAGAATTTATTTAAACAAACCATAAAGAGTCGTATCTTGAGAATTTTACTGCAAAAACATGACTCACATTTATATGCTGTCAAAATGTCTTATTTGTACGGATGGTTCCCAAAGTATTATCGAAGTGTCACTTTAGTCTCCAAAATATAGATCGTGTCTATTGAGTCCTCAATATTCATAATGTGTATTTAATTGGTCCGTGGGTCTAACTATGTCCGTGTTTACTGTTTACCGTGAAGTCCAGGGATATTTTTGAAAGTTCATCTCAAATCCCCACTTCATCTTCCACCTCAAAACTTTAACAATCCCCATCCCCATCTCCAAACTCGAAAATTTCACTGACCATGAACTACTCTACCAACCTGAAAATCAACCAATTCAGCACACGCTTTTAGAGCAACTGAAAACGCGAAATTACCCGGTTTTGCAAACCCCAACATGAAGAATCCAAACAGAAACAATAATAAGAATCCAGTACCAAATCGAATCCAGTAAATTTTTTTTTTGGTGGGACCCCTCTCCAATTTCTTCCTCATCAGATTCGCAATTCAGTACGAAATCCAACCCAACAACAAAGAATCCAAACCAGAACAACAACAATAATGCAACAACAATCCCACAAATTCACCTCTCAAATTTGATCGTATAAGAAACACCTTACATCTCCCATCGAAAATTCTATTGCTCCCGCGCTATCCCTAACCACCACCACTAGCATGCAATTGTGGCATTTTGTGTATTTTACACCGTCAGAGCCAGCTTCATCTTCGGCACAGTACTTGGAGAAGACCCTTTTTATACTCTCACCAATTCATTTCTCATGCAAGAGAAATTCAATACGTATGTTGCCTTTTCACTGATATCCTTATCAGGTTCTTCTCATTTGAATTTACTTTTAGACAACTGGGTTTTTTTCGAGTTTTGGTCGGCCAGAATAGTGACCCTACGAAATATGGGTTCAAAGCTGACATGCAAGCTGAACGGGGCTTGATTTACATGTATGATGAATTGAGGGTTTTGGATTGTGCATTCAAAGTGTTTGATAAAACTACTGAACTATGTTGGGTGGCTCAAATGGTGACTGCCTGCCTCAATTCGGTAGTGTTATGTTTGTAGGGATTTTGTTTGATAAAAAACCTCTCAGATTACAGAAGAACACCGCTACATCGACTGGCATTTTGGGGGAAGCATTGTATTTGCATCACCTTAGTCTAATGGAGGATGTTGTAGGCAATTGGATGACTTGTGGGTTTCACAAAGTTTATGGCATTAAAGGCTTCAAATGGGAATTGGCAAGTCCAGGTTGGTTAATTATGCAATGTGGCTCCTCGAGGACCTCGACAACTCACGCTTTCTTAACGGGGGTTGAATGATACGATGCCAAGTAGCCTTGCCGGGAGATCACAACAGAAAATTAGGGAGTTGGTTAGTTGTTAGCTTTTGTCATCTCAAGGTTAGTTAGCAGTTACAGAGGGAATTGGGAGTTAATAGTTTTTGGGGGAAAAATTAGTTGGAGAGAAGCGTATAAATATAAGGAGAAGGTAGAACAGGAATCATGGATTGAATATGTTCTGGTTTAGGCAATTGGATAAGAGTTCCCTTTGCATTAGCTTGTTACTCCATTGTAACTCGATTCATTCAATGAAATTCCACCATTTCTGTATTGTTTCTCTCAATTTCTATCACCCATCTTATGAGTGACACGACTATCCAGAACAGAAGAAAGCAGTTTCTTGATTTTCGAACTCTAAAACACCTTTCTCGATCAATAAAATCATGTTTATGGTCTGATTCGAACCCCAATCTGCTGTTTTTAAGGGCTGTTGACAAGATTCTCACCAGGTTCTGTTGATTCAAGTGCTAAAAGATTCGATTTCGAACCAGATCTTGAGTTCTGCAGCTGGGTCTTTTTGAGAAACAGATCGTGCGACCTAGAAGTTGACTTCTGCAGTGAGATAGAATTCGATTTTGGATCCTAATTCCATTTCCAGTTCAATATTCTTCAGGTTTGTGTTCGATCAAGTTGCATATTGTTCATTTTTTGGTTCCATTCAATTCGATGTTCGATGTGGAACTGTATATGTGATCTATGTGGATTGTATATGTGAACTGTTTATGTGTATTATGTGTACTGTTTTTATGTGAACTATGTATGCGAACTGGAACTATGTGAATTGTATATGTGACTCGAGGGTATTTTTTCCCTTAAGTCTTTTGATAGAATCAACCGCAACTTCCTTTGGGGTTCTTTGGACGAGAAAAGGGAGATCCATGCCGTCAAATAACGTTAAGAGCCCAGGGGGTTTGGGTATTCGTTATTCAGTAACCGCTGATGTTGTGTCTATGGCCAAGCTCAATTAGTTATTTCTAAACAAGGGAAATTCTTTATGGGCGAGAGTGCTATGCAGTATGTACTCTAGTGGTTTTAGAACCCATCATAATTCGTCTCCTCTTTGCAGGAGTATTGCTGAGAGTCTCCCCCGTTTTAATGCCGGGTCTCAGAAACTTATCAGAAATGGTCATGACACCTGCTTTTGGTCTGAGAATTGGTTGGGGCGTGGTCCCATTAGAAATCTTATTGAAGGCCCTCTTGCTCATAGTGAATTGAATTTAACAGTGAAGGAGTTGCGGTCTGATTTCAAAGGGAGCCTGTCTGAAAAACCTCTTTCTTTTTCCCTGCTGAGATTGTTAATTAAATTAATAGAGTGCCCATCCCTTGGAATTTTATAGGAAACGACGTGACTCTGTGGAATTCTTTTTTGGGTAAATTCTGTTCCAAGTCTGCCTTCGCTTGGGCTAAGAATCCTACACCCACCCCTCCCTTACCGTGTTGGAAATGGGTGTGGAACATTCTTTCTCACCCTCACATTGTTCTTTTGTCATGGCTAGCTATCCAGGGTCACTTATCTATTATAGACTTTTTGATTTCTCGCCATATCTCCGTGGATAATTCCTGCGGTCTATGTATTGAGTCCACTGAAAATTCCTGTCACGTTCTTCGTAATTGTGTCAAAGCTAAAGAATTTTGGAGGTCCTTGGGTATGGTCGACTCCTTTTTCAATTCCCATAATTCTTTTTGCTTTTGTGCCTCCAGTGCAACTCATTTTCCGGCACTTCTTGGGTATCCTCTTTCCAATGGATGTTGGTGTATTTGGTTAAATAACAGATGTTATTTCAATTCATCAACAGCTCTCACACACCCTTTATCTTGGTTATGGATTGTCTATCCCGTGTTGTTGAGTGGCAGTTTTTCTGCCAACAAAATGACAACTGGGGCAGTGAACCATGCATTTCGGTTGGACTCCTCTGGCCACCGGGAAATTTAAGTTAAACGTCGACAGGGCTTGCAACAAACATGGGTTGTCTACTCTGGAGGGCTTATTCAAGATTCAAACGATCTTTGGATGCAGGGTTTCCAGCGCCTTATTGGGTCTGGTACTAGTTTTGGAGGAGAATTGTGGGCCTTACGAGATGGCCATCAAGTGGCAGTGGACTTATGCCTTGCTAATCTTGAGGTGGAAGTTGATGCTGGTTCTGTGACAGAGATTCTAATATCAAATCTGATCATTTTCACTGGTTAAGTTCATTAATCTATGATTGCAGGACTTTGATGGCCCAATGCAATGTGCGTGATAGACGGCAGGTGCAGGATGAAGTGAACAAGAGTGCGGATTTACTTGCAAAAAGATGCTTTAATTTCAGTTCTTTATTTTGTAATGTTTTATTTGAGCTGCCTCCTTTCGTTTTACATCAACAATCTGATAATGCTGTAAGGGTCAAGTACCTTAAGAACTTTTATGATTAGTTTTCTATGATATTCTCTTGTTCAAAAAAGGAAAAAAAAGAAAAAAGAAAAAAGGAAAGATGGTCAATTTTAAGAATTTTAATCGTTGACATTAGAACAATCTATTAGTGGACCATGAAGTTAACTAAGAAAGGGGGCAAATGTAATGAACATACAAACCGCATGAGCCACATAATCTTCCTGCATGAGCATGAGCATAAAAGCAACTTTTGAAAGCATCCCAACTCACTTAAATTTACGAGAGCGAAGATTGAGATTGAGGACGACAAAACCAGTATGATTATATCACTTACGAAGGACAAATATTTCTGATAGGGACACAAAGAAATTGTACAAACAGCAAACCTCATTGGGTGTCAAAGAAACTCTACAATATTTCCTCCTGCTTTGCCCTAAGCTTTACACTGCACGCCCCTCTCTCTGGCCTCCCAACGACATAAGGCTCCATTGCCTCGCTGTCACCTGCCTCCGGCATCAGTCTTCCGCTGTAAAGCACCCAGCATATGGTACGTCGCTCTTTTCTTTTCTTCTTCCTTATGCCGTCTCTCTCTCTCTCTCTCTCTCTCCCTCTCATGCATGAATATCGTATGTATAAAAGCTGAGAAGAATGGACTTGGCTTGACTTTGTTTGTTTGGATTGGACTGGAATTTCCTCCCCCCCCAAATATGTTTCGCTAATTTTTGGTGTATGGTGGCACAAAAGTTAATCAATTATGAGTGTTTTTGTATTATGGATGTTGGATGTTTTAATCAATTAGCTTTTTTTTTTTTTTTCCCCTTCTTTTGGGTTTAAGTAGTTAAGTTGTGGTAACTGAAATAAGGTTGAGTTTGGACTTAACTTTTTAGGGGCTTTTGCCTTATTTTGCAAAAAATGGCTTCAAGTAAGACAATTTGTTTGGGTTAATTTAATTGTGTTTATGTTAAAGGCAAAGTCTTTGGCTAATGTGTAGTCAGGGCTTGTGAAAGCTGGGAAAGACCCAAGTGATGGATGGTAATTTTCACCAGAAAATCTCAATGCAATGTTTGCATTTAGCCCAAATACTTGAACTTTTTGGTTGCTCAAAAAGTCCAAAAAGCCTTTGGAGAAGTTTGTCCAAACTCACCCTAAGTTCAACCTGATTAAGCATGTATTGGTAGCCAATGGTTAATGTCTCCGAAGATACAAGCTCAGTTGATGGATTTGGTAGTTTAAAACCTATATCCATTGTGTGAAGATTCGAGAGGGAGTTTAGTCAAAGTGCCTGCTCTAGGGAGTTTCAGCACCCACTGATGGCTTTGTTTGTTTTGTTGGTACTTGGTTGTCTAATCGGTTTTGCATAACAAATTGAATGGCTCCGATCATTTGCGTGGGACTCCAAAATGGCTTCCACACAAGGTGGTGTACATTTTATGTCAAAATTTGTGTCCGTGGAACCGGCCCCTACATATATATATTTGTATATAGTTTAGAGTTTTTAGTAGTATATAGTTGTGGCATTGCTGCATAGGTTTCATTGGAGTTGGCATTTAATAAAATTTTACGAAATCTTACTAGTTGTCAGATATCTTGGCATCAACGGTAAAAAGGAGATAGGTAGACTAATTGGTGAAGAAAATGTAAACTTACAAACTGTCTGGATCTGTGCATTGGCACATTATTTTTGTTTTCGGTTATGTGGTAGCTGTGAACCTGAACTCTTGTAATGTTCTGATGAATATTCTAGTTGGTTTTACGTGAAGCAACTTTTGTGGACAATATTACAGCGTTGGTGTTACATGTGCAATGTGATTAGCCCATAAACACACTTAAAACGGTTCATAGAAAGACTTCTCATATACAAAACAAATTGAATTTAATGTGATCTCTAGCTAGGCCCGCAAGTGTCATCATACAACCAAAAGAACACCAGTTGCGCTGATATCCACTATTTGCTTTACTGGATTCACAAGAATTGGGCCTGGGCCCTTGTCGGGACAATCTTTGCATTAACTAGTTGTATAGTTGGCTATTCCAACATCGTAGGTTAAAATTCTCTTACCAACTCGGAGTGTGCCTAGAGTCTAAAAAACATACTGGAAGATATAATTTTTGTGGATAAAATGGTCACACATTAACGTGTACCAAAAAGCGCTAGAAAGAGTCTAATAATCAGTTGAGGGGGATTAACGAACAACTAACCACCCTCACCAAGCTCTAATCTTTGTGAAAGACAGATAAATGAACCTTTAAGTCTATGCAATGGACTCTCTACAACAAGAATAACGGTACCCATGTCATCCCCAATTGATGGGGGTATGAACAGGGGAAGACCGGGGATAGACCTAACTAATCTTTGGCAATGTATGCACAAAGTGGCTGCTCTCAAAAGTTTTACCATTAAAGTAACGGCCTCCCTAATACCTATACCTCTAAAAATCAAGGGACTCAAGGGTGCCCTGAATTCAAGCCGGAAGGCATAAAAAAGGGGTGGCCTAGAGACACGATACAATTCCTGTCCTCATTACGTTGCTTCATTCAAAATCCACAGCCTCAGTAATGCAATGGACTCTCTATGCCATCAAAATGTACTTCCTTCCTTTGTTGCCAAATAAACGTCATCAATCATAGTTTCACCGTCAACTAAATCTTCCTTTGCCTCTTTGCCCCCTTCTCTACAACGTGCACAAGCTATATCAAATACAAATGACTTAGTTTTTTAGTCTGTGTAATGGATTCCATGTCATTATCATGTAGTTGGTTTCTTTCTTGCCGAATGGGCCATGTCGCGAAATTAAGCGAAGTGGAAAAGTTATCCAAATCTTCATCTGCCTCAAATCTTCATCTGCCTCATTCTCACCTTAGCCCCTCGCCAGCAATAAAGAAGCTTCATCACTCCAGTTGATTCACGTGTATGTATCCGTATTAGTGTGTGTCCGTGCTTCTTAGGTTAGATCTTTACTTCTAAATGTCCAAAATAGAATAGCTACGCATTGTTTTTGAGCAGGTATTTAGCTGTGCAGGTCCTTTAGTTGTGTTTCTTTCACAACTTTGCATCTAGAGAACAATGTTGTGTCATGATTGCTAGTATCAGTAATTGTACACACTATACAAAGTCTCTTCACAGACAAATCCTGCATGTTAACATCTTATATATTTGCATCTATTGGCTTGAGTGTAGAACATGTAATATTCGTAATTTAAGCATGTAATATGCATGGATCTGATTGCCTTTGGTTTCATTTCATTCAATGCTAATGCCAGCCCAAACCTTTGGGTGATAGTTGAATTGGGCAATCCCAAAATAAACCGCAATTTGGAACCCTTATCCAGCTTGCCTAGTGGACTAGATTGGCCTTGGCTGTGATAAGTGTCAGTTTTGGAAGTGAAAAATCTCATAGGAATTAAATTGACATTCTAATACAACTTAAACTGTTAAGATTTATCATTGGAAATTCTGTTTACTTTGGCGATTTGCAAAATCTACATTGTGTTTGGTTGACAGTTTGAGAAACAATTTTGAGATATAAATTGAGATAGTGTTTGGTTTGGTTTGGTTTTTGGGGTAATGATTGGAGAGAGAAATGAGAGTAATAATTGATGATAGGGGTAATAAGTGGAGAGAGATAGAGAGAGAAATGATAATAATGATTGGAGATAGGGGTAATGAGTGGAGAGAAATGTGATTAATATTTGGAGAGAGGAGTAATGAGTGGATGAAGAAAATTATTCCAAAAAAACTTTTGGAAATTTTTTCCACAAATGCAAACCAAACGTGTCGCTTCTATTGTATCGGCCTCATCAAGGTCCCAGCCTAGGGAATCTGGACATTTTCCTATGTACACCAAGGAGACTGGATAAGTGCAACATTAAATTCATTGACCTTAAATTCTCATGGTTAATTTTTAATTACCAAGTTCCTAGTCCTTTAGAAGTATCTGTAGCTGACATAAAGGTTTCTACTAGTTTTTCAGCTGTTCAACTTCTTATACCGGCCTAGACTTATATTTCTGTTCTACTTCTGTAATTCCATAAACTCGTTGTTTCTCAATCATTTGAGCTGCTTATCTGCCTCGGTAGAAATAAATTCGATTTCCTAATGCCTGTTTTTTAGATCAGAGAAACTGTGCGTGATGTGGTCTTCTTGCACAATGAAGTGTTCTTTGCTGCTGCCAAAAAAAGTAAGGCCTCATCTGCTGATTATATTGCTAAGCCTTTGTAGAGTTTGGAGTGGAAACTCAAGCAGGTTACACTTTGCATGAAGAAATTTTATCCTTTCTTTTTGAATGCTTTTCAAGCCTGAATATTTTGTTTCTTCCATTTTTTGGTCAACAAAATTGAGTCCATGTTGAATTGTTCTAATTTGAGATGCTTGTGCTTCTTTATGTGAGTTGTTTTTGCTTTTGGTGCACGTTTATACTCTTGATGAACCATTTTTATTTTAGTTTTAGGTATCTTGGAAAAAGGAGGAAACGGTCTTTCTTGGTTTTACTGGTGTACCTCATTCCTCATGGATTAAAGAGTTGGTGCGGCGGAGACAAAGAAGTATTGATGAGGGAATTCAGTACTCTCATCCTCCTTTCCCGGTGTTGCATAGGGACGAAAATAGAAAGGAAGGGTTGGGTTATTGGTTGATTTTACAGTTTAGCAATAGAAGGGCTGTTTTTGGCAAAAAAGGATTTAGTTGGTCTTGAGTGGCAATCCATCCTTCTCCCTGTTCCTTTTCTCCCTAGAGTCCTTGACCCTTCAAAGTGAGCACAAAAGGTTAGTTGGGCCTAGAAGGAACGGGCCTTCTCACGTCTTCATTTCCTTCCCCTTCGTTTCTACTCAACAATACAAAAAAGGGGTTGATTATCTTGGCTATCCTTTGCCCCTTTTCTTCTCTCAAATCTCGTACCTCTTCATTTCCTTTCCCTTCGTTTTGCCACTCTCTTATACGAAGTAGACCAAAGGCTCCTTTATTGAATACTAGGATTAAGGAAATGGGAGGACAAAAGGGAGGGGAGGAGTCACTTTCTGTGTTTGACAGTGGAAAAGGCAAGAGAAAAGAAAACTAAAGGGGTTTCATTCTTTTTTGAACTGCATAAGGGGTTTGAGTAAGGGCCAGGGTGTGGGTTCTTCTTTTTACTTTCAGATGGATGGTTTAGAATGAAGTGAAGAGGCAGACCTTTTAGTTTTACCTGTTAAACCCTTATGATGCTGCTCCATATAAGAGCTTGTACGATGGAAAAACCAATAGTTATATCTAGTGCCTTTCTTGCTCAACTAAAGAGCCAAAGGACGGAAATATATGTGCCCCTTGTACGTTTTCCTACCCTCTTCTCATCAGTCTAACTGTCTTTTAAATTTTCCAGATTATATGCTTCTCTTTCTGGGGAGTTAAATGCAGCTACTCATTCAGCTGCTTTCAGTCAATGGGGTTTATTGCATGGATATTTCTATGCCATTTATGTACTCCATTCGTTCTATGTTAGCTACACCAGTTTTTCTGTTGAAGTCCTAAACTATCCTCTTTTGTTGAAGTCTCAAGTAGTAACGTTTTTTTGTTCTTGTGGAGTTTCATATAAGTTGTTATTTTGTTCTACTAGCACAACTTTTTTGTGTAACGGTGAGTCCGATCCCTTACTTGGTCCTTGTTATAGTTTAAGCTAGCACACATGTTTCTTAATATCAAGAAGATTGCGATCACCAAGTGATTATAACGCTATTAGGTTGTGAAGTTACATTTTCCATTAATTTGAGCGAAATAAGTTGGTCAAACAAGAAATTGAAACACATATTTGTATTATTGGTGCACACTTCTTCTCTCTGAAAGCGGTGTATGTTTTATAATCCTCAATAATACTAACCTAAGAAAACGTTTTCCTACAAATAGTAGTGCTTTGATTCAAGAATGCTGTTTTCTTAGCTGAATTCTTGTAGAATGATGTCTAAGCTTGATAACATTGTGACAGGTCATACATTTATAACCGGGATGGCACAGAGCTTCATTGTCTGAAGGTCAGTATTCAGTAGCTTAGTTACTTGTAACTGACTGGACTATGATGTGGCCTTTTTGGGGCTCATAGGGTAGTTCTCTTCCTTTTAACCTGTCACTAGTGTTGGTGCATAGATAGGCTGTGCACAATCTTGTGAAATGACTTCTTGTTCAGATAGTGGTATATAAAACATAGACCAACACGAGTTCGTTAAATAGGAGGGAGGGATGTTTTGGGTACAGTCCTAACTTTTGGAGTGATATGTTGGAAAATTGGTTAAGAACCGATAAATATCGGATGAGAAATTGTCTCCTATAGATGAATTGGTTGAAGAATGGTAAGAGATTTGTCCGAGATTTTGGGGAACAAAAATGGTGATTGATTGGATAATTAAGTGTGATGATTTATTGAATAATTTCAAAATATCACGCTAAAATTAATAAATTTATCTTGGTTTAAAGAGCCCACTAGGTGGTGTTCTTGAACTGCTCCAAGCGGTGGTCTCCAAAAGTCACTGGGCATTAGCACCGTTTTGGTGGTTTGGCATATGAACATTGGCATCTTTTTATAAGTCACCACTGGTGGCTTTTTGAACAGCCACCATTTGTCATCCGAATTGTTATCATTTTCCTATAAATTAGTCACTTCTCTCTTCATTTTGGTACCGGAAAAATTCCAGAAATCCTCTTGCATATTGTTACTATTATTCCTTGTTCATGAGAAAGTTATTGGCATTGTTGGTTCGCTAGGCACCGGGGATTGTAGTGCTACTTCTGCGTGTGTTAGATCATAATATCCTGGGAGACAATCGTCCAAGAACTCCAAGCACCATGAGAGGGATGAATATTGTCTTAAGGAAACTGTAGTTCACTTGCCTCGATCTAAACTTCCGTAATCTGTTACAAGTTGGTTTACTGCATTCCAGTAACATCGATCCCTGTTATTTTTTTACTGTGCTATAAAATTATACATATTTGGGATTGCAATCTGATTCAATGCATTTTATTCCGTTAAGTTTCAAACTTTTTCAATTATCCTCTTTGGAATGGACTTCATTTTTGGGTTCTGATTAGTAAACTTATTATACAAACATGATAGTACACACAAAGTGATTACCTACAGATTCGAAGTTCGAACCCATAAACTGAAGGTTAATTGGCCAAGTTCTAACCGACGAACCCAATTGCCTGATTAAGATCTATATTACCTAGAACGTGGATCCTCTGGGTTCGAGGAATGAGAATGTGAACGCCATATGCCATGCTCTCTAAATTACGTAGTTGTAGGATTCTGTAGATGACTAATAAATATGATGTGAGTACTTCTTTCAAGCGATAGAAAATCCAACAAAATTCTATGTAATTTTCCTTTTCTTTTTCATGCAAGACATACTTCTAGGAACATAACTGCCATTTTTTTAGACATTTTCTCATGCTAGAACTCCACTCTCGGTCTCTCTAGAATGGTAGTTTACTGTGTTCGATTGTTTTTCCAAAACAATAGGGACAGCTTTAGATCGTCTAATTGTCGATTTCATGAAATGGTACGTACCATGTTATGGAACGTGCATTCTTAAACTTAATTTGCTGTGGTAGTAGCATTCCCTGGTAAACTTATATACAGACGAGATTATGACCAGTGCGCATCATTTATAGTTCTTTGTTTGTATGATGTAGAGAAAACTGGGAGCATTTGGGAATCTTTTGGTTCCCTGTACACCCAAATCATATTGGGAATCTTTTGAATTTTACCTTTTTCCTAACTACTACTATGTGACTGATCCAGACTGTTGTCAACGTCGACCTTGCATTGTCGAGAACACAAAGATCATTTTCAAGTTTTTTTTGCTCGGCGAAAGTTAGTATTGTTAGTTGTAGTTAGTGGGGTTTAAACCTCAGTTAGTGGGTCATGTAAAATCCCAATTTTTGTTAATTCCTAATTATGTGGCTTAATAGCATATATTTAGTCTCATTGGGACTTATAAAGTTTAACAATTTTGAAAAGCGCGAGAGAGTTAGAGTTGTTACATACATGGCTCTTAGTTGACAAAAGGGGATGACATCAGGAGAGGGTGACTCTACTACCACCTACATATAAATCTATATATTTGGACTTATTCGATAAACAAAGAAGGGAAAGAACAAGCGTATAAATTAGACATAATGGAGGGGAAGAGAGATTGAACTTCAGGAACACCGAAGCCCCAAGCTTTCGCACCACTTACCATCTGCCGTTCCGG
Source organism: Vaccinium vitis-idaea (assembly GCA_963854785.1). Classification (NCBI taxonomy): domain Eukaryota; kingdom Viridiplantae; phylum Streptophyta; class Magnoliopsida; order Ericales; family Ericaceae; genus Vaccinium; species Vaccinium vitis-idaea. Next base: position 6,297,243 of record OY978224.1, read on the forward strand.
TCGAATTGGCCGGACTTCCATCCTCTCTTCTCACGGCAACCTCTCGCTCCAACTCTCAATTTTACATAAACTTAGGTAGCACATATATAGATTTTTTATATAACAAACGCAACGCACACAGTGACGGGAATCGGCAGCCGTAGTTCCAAAATCTACAGCAGCCCTTTCCGTCACCCGACCGACTTGAATTTCAAAATCTAAAAGAACCCTTCCAGCGAATATTGTCGGACTCGTGCCCCGGTTCAACCTGCCCACGAATTTAACCCATAGGGAACCCAATTCGACGTTCTCGTCTCTACCTGCCGACGCCGGTGAACTTCGGAGCCAAACCCAGGGTACTGTTTCAAATTGGGTGTTGGAATAGTTACAGTTGGGCTCTCGTACAATTAGAGGAGATGAGGTTGTCCCGAACAGAAATTCTGAGATTGACCCAACTCTTCAAATCATGGCTGTTCAGTCCCTAATCTTGATAATTACCCCTTTACCGATATGTTAATGGTGGATTAACCCTTAATTGAAGTCTCACAGGTTGTATTTCGACCCCACTAGCTAATATTGTCACTAGTCCTAAATGGTTACTGACTTAGGATAATTATTTAGAAATATCTCGTGTTAATAATCATTAGTACGTCTCTATCTAGGTACAAATTGAATGGAGTAACTCGCACGCATGTCGAGTTAGGCACTTCTATTTGGTGAGTACGCAATACCTTGGTTACATGCATTTGCTCAACTATTTTTACATCAAATGCTTCTTGCTTTTAAACCTGGAAAATGTGAATCACGTGTTTTGTTTTGATACTGGCTATGTTGAATTGAATTGCGATTTGCTCTAAAATATGAATAATAAGTTTTGATACAATGCATGCTATTTTAATTAAAACGTGGATTATCGGAGTGTGGCCTATTCACATGCATTTTTATTACGGATGATTTAGACCATGGAATATGTTTTGAGAACGTGACTGTTATGATTTGCTATGTTATGTGGTTCAGACGGTGTCCTGAGCTCTAGGGGACGGTAAAGAAGCTAGAGGCACGAGGAAATAAGGGTGGGGTGCAAGCCAGACACCAATATGATATCGGTATCATGGGTCGCTCTCTCTGACCTAGGGGTCGCTCACCATTACGTCTGGCAATACCGTCGAACACTAATATTATTTTCATGGCCTTCTATGGAATGATAAAGAGTCCTTCTACTGGGACTAATGCGAATGATTGAAAGGCAGATGCTATGGATATTGATGTTCAATGATTTATCCTCTCTCATCCCTACTTGAATTTGAAGCATTATATGATATGAAAAAGGTTTCCACGGTCAAACTTGTAACCTTGGTATTTCGTACCATACGAGCATTAGCTTATGAAAATCTTTTCCATTTTCCAGGGAGTAGCGTGTATGGCCATCAACTTCTCAATGATCATTGGTGCTATGTGGACACTCCTAGGTTGTCTAATGGTTTGTAATTAATATATCTTTACACTTAGAAGCTCTGGGATTATGTTAACTATCTTGCGCTACCATTTACTTTGGACTATGTAGTTTGAAATGTTGATGACGATGAAAATCCCTAAACTAGTTTTCAGTAGGTCTTCGGCGGCTTAAAACCCGCTTGGCCGGTCACGACTTCCAGGGTCGGTTTAGGGTCATGACTGGTCAGGTGATCGGAACCTTTACAATTATTATGGGCTCGAGGCCCAACTTGCCTGAGCAAGTTACTCTGAGGAGTGCATGATTATTGGTGGCCAATTTGGGCCCATCACCTAGTGCTTTGAGTTTTGGTCGTTTGTGGAGTTCAATTGGTGGATCTTGGCGGTCGTTTTTTGGGTCAAAGCATGTTGGGGGATTCACGGCGGTGCTGGTTTGATCCTTCTACGACTTCCCTTTGTGGTTGTTTTGGTCCCTGCTTTGGGGCAGAGGTGGTGGGTTTAGAGGCCTAGATTCTTCCTTCGTCAAACTGATCAGTTCCGTTGGCTTCCCTGGTGGCTTCCTATTTCACTGCTGCTAGGTGTCTCCAATTTGGGCCTAACAACAAATAGTGGCCTTGGACATTGGTCGTAGTCGCTGGGTTGTCTCCACACTCCATCTTGTAGTTTCATCTTAACCCACCGGACGTCACTGTTGGGTGTGTCAGGTTTGAGCCTTACGACAAAGGGTGTTTGTGGCTACAGATGGGTGCTGGTGGCGGTGGCTGGTGGTTTGGTGTATGGTGGCTCGGCGGCAGAAGTTGAAGAATTTTAGGGTTGATCCTTTTTTGGGCTTCAATATTGGGTTTGCCCTTTTTGGGCTGAGCTTTAGGTGTTTTGGGCTTGGCACACTGGTAGTTTTTTGGACTTTGACCCAACAGGTGTTTTAATTTCTCCAACCTCGGTTGGAATCCCCTCTCTCTCTCCCTCCTCCCCCCCCAGCTTGATGTATCATTTGTCAAGTTTCATATAAACTTGTTAATGTTACATATCACGAAACAATTATTTGAAACCTGTTTTCAAATCCCGTTACGTAGCTGCAGCTTTTGTGCTAACCTGGTTTCAAATCTTTGAATTTTTCAAGTAATGGAATGTTAGAAAAATGGCAGATCAAAAAATATTCTAAAGTTTAGTTAGAAAAGAAGAAGATATTCTTAAGTTAGTAATAGGAATACTTGGAAAATATTGGAAAACATACAAGTAATTTCTCTGAGCTCCTCTTGAGGTTTTTGAAATGTCACTGTTCTCTCTCTCTCTCTCTCTCTCTCTCTCTCTCTCTCTCTCTCTCTCTCTCTCTCTGAAATCTAGATCACCATCTCAGTCGAGCTATCAATAACCCGTTGGCAATGAAAACTTCGTCTACGCCACTGGCAATGGAGATCTTTGCAACGAAATCAAAACTCCCGTCAATTGCTTTAGAACCAACCCGTGTCCGGCGCCGATGGCGTCAATTGCTGTTTCGTAGCTCGAGTCGTAAGCTATGGTTTTGTGGGGTTGGGGACGGGGGATGTGGGTCGCTGTTGACTTCTTGTTCGGATATCTCAAATTTGATCTGATTGTTTTCAGTTCCACACGAAGTCAGATTGGGTATGCTTAAACTGGGTTGGTCTTTTTTAATCAATGAGTGTAGAAAGTGAACTTATTGTTTAATTAAAGTTCATTATTGGAAATCAATACATGCATATATGGATATCTTCATGTATGTATATATCTGGTATATCTTGTATGCCTTCTCCTTTCTCTTTGTCGTTTGTAATGGTGGAAAAAGGGGAGGGTAGGAATGGAAGAGAGAAATTGAAGGGAAAGTGAAAATGAGAAGTAGAAATGGAAAAGGAGGTCATGACCTATTTCTGGCTTTTGGCTTAGAAAGTGAAAAATGGTGAATGAGTTTTCTCAGAATGAATTTTCAGTTTGGGCGCCTAAACATGGAAAAGGTGAAAAGGAGAAATGAAAAGGAGAAAATCCGGAGCCCAAACACCCTCTTAAGGCAACCTAGATTAGGGGGAGACCATCCAATGTTGTAGGATTTCCTCGCTGACTGTTCAAATTTTTCCTTAGCATTTCCCATTCCAAGAGGCGATTTAAAGCAATCACTTATCAACACCGATGGTGAATTTTCATTGTTAACCGAATTAAAAATGTCTCTTATTCCTGTTTAACCATAAACACCAGCACACCATAGGAAAAATGGTGCTCCAAGGTTGGTCTTATGCTTGGAGTTTTTTGTTGTGACAGAGAGCGGTGCACCCACTCTACAAAGCTAAGGCTAGCATAAAAAAAACCTGGTGTCACATCACACCAAAACATTCCCATAAAGAACGAGCCAGAGGGCAGAAACAAAGAATATGCATGTGATTTTCAATAGGATTTTGGCAATGGGGGCAGGCTTCCTGACATTATAGCATTTCCCCCTTTAATTTTGTCTCCGTTTGCAAGCCTAACATAATTAGTGATGTCACTATATTACTCCATATGTTCCAACTCTTTTTGTCAATTTTCAATGTTCATATCAAACAAGATCTTCATTGTATATTTTTTGAAATCTTGTTGAAATATATGAGCAATTAAAAATTGGCACAAATATTGAAAATTGACAAAAAAAATACGGAGGGAGTAGTTTATTAAATTTTTTTTTTTTTGAAAATGAGTCAATTCCATTCACATAAAAGCCCAAAGGCAGTACAGATTTCATCACGAAATATAAGTTTCAACCAAAAACTGACAAAATCTAGACGCGAGTACATACACTAGTAAGCTTAGTGGCACTCCTATTAAAGGCTGAATCGACTCCCAACGCAAACACGACAATAAATGGAAAACACAACCATAGCCAAATCAAAACAAAACAACAAACTACAACCCAACGAATCAGAGGAGGGAAGGGGTTGCAGTGGTTTAAGGAGAACGAAGGGAGGATAGAGGTCTGAAGCGGGGGATTTGGTGAGTACTGGTAGGGGAAGGGGGCGGCGGCGAAAGGTAGTTGTAGGGATAAACCCTAAGAGACTCTCAAGTTTTAGAACGTACATCAATTATCTTCAACTATATTAAATTAGCATTTCCCCTTTCAATTTTGTCTCTGTTTGCAAGCGTAACATAATTAATGATGTCGCTATATTACTCCCTCCGTTCTAATTTGTTCATTCATTCTCAATCTTCGTGTCAATTTTTAATTACTTATCTATGTCAATAGGATCTCCAAAAATATGCAATAAAGATTTTATCTGGTACACTTTAGGAAATTAGAACTCTTCTTTATCACAATTATTATTAGTTACTCCCTCCGTTCCTATTTGTTTGTCTCACACTCTCTTTCTTGCCTTTTTTCAAATCGAAAAATTAAGTGCTTCCGTGTATCATTTTTCAAATTTTTTCGCACCGAATTAAAGTACACGATGAGTACTTTAATTAGGTGTAAAAAAAATTGAAAAATGATACACAAAAACACTTTATTTTTTATTTGAAAAGTGGCACGACTTTTCGTAGTGGAGCACGACTTTTCGTAGTGGACAAACAAATAAGAACGGAGGGAGTATATTCAATCTCAAAACACCACCATCACTTTAAATAAAGACAAAAAAAATAAATCATTTTTAGTTTATTTAGCCAAAGCAATTACGTTTGATACTCTTCATAGAATTAAAAAAATATTTCCGATAGTTTCATTAACCAACCTAAATGATATCCTTTTAGGGTAAATTAATCATTATATATCATACGCCACCACCGAGAGACTATATTTAATTTCGAGTCAAACTCCGAATCTCTGAGTCCAATCCTATAAATGGAAAAAATGCATGGGTCTTAATTATTATTGTTGATACTATGATGTATTTGTAAGTTCCTTTTTAATTGCCGACTTGGCGCCGAATGCGCCTTTATTGAAATATCCTTGTGGACTTCTGCAGACCCTTGACCAGCTTGTTAATTAACCATGTTTTGTTTCATTAGGCTGGACACACAAAGAGCGTCAGTTAAATTTCCCCGTCGTTTCCTCTCTGACCATTCTGTGTTGTTTTGTTCCACGTCAGCACTTTCCGTTTCCCGTATGCAATCATAGGAATTAGGAATAGACAAAAAAAAGGAGGTTAAACAAACAAAATACTCCAAAACCTCACAAATTCCGTCACGCAAAATTATTTTTAATTGCTTTCCCGCTGACTAGGTCAAAGCTTATCCGCATCCTAGGACTGCGATTTCTCGATTATGCCCTTTGTTCCTCGAGATATTTTCCGTGGGGTTAACGAAATACTGTTGGAAGTTGGGAGTATGGAGTGATGTATGCCCTCCACATTTTTTTATAATTACACTTTATTTTTTAATGCTTTAAATAACAAACGAGAAAAACAAGGAACTATAAAATAAATGGTAATACAAATTCATTTCCCGATAATGGAATGTGGATAATTTTGATTATTTTTTGACATTTTGTATCGTATGATTTAGGCCTCCTTTCGCTAATTTGAAAAAACTGATTTTTTGGTTTTTTTTTTTGTTTTGTCCTTATTCAATTTTTTTTTTTTGCATTTGTTAGTTTTTAGTCTATTTTTTGTAGTTTCTTGGCTTGTCTCGACGAGAGGAATCTAAAAAGTATAAAATTATTAGTCAAACTTAAAGTTTTGTAAATAAAGAAGAAAAATAATCCAAAAAACTGGTTTATTTTCAGCTTTATTAAAAAAATTATTACTTTTGACCATAATTTTATACTCTTTGGATTCGTCTCGATGAGATAAATCCAGAAATCACAAAATATTGACCAAAAACTAACAAATGCAAAAAAAATTTGAATAAAGACAACCAAAAAAACCAAAAAACCAGTTTTTAAAATTTAGTGTATATTGAATGGTGATTAGCGAAATTGTAACGGAAAAAAAAAAAAAAACGTTCTATAGTTTTTCGAGTAAAATTTTCATGTAAAAAAGGGGTCATATGCTCATGGAAATAGGGATTGCAATGGATACCTGAAAAAAATTTGCACTCATCGAGTTAATTGTTATCCAATTTTTTAATAAGGGATTAGGTTTTGATTTTCAATTCTAAAAATTGATGAATTTCATTTCGAGTTTGAAATTATTCGCACCGAAAACTCAACCCGAATGGTAATATATAAACTAACATAAATGCTCTCACGTCTGTATTATTGCCTCAAGATGCACACACATACAAATTGGATTTTGAGGGAAAAAAAAAAACCGAATTGATATTGATTGGCTATGGTTGCAATCTTGATGATGGAAGACCTGTCGGGTTTCAATTCGAATTCAATTTTAGTCGTAAAGTTCAAGTTCAAATCGTGTATGACAGAAACTCGAGCCGAGCCAACCCTTTATCATCCCTAAATGGCAAAACTATTATTTATCTAACAAGCTAATTAAGCGACATCTTTATTGTTTAATTCCATTTCTCTCCCAAGTAGTTTATTAGGTGGTGCGTCGAGACAAAAATTTTAAATTTATGAAAGGAAAAACATCTCCAACCCTATTGAACAACCGTTTACATAATTTAGCTAAATTATAAACATTAGAAAATTGTGGTAGCAAGTCAAATTCGTCTGTTATAATAGCACGCTGCTTGGAGCATATTATCACAGAAGGACATATTTAACAATTTAATAAATTAAAACTAATCTTAATTTCAAAAAATTACTTGAAACGAGCTCAGAAAACTATTTTCAATATTCAAATATTTTGTTGGAGTGTCTAAAATAACATTGGAGTTGCAGGGGAAAATTGTTCTTTTCAATATTCAAAATGGAGGGGTAAAAACACGAATCGGAACAACAAAAATTGAGGAAAAGAAATTCGTTGAAGACAAAAACTAAAAAGAGGGCAAAATAAACTTTTCATCATGATTATACATTTTTTCAAAAAACAAAAAAAAAAATCGAAAATTTGTTAACAGAAAAGACAAAATGCATTTTGAGAAAGTATTCCTATACTCTTTCTGAATTTTTGACCTAAAAAAGTTTGAAAAGGACATTGCTACCCGTACAGAACGAAGCGCACAAAAAATGCACAGAGCGCGTTCGGAGACCCATTTTTGGGTCCCACACTAGTGATCTGAACCGTTCATTATTCTTAAAACATTTTTTTGAGGGGCCCCACAAAATTTCAGTTCAATCGGACGGTTAGAAGTGGTTCAACCAAAGCCCCACCGTTTCAATAAAAAAAAATGTTCTAAAAATAATGAACGGTTTGAATCACTCATGTGGGACCCAAAAATAAGTTCCCGAACGCGCTCTGTGCATTTTCTGTGCGCTTCGTTCGGTACCCATAAGTTTATCCGTTTGAAAATTTTCAAAAAATTGGAAACGGAAAACCGGTCCTTCCTAAAAATTCCCAAATTCTAGAAACATCTGTGGCTCATTAACTTCCGTAACTGTCCCCACACCCTCGAGTCAAAATATTATTTTAGGCAAATTATAATAAATCTCCGCGCTGGCAAGATATTCCCGTGATTCTCTCATTCCTCCTTCACTTACCACTCGACGCGTGTCCCCTCTACAGCTG